>BJBW01003330.1:6206-26772 GCA_004320125.1 Scolopax mira
TGGTGGGAGGTGTCCCTGCCCAGGGCAGGGGGTTGGTACTCAATAATATCTAAGGTCCCTTCCAACCCAAACCATTTTTTGATTCTATGAATTCTTTTGACAGAGACGTTTCTGACTGTGACCTGATATTGGTTGAGGTGGATTTTTTTGAGAAATGATCTGTGCTGTGCAGATATTTAAGACTCTAGGAGGAGGAGGTAAGTGGACCATGTGGGCTGTTTTAGCCAGCCGAAGTATCTCATTCCCTGTTTTTTACAGTCGGGCTAAATTTGGGTGGCAAAGGAGGGTGTTAGGTGCTGGACTTCTTTTTGGAATATTCCTACAGGCTCTTTGGCTTGTGTGTCCTTAATGCTTGCATCTCTGTCTCGCCACCTCTGCAAACCCCTTCCCTGTGAGCTCTGCCCTGTGAGCTTTAAGCTGCTGTGTTCTCTTGTAGAAAATAGTGAGTTGAGTGAGGAAGATAAGGGTGACTCTTCTGGAGGAAACGCCGCAGACTTGAGCCCCCTTGAGGAGATCACTCTTTCAGTAGTGCTACCATTTTAGGGTGGTCCAGTTGGAGACTCCTTGAAAGGCGATGGCTTTGAGCACTTTCTGGACTCGAGGTTTCTTCAAGGCTTTGCAATGTGCCCTCCTATAAAACGGAGGTACTGGAAGTGACTCCCATCTTAAAAGGTAGCCTTTCTTCTTTAAAAAGCTATGTAGGCCACCCTTCCCCCATGGCTGGGCAGAAGGAGAAGCACAGAGGAGACATGGGTGTAGGAATCATTAAAGTGAAATGTGAATCATGTTCATTAAAGGCAAGCTAGCAGAATGTCTTATATTAGTGGCTGCGTAATGATTAGAGCTTCCTGTAATAATGATGATGGCGATTCTACTATATGAATTGAACATTCATTCTAAGTTAATTCACATCCTTTTAACTAATAAGTTATTTAAGGAAAAAAAAAAAAAAGCCCTTTTTAGCTCATAATTTGAATAGACTGGCCAGAAGAATACTGAAATAGCAACCCTCCTTCTGTGCTGGGGAGATTCCAACACTGATCTGTATCATATTTTGTAGTGAAGGCATACTTAAACTTATTTATTCATAATTAATGGCATCTTTGCTGAATACTAGACCTTCCTCCCATTGGAGACTATATGTGTGTTCACTAGTGTTCATATGTTCCAAGTCAAGATGGTGATAAAGAGATTTATTTTGGTGTGAAATGATTTAAAGAGAACTTCACTTTGATTTTTGTTATTCTGAGACATGGCAGGGAGACAAAAGATTTACTGTTCATCTTACCAACATCTCTATTTTGAGCAAGAAATCACAGTGTACAAGTATTTTTCATCATCAAAAAATTTTAAAAAGGGGAAATAATTATTTATTGGATACAGGAGATAAAAATTCATAATAACAAGATGAAAATGTTTAGTTTAAATAGCAAAGGAAAGCTTTGGTGTTGGGTTCCATTGATACCGACTTCTGCATGTTTGCAAAATCACCTGAGCAATTCAAGGTCTTTGTGTTAAGAAGGTGGGTTCTCTCATCCTTTTTATTCAATACCTTTGCCCGTCAGTCAGAATAGATATGTCAAAGACAAGTTTTTGGCCTAGTTAGGTATAAACACCCTACAGAATGTCTCAGCGCTTCAGTTGTGAGTGCTGCTTAGTAACAAATGATTTTTTTTTTTACTATGATTTCCCTTCTGGTTAAAGGGAAAAAATATTTCTTGCGTTTCCACACATTTCAAGATGAAGCTAGTCCAAGCCTCAGCTCCCAACACTATAAAAACTTGGAGGAATTCCAAATGGTGTGAACCCAGAGGTTCAAGGTGAAATTCAGATGAACGTAACCCGGTATGAGCCCGGACAATGCATTCCAATGCCTTTGTGCATTCAGGTTTGTTCAGCTGAGTTCTAGCATGTAATAGCCTTTACAGATCAGCTCGTGCAGAACGTGCAAACACACAGGAATTGGGAATAACTTGTTGTGATTAACCCTTTAGGTTGTGCTCTGACGCGCGGCCTGATCCGCAAAGCCCTCGGAGTCAATACTTTACCTTCTGTGAATCATCGCAGGTTATCTGCTTCCCTCTCAGTCCTTCACTTGATAACAAACATGTGGTTGTTTGGGGTGTAACTCGAATTAGTTTGGAGAATGTTTCCTTTTGGATGCTGTAAGGTATTCTGTTGGTGGGTTTGTCTGGGAGGACGGGGCACGCGGAGGGAGCTGTGCAGCCTCGTGTTCTGGGTGGATTTTGCCATGGTAATTCTTAAGATATTTTCTGTCTCTGTCTCTGTCTCTGTCTCTGTCTCTGTCTCTGTCTCTGTCTCTGTCTCTCTCTTTCCTGTTTTCCTCTTCAGAACTACAAGCAAATCCTTACTGCAGTCAAAAATGCTCTGGCATAGCAGTATTGGAATCCACCCCAGATCAGGCTTGGATAATCTTTTGCTAAAATAGCGACTACTAACTACCTTAACTAAAATATGCTGAAACACTAGCACCTCACTATGTTATATGATGCAGCTGAAATTCTTGCTTCAGGGCATAGTTAACTTGAAATAACATCTACAATATGGCCCTCTCCTCATCCATACCTCTGAGAGAAAAAGTCACTCAGCAAACAAATATTGTTATTTTTTAGGGTTTGCGGATACGCTGCTAATCACTGGTTGTCCTCAGATTCTGTCTCTATTTAGTTCTTCCTTCATAGCATCTAACATAGGGCACTATTAGGACTGTTATTAGGAGACAATTAGGACTATTAGTAAGGTAACTCAAGTCGTTTCTGCGTGCTTCTGATAATCTTGGTGGCTTGCGTATGCTTTGACGTGGGTCTGGAAGACATGATATATTGCACCAAAGGTTCAGCATAGCTAATAATCTTGACCTGAAATCTGGCAGACATTTATGAATCTGATGGTGAATGGTGAAGTAAAATATGTAGCAAGGCCCTGTACATCCTCTCTAGTGCTTGCATGTTGCAGTGAAGATAACTGAATGTTAGGAAATGAATCGATAGTCAGGATGATAATGTTCAAAAAGACTGTTCATGTAGGGTAATTAGCCATCTTCTGGCTTTATTTTTTTGCCAATAAATATAATGTTCTGATGAAGTTGTAGTTTAATTAAGCTCATCTTAACAGTATCCAAAACCTATTCTATGCAGGAGTCAGTCGTGCTCTGTCTACAGGGATGGTACCATCGGGATTGTTTGCTGTGATTTTCCCGTGTTGATCATGAAAATTGCATCCAGCTTTACTATGAAATTCATGAAGAACTCTGCTGTTGAGCAACTGTCAAAAGGGCTTTTTATCCTTCCACATGAACAGTCATGTATCTACATTTAGCTCTCCCAGGAACTACTTGGAAAAAAGGGATTTTCTCCTCCCTCTCCTCTCACTTTCCTCCTTCCATTGCCTTTCCCAATGCTCTCCTTTACTTCCACCTCCCTTTCATAACCTCATCTAGATACCTATTAGCTCTCTCTTTCAATAACACTGCTCTGGCTTCCACGAAAGTGCTTTTTAATGTAGGAGATGTACTTCAGCCATAACACCAGGGTCACTTTCTGAGTAACATTTTATGGGATTGATTAAACTTTAACACCATAACTGTTGACTTTATAGGCCAAGGAAGAGACACTGAGTGCTAAGCTCTGGATAATTTGTGCTTCACAATTTTTTAAAATCAGATAGATATAGAGTTTAATGTATTTGATAAAGCAACACTCTATTTTTTTCCCCAGTGTATCCTATTTTAAAGGACCCGCAACATTTAACATGAAATAATGTCTTTAAGGAAGTAAAGTTATAGTAAGCAACCATATATTTGAAAAAAAAAAAAAAGGTGTTTAGCTGTATGGGAAGAACATGAGAAAAGATTTAATTTGTGTTCTCCTTGGCTCCAAATGTGAACACCTCATATTTTCTGTTATTGCTAGAAAGTGAATGAATGGGTGCTGTTGGCTGAGGGTTGATGTTGCAGAAACATGTCGTTCCTTCTCACTGCAGATTCTCTCCTTGCGGTGACTTTGGTAGGATAGAAAAAAAAAAAAGGCAGTTTGCTAAATTAGCAGAGGACCCTCAGCTCTCTTAAATTGCTTCTTTCAGTGTGCACGGGCGTTGCTGCTGAGAAACTGCTGGGACAGTCGTGCATCTTGCCGTGTACTGAGAAGAAGGATGAGGAGGAAGGGAGTGCGTGATGGATAAGAGTGACTGCAGATCTGAGGACTGTTTGCAGGTTGGTTACAGTCTCACCTGACTTTCAGCAAATCATCTGTAATCTCCTCATGACATCACCTGCCAAGTGGCTAACAGAGTACTTATCTGCCTCATTCTTTTTTTCACCTATGGGTAACTCCTCTGGCTGGAACTGATAAACTATTCCTAATTGCCCAGCCTGGGGACTTAAATCCAACGTATGATTGATCCTGGGCTGGAGGACACAGAAGTTCAGTTTACTCCTGGGTGAGCGACTCAGATGCAGGTTCCTGGAGATGCTGGGGACATACCCAGGCTGCTAGGATCTCCTGCAGCTTATGAGGCTGGTGTTTCCCTGCACATTTTTACTCTTTTAGAGCAAGTTAGCACAAGGATGTTGGATAATGCTGTGCAGATCCAACTGTGCAGATGAGCTTCCATTGGGGTTTCTGGGCCTCAGGTAATAAATCACAGTTAAAAGCTCTTGATGAATCCCTCAAAGTATTCAGCTTGTGTCGTGGTGAAACCCAGGTACCTTCAAGGTGAGAGAGACCTTCTCAGTTGGAAAAGATGGCTTGGTGTGGCCAGTGAGTGCAGTTATGGCCTGGCATCAGCAGATTTCCTGATGAAGTCACAGTAAGATTGCTATTTTAGAAAATCAATAACATGGTTAATTGTCTTGTCCTAACATTTCTTGGGAAGGGTAATTGTACAGCTTAAAAAAGAGCCAAATTTTAAAAGCCTTGTGGCTTACCATTTGAGTTGAAACATTTTTAAATTGAAAGCCAAATCATGTTTGTATCACTAACTTACAGAAAAAGGGTTCACCTGCTTGAACATCTCAGGTAATTTCCCCTCTTGAGACTCAAAATGAGTCAGGTGGAGCTGTGTTTCTCCTCTGAATGCACTGGAGACCTGGCCTCCTCAGAAAGCAAATACTTTGAGAGCTGCTGAGAAAAGCTGGAGAGCAGAGGGGGGAGTTATTGCCAAGGAAGAACAGCTTCTCCATGAACCCCTCACATGATGCTCCTCTGCCTGGGCCATTGCCAGTAGGACTTACCAACATCTCTCTTAATGCCCTTCTCCAGAGACTGGGGAGATAGTGGGAAGGGGTAGGGGTAGCATTGAGTTAAGGGCAGCTCTCTAGAGATAAAAAATCACAATTACACCATTGAGGAAGATTGGATTATTACAAGTGATGTGGAAGAGGGAGCCCCTGCCTCAGGAGATGCCCAAAACATTCATTGCTGGAAAATGGGAAGAGCATCCAGGACAACAAATGCTCTGTCTTAATCTTATATGGTTTCCTGGAGAGTCTGTTGCTTGTAGCTGTCAAAGAGAGGTGGAACTTGAGTCTGTTCTTGATGCTTGTGAAACCCCAGAGCTAAAATAGCTTGATATAAGCTTCAGGGCAGCCCCATAGCACAAAAAATAAAGGTTGCTTTATTTTCATTCCCAGACACAAGCATTTGAAATTCAGCAGACTTTTTTTTGTTGGTTCAAGTTTCTGAGTTGTTTTATCCTGCCCTCTCTGACTGAAAAAAAAAAAAAAAAGATGATAAGAGTGGAAGAGTTTGTGGTATTTTTTGTGGTGGTTCTTTTTTTTTTTTTTAAACCTAGTCATCCACACTCTGTAGACTTTTTCTGTTCATAAATAGCTGCATATTCATAAGCCATACACTATATTTTTAAGATTAAGGAACGCAGCCCAAGATCGGATGAAAGTAGAATCACTATGAAAAAGCAAAGTGTGTACTTTCTCTGGATTACTGCTTTTTCTCAGCTGCAGCAGGACACAAAGGTTGCTAATTCTGTTTATTGCTGAATCACGGAGAGTTTGGATTGCTTGTGGAAACTAGGAGGAACCTCAGTCAGTGTCCCCTAGATGGAATTTCACAGGTTGAGTGTCAGGTTGCAGATGGTGGAGGCTTGACTGCCCAAATCCTTAAACTTTTTTTTTTTTGGTTTTGTTTTTTTTTTTTTCATTCAACAAAGGAGTCTGATAAACATCGGATATCTTTTCCTTTCCACGCTGACGAGTCCATCTGCATTTTCCCCCTTTAAGTCGAATGTATTTCCAAGATCATTTCTTATTTCTTCCTAGCTGTTACCTTCTCTCTCTGAATCTACACGGGGTTTGTTACTTGCAATTCCCCTTCAGTCTTTTCTTTGCTCTTGAGCCCCGTGTCCTTCAGCGTGCCACTTAAGCTTATCGCTGAAGTCTCAAGAGGGCCTGGCAGGCACCGTTACTGTTTTCCGATCTTGCCAACAGTAATATTTCTTCCAGGCAAGGCCCCCTCATAATTCAAGTGAGGTCAGTCAAGACCCAAGAGCTGAACCTGTCCTTTCCAATGAATCAGCAGTGGGACTAAGAATTTATGCAAGCCATCAAAATGATTTTTTTTTTTTTTCTTTGGTTCCTGTGATGGGGTTAGGTCTTACGGCGTTGCACGTTTTTTCCTTTTCCACAGCAAACAGTAAAAGGTGTAGGATCCACAAGAGATCAGCTCAAGCCTCCTTCGTCCTAGATGTGGGCCTTGAGTCAGTCCTCCTACTGCATAGGAAACAGAAGAATGAAGCTAAACCCCAACGTTTTAGGTATCAATTTATCACAAGCCTGCTTGTTCCTTGCTCGCTACCGTTCTTGCTCCTCAGACCCCTGCCTCTCACTTAAGGGAATGCAGTTCTCCTTTTAGACCATAATTAATTGCCTTCTCAGATAAAGGGAATTTGTCTCTTACTGCGCGTCTGGCATTTTTAAGAACCTCTCAGAAGAGAGGAGGTGGTATTTTTCTTAGAGCGAGCTGTACTTTCAGAATTAGGTAGTGTGAAAAAAAGTCCATCTACCTGCTCTGGTTGTCTTATTGAAATTAGAGCTGTTCCAGACTCAGAAACATCTATTTTGGGTATCGTTTAACTTTCTGAAGAATTTGAGACCTGACTCTCTCTCCAAGCCTGAGTTTCTGTTTTGGGCGCTGACGTTGTGATGAGGTAGATCATAAGAGAGAGAAGCAAAAAACGTGGAGGATTTGAACCCTCAGGGAAAGCTGGTCTCCACAGAAATGCTATGGAAAAAAGAACCTGAAAATGCTGATCAGTAAAATCAGTCTGTGCATACCCTGAGGTAAACATAAACTCGGTTCAGATTGGATATTAGGAAAAATTTTTACACTGAAAGGGTTGTCAGGCCTTGGAATGGGCTGCCCGGGGAGGTGGTTGAGGCACCATCCCTGGAGAGATTTAAAAGATGGGTTGACATAGTGCTTAAAGACATGGGTTAGTGATGTGGGCATGTTGGGTTTTTTTATTTTTTTTTCTCAGAGTGAGGTTGATGGTTGGACTAGATGATCTTAAAAGTCCCTTCCAACCTAGACAATTCTATGATTCTATAGTAGGTAAAGACAAAACTTGCTCTGTAGGTGCTCCAGACTGGCCTGGAACCAAGTCTGCTGTAGTGGGGAAGCTCTCCCTTCGGTGCCATACTTCATCTCGTATCTCACTGCTGATACACCTTTGTAAATAGTCTATCCTTAAAGGTTAAGATAAGATACCTTCTAATTCTCATTCCAGAAGACTTTGCATATGCAGAGTGCTACCACTGTTGAGCTAATGTGCTTTGGAAATTGTCAAATTCAATTTTCCTGAAATTTTGAATGTAGGCATACTTAGATTCAGTTCTTGGTGGTTTTGAAACCTTTTCCACACGTGTCCTATTGTAAACACTGTTTCTTTCACCCTAAAATAATTCAGGAGCATTAGTAGTAGCTTCAAAGTCTGAATTGGACCCACTGCAGCTCTTTGCTGTGTACAGTGAAGCCTGTACAGTCCGGGTCCAGTTCCTGAAGGTGCAGATGTGATCCATTCTTTGTTGCAGTCACTTCTTTACCAAGGAAAAAGGTCTTTCATCTACGTAAGTATCCAAATACTCTTAAATCTGGGGTGTGTTATCTTTGCTCATATGAACGGCACCTGGGATCCTAAGCAGCCCTTGACCTTGTGGGTGCTTGTCCTGCCAAGGTGCCTCCTGAGCACCCAAGGGTTACGACCGACACAGAGCACTTTCACATCACCCCGTAAGTTTTTGTGCACTTCCCTCCCTCGAGCACGCTGCCAAAGCAGACATTAATCAGCTTAACTCTGGGAGTTAGAATAGAAACTGGCTTGTAAATTACGACCATTACATTTCCGGCTTAAATTTCCCTCCTCCTTCAAGCTAATGTTTTAAAAGACTAACCCCACCGCTCTGGCAAGAGCCATGTCTCACCTTTATAGCCATTTGGCACTCTCTCTCTTTCTCTCTTTTTTTTTTTTTCTTCTTTTTTTTTTTTTTTTTTTAAGTTGAAGAATTACATTATCTCTGTGAAACAACTTTCCTTCTTTAGTTGTTCAATTTGATTCAAGGATTTTTGATTAAGCGTGCAGGGGTTATGAATAAATAAGAACCAGCAGCCCAGTAATTGGTATATCATTACTCCCTAGTAGCACATTTAATCCTCAGCTTCGCTGCACCACATAACCTTTTCCTTCAGTCGTCCTCCTCCTCAATATTGCTTACAAAAAAAAAAAAAAGCAAAAGGGAGGGGGAAAAAAAAAAAAAGAAAAAAGCAATGTCACTGCAAGCTTTGCGAGTTACCATTAAAATGAATACTTTTTAATTTCTCTGGATGCGATGGGGCCCTGCGCTCTGGGACGATGCTGATGGATGACATTTTAATGCAGCTGAAATGTTATTTTTACTGAACCAGGGAAAACTATAAATTTTGCTTCATTGCCACTGATGGCTCTATGCATAAAACTGTGGTGGCGCCCATTGCCCATGAATAATCACCTCAGCATGGCAGATGTTACTTCGCGGGGAAAGCAATTCTTATGCCGAAGAATTGTGGAAAGATTAATTGTCTACAGCTGTTTCATGGCCCACAGCAATCTTGATACATTTATGATAAGTTTAAGAGCTCACTAGAGGCAGCTCCTATTCCCTGTTGTGAGAGAAGGAGGGGGGGGGGAGCCGAATGGCTTTATTTTGACACCTGGATTCATAGAATCTGTCAGCTCCATTACAGCCTTCATAGAAAGCCGGCTGTTGGCAGGTTTGGGATGATTGTGAGTGGGCTAAGATGCAGGAATTATCTAGACATAGATAAAGAAAAGGAGACTGAGAAGAATTATTCAAATTTGTGCAAATGAATTGCTTCCATTTTTCCTCCCTCTGCCAAGTGGAAATTGAACGTAACCCGCTCTGACCTTTCTCTATTAAGTGCTGCAAATTGCAGTAAATGCATAGTTCTGAGTGCCCTAATGAGACAAAGCTCTAGCAATGCCTCATTAATAAGGAAAGTTTGACCTTGCTGGTCAGCCCTTCATTCGATATTGAAAAGAAATAGGAAAAAAGAAGAGATGACCTGCTGTAAATTTTGAACAATACCTTTGATTTAGTTTGTATATACTCCCAAGCAGGCACTTCACAACCCTTTTTTTTTTTTTCCTTCCATTTTCACTATACAAGTGAAGAAGAGGTATTTACTTACTAGGTTCCTCTGTAAATTCATGAGGACTGCAGTGATTTGTGGCAGGAATGCACATAGGCAGTCTGATGAACCTTTCTTAAATGTGTTTTTAGTGTCCTTGTATTGATGAAAGAATCTCGATACCCTCCATCCTATTCAGGCTTGTTTTCCTTTTTTTTTTTAGCTCAGACCATATCTGTTATCGCTGTACCTGAGTGCTGGGGTGTATTTCTGCATTACCTGAAAAGACTTCTACAAGGAAATCGTATTCCATCCTTAAATACAGTTCCTGAAGCAGGGATTGCCTCTGAGAAGGTGATGGGAGATGTTTGGTCAAAATGTGCTTCAAAATTGATAAAAACTTGACCTGCTTTGGCAGGGGGCTGGACTAGATGATCTCCAGAGTTCCCTTCCAAACCCATGAAATTCTGTGATTCTGTGAAATAGATTTACATAAGTTGAATGGTTATGAGCCGCAGTGTTCTATGGTCTGTCTCACTGTAATGGGTCAAATATTGCAAATGTTGCAAAAAGTACATTCCCCTTTTGAATGACTCGTTCATGATGCATCTCCTTTTTTGATACATATAGGGTCTAGCTTGATTTTTGTTATTTTTTTTAATGCTCTCTATTTTAATTTGTATGTAACTTGTGTTACTTGTTAAATATTGATATTATGCCAGTTGCATAAACAATATTTTAATATTCATTTTAGTTATATAAACAATAGTTTATATAATATATTTGTGTTCTATACTTGCTTCCTGTACTCTATGCGTTCATTATTTTAAATGTTCTACAGAATCACAGAATGCTATGGGGTTGGAAGGGACCTCTGGAGATCATCTAGTCCAACCCACTCAGAGGTGGTTAATGGTTCAAATCACTGTCACTCAATTTTCTGGATAACTTACAAATAAATAGTTGGCCAGCTCTGTTAGACACTCATTCTTCCTCCAGAAATTACATCCCCTGAGATTTGTGGGTGGCAGGGAATGTGCCGGATGATGCCTTTACGAATCCTATAACAAAAGGGAGCTGGATGGAGGTTCTGTGTGTCCTGCAGTGGTATCCTCAGAACAGTTTTTGGAAATTTAGCAAAGCATTGGAAACTGTGATCCATTCTGGTGAGTGGAGCAGCTTCCCTCTCAAGCTGAAATACAATGCCACTCAGAAAAGAATATGATGAAAACATCAAACACTGAGATGCTGACCAAGGAACCGGTTTTGTCCACCCCATTTTGAAAATGTGAGCTTTAGAGGCTGAGGGATGACAGGTCTTCGTTATGAGTGCTGTTTTCTAGAGAAGGGCCTAACAACTATGCTTTCCATATCCATTTTTGGGACATGCACCTGATGTCCAAGCAGCTCATGAAGGAGTGTTGGTCTTGCAGGGGACAGTGAGGATGCTAGGATGAGTTTTCCCACTTGATGGGCCGTTGCCATTGCCCACAGGCACAGATATTTTTAATTTTGTGTTCCAGTGCTCTATGACTGTTGTGGATGTTAAAAATGTTACAGGTTTCAAATCAGAAACAGCCTTCAGAAGAGCTTTGGAAATTTTGGGACTCCCAGGGAAGGACTGGGTTACCCCAGAGGGGCAGCGTTGCAGAACAGCAGCCAGAAACACCACTGTAGTAAAATCTGATGGGCCTGAAATCCCAATCCCACTTGGTTTAAGAATCTGCTGATGACCAAAAAAAAAATCCCCTCTTCCCCCAAAATATTTCAGGAAATAAAATAGATGTGTTATAGTGGTTTTATACGTACAGTGCTGTAGTCACAGAATCACAGAATCATCGTGGTTGGAAAGGACCTCTGAGATCACAGAGTTCAACCACACACACAAAAGACCCCCACAATCTCGGGCACTAGAGCATGCCCTGAAGTGCCACATCTTAAATCNNNGACTCCACCACCTCCCTGGGCAGGCTGGTCCAGGGCCTATTCCTGACCACCCGCTCAGGAAAGTCATTCTTCCTAAGATCTCATCTAAACCTCCCCTGCCCCAACTTCAGGCCATTTCCCCTGCTCCTCTCATGATTCCCGTGGGAGAAGAGGCCAAAAAAGCAGAGTTGTGCCTCTTAACCTGCGTGTCCTCAAATGCTTTGCAGCAACACCATGTATTCCATAGATGTCTCTCGTATACCCTTGGTTGACCCTACGTGAAAACATGCACAGCTGGAAAAGGAGTCTCTGAGCCTGGTAGTCCATGAGGTCTGTGGAGAAAATTTGTGGGGTGACAGCCATCATCAGTCTAAAACATCTGGAATCCTTGCAGTGAAGGGACACAAGCTGTCTGGTGAGGTCCCATAAAGGGGCTTCTGCAAAAGAACCTAGATGGATGCAGATTCTGTGTAACGGAAAGTATAAGCAGATGGAATAAGCTCATTTTAATGGGTAAAATAATTTTAGATAATTTTTTTGACGTGTTTTATATTTCTAACTTTGCCATCCCTCTGAGATTTTACTATTAGACCTAGAGTAAAAGATCAGTAGCAAAATGAACACAGGTCCATGAGGAAAGAATCCTAAATAGCAAGTATTTAAAACATCAGCTTAATAATTTCCTTGTGTCTTTAAATTTAATTTAAAGAGTCCAAGGACTATATACATAGCAGCATTCATCTGCAGCTTATTAAGACAAACATTTTTGATTTCTTTTTACAAGTTACACCTAGAAAACAACAGGATTTTCTCCATATAGTCATAATTCAAAATAATTCACTGCGATTCTGCAAATGTGCCTTAAAATCAGGATTATTTTTAAGTAAGTGGGCTCTGACAGATATAATTTTAAATCTACCTAAGTCAAGACAAGCAGGACAGCTTTCTTTGGATATGTGAGCCTCACACCTCTGATTGGAGGATTCTAAAGCTTTGAATCAAATTCCCACTGTGAATATTTATACTTAAGACTTAAAATGGCCATTTTTAGATCAATATTTTTCAACGTGAACTTAAAATGTCCTGTTTCTCCAAACATTCCTCCAGAAGGAGTAATTTGTTTGAACACAGTGAAAGTGTTTCAAAAAAGGTTGCTCACACAGCTGGAATAATTTTGAATAAAAATTCTGAGGTATTTACCTACAGGTTGTATAATACTCGCTTTCCCCTCATAAAGGGTTCTGTTTGAGCCCGATGAATAATCTGTTGTCAAATTCTCCATTTTTCAGGATCGGGTTTTTAAGCGTAGCTTAAAAATTGCAAATATTTAGTAAAAGATGAATTATGTAAAAAAGCCCAAACCTTTGCCGTCTAAATACTTATAAGTAGTAAAGATGAGTCTTCTGTATTACTTGGTGGGAAAATACAATAGTATTTATTCAGAGAAGCCAAAAAAATACAGAAGCAGCTAAAATGATCTTATGTGGGAGCTGTCACTAAACTAAAATATGACATGTGATTTCAACTAGATATTTTTTTTTCTGCTATAATTAACTTTGTCTTTTGACAACTCCTTCTGAGGCATATATTAATTAAAAATGGGATAATGAATAGAGACAACTAGATCACCAGAGTATAAATCAATTGAGGGGTTCTGATGATACCATAAACCACAAGAATGGAGTATGTGCAGTTAATAATAACATCAAAAGACTCTGATTGATTTGGAACTTAGCGATCCTTCCACATTCATTATTATTTTATATAAAGCATAAAAAAGAGTGGTGTTTTATGCAAAGACAAGACGATTTTTTTCCCCCTGGGTTTCTTTGATAATGGAGAAATTGTCATTGTTCAGAGTTAAATAAAAAAGGCCGTGCTTATTATGTGGAGAGGGATGGTGGAAGATCCTTCTGTGGTCACAGAGAAGCCCTTGGACTAAGAACAATTTAACTGTAATTATTTATATACCTTCCATGGAGAATTGGGCGCCAAGTTTTTCTGGTGGTTTAAGTGCTGCTGCTGCTTGCAGTCCACTGACATTTTACTGATTCATTATTTTTTAAAAATTCTTTTCTTTTTTACCCTCAGGTTGTGCACATTTGCCAGATTCTGTTCCACGGGATCTAAGACTGAACCTGCAAGTGACCTCAGGTTTTAATTTTTTCCAGAAAGGTAAAACTGTACGCTTAAATATATTTAAAGTATAAAAATGCTAATAACGTTTATTTATCAGTGGTAACATTAACTAGTGGATTTTCCCTGCAGTTGTGCCTCTTGCACAGTAAATCTGCACCCAAGTGGGCTCTCTATGGTAGTTGTTTTAGAAAATCGCAGGGGATCATTATGTTTGTGTTTGTATACACGCACGTACGTATGTAAATATAAATGAAATCTGTAAAATGCCATTTGATGAGCACACACGTGGGGTGTTCTGCTTCCTAATGCAGAATATTCCCTGGGAGAAGTCTTCAGGCAGAAAGATGAGTTCATGCTCCCTTTAGCTCCGCTGTGATACTCTCAGAAGTGCCTATGGAAAGGTTTTTAGCAGATAAATAGGGAGTTGGTCAAAGTTTCGTTACTATTTCTTAATAAATCTTTCAATAGTGATCAGGTACCTCTGGGCTATGCAGCACTTTGGCAAACAAAGAACTAGAAGATGGCTCTGTAATTATATACCAAGGGAATCATGAGAGGGGCAGGGGAAATGGTCTGAAGTTGGGTCAGGGGAGGTATAGATGAGATCTTAGGAAGAATGACTTTCCTGAGCACTGGACCAGCCTGCCCAGGGAGGTGGTGGAGTCACCATCCCTGGAGGAATTTGAGAAACATATAGATGTGGCCCTTCAGGGCATGCTCTAGTGCCTGAGATTGGGGTTTTTGTGTGTGTGTGTGTGTGTGTGGTTGGACTGGACGATCTCAAAGGTCCCTTCCAAGGATGATGATTCTGTGAGAAGCGGGGTGGTGCAGGTATGAGGTGATAGCAAACCAGCTTCCACCCCTGGTGGAAAGCCAGGCTGGGCTTGGACCCCAGGAGGCAACCACTGGGCACTCCAGCACAGACTGGTCTGCACAGGGAGCAGCAGGTTGCTTGAGGAGGTGGATCCCAACACACGTAGAAGATCTGGGAAAGGTATTTCCAAGGAAGTAGAGAAGGGGTGTCAAATAGGGAGCACTATTTATCCAACAGTATAAGAGGAGGGTCCAGAGATGTTTTGGTTGATCTTGGCTGCCTCACACACTAAGAACATTTTAAAACCAAGTTCATTTATACAACCTTGCAGCTACAACTGCACGCACGCATAACCCGATGTCACTGGTTGCTTCAGTAGCTTCTCTTTCCATGTAATCTGCTCTGATTCCTAGAAAGAAATCTGTAGATGGTTTGGGCTCCAAATCCTTTCATGGCAGCTTAAATTGGCTTCCAAACACTTGGGCAAACACGTCCATCAATGGTTTTTAGAAATATCTATCTGTCCATCTAGAATGTAAATTTGCTGCTAAGGGCTCTGTGTGTAAGTAAATCACATTTTAAACACCAAAGCCATTTTGTTTGCTGAGGCTTTGGGCATATTTTAATACTGCAATGCTAGCATTTTAAGTGTATTTTTGTGAGGCCTCTAGAGCGCCGTTGCGGATAGGCACCGTATAAATAACATTTATTGTTATTATCATTGTATGTCGTATTCACTCTGTTTTGCTACCATTAATAAACCATTCAGGCAATGTTGTTGTAATGTATAATATTAGCAGCAGCCTCCTTTGGGAGACATATAAGCGGGTACTTAATATTCTAGCTGTTTCCTGGGCCATCTCTCTGCTGGCGCAGATGCTCCGGTGTGTTCAAAGTTCAATCTGAAGAAGATAAAAACACAGGCTGGCTGTGTGAAGATCACAGCATCTTCCAGCACACGTCACAGTAACTCACCCTGTGGCTGTCGCTGTCAAAATTCTGCTACACCAGATAATAGTAAATTAGTGAAATGGGGCTGCGATTTTGGGAATGCGGTTTCGCTCCTTTTTAAAATTCATCACCGCTCAAAAAAAAAATAAAAAAATTAGAAGAACAGAAGCATTCGGTAAATTCATCCCCCTCCTCCTCAGCACAATGCTGTTGCCCTGCAGCCCACTTGTGGGCCTGCCTAAATTCAAGAAAGGATGGTGCTAAGGAAAAACAAACTGCCAAGCCCAAGGTTGGTTGATAGCTGTGTTAATTTGTGCTGAGCCTGATGAGGCTTTTGGTCACACCAACCCCCTGCAGCGCTCCAGGCTGGGGGCAGAGTGGCTGGAGCTGCCCAGCAGAAAAGGCCCTGGGGGTGTTGGTGGACAGCTGGCTGAACAGGAGCCAGCAGTGTGCCCAGGTGGCCAAGGAGGCCACCAGCATCCTGGCCTGTATCGTGGCCAGCAGGAGCAGGGCAGTGATGGTGCCTCTGGACTGGGCACTGGTGAGGCCTCTCCTTGAGGGCTGTGTCCAGTTCTGGGCCCCTCACCACAAGAAGGACATTGAGGGGCTGGAGCGTGTCCAGAGGAGAGCTACCAAGCTGGGGAGGGATCTGGAGAACAAGTTCTCCAAGGAGAGGCTGAGGCAACTGGGCACATTTAGTTTGGAGAAGAGGAGGCTGAGAGGAGACCTCCTTGCCCTCTACAGCTCCCTGAAAGGAGGGTGTCAAGAGGTGGGGGTTGGCCCCTTCTCCCAAGGGAATCATGAGAGGAGTAAGGGAAATGGTCTGAAGTTGGGGCAGGGGAGGTTTAGATGAGATCTTGCGAAGAATGACTTTCCTGAACCCTGGTGGTCAGGCCCTGGACCAGCCTGCCCAGGGAGGTGGTGGAGTCACCATCCCTGGAGGGATTTCAGAAACACGTAGATGTGGCACTTCAGGGCATGCTCTGGTGCCTGAGATTGTTGGGGGGGTCTTTTTTTGTGTGTGTATGGTTGGACTCAATGATCTCAGAGGTCCCTTCCAGCCATGAAGATTCTGTAAATTTCTGTAAAAGTACCCTGGATCCTATGCAGCTATTACCTAGCTGTTGTTTTGCCACAGTTTTGGAAACTTTTCAGATGTAGGATGGCATTCAAAGGCTACTCAGACATCAGTTTGAAGAACGTGGCCTCCAGTCCTTTTGCTTTCTCCATGGGAGCTCCTTCCATACAGTAGGACTAAAGAACTTAGTTCACATCTGGGAAAGATGAGTAGGAATGATATTCCCTGAACTGCTAAAGAAATTTGGTCCAACTTCCTAAATAAGAGATCTTCCACAAAAAAAAACCCAAAAGACAAACAAACCTACAACACAACAGCATTTTTGGCTAACAGTGATGTTGTGGTTATGGAAGTTTTGGATTAGTGAGTGGCTTTGCCAGCTGGGGAGAAAAGATGGGGGAAGCATCCCTTCTGCAAGGTCCATCCTGGAGCCTGGCCAGTCTCCACGGGCTTTCTTCCTCTAGGGTTGTAGAAGAAGCAGCAACCTTTTTGTGTTGCTGTTTTGCCCTCTCAGATCCTGTCTTTTAACAGTCCTACCTCCCTTTGTGGTGTATTCACCTTTCCTATCCCTCTGTGGATTTTTTCACAGCTCTTCCTGGGCAAGTCTATGCCATGGTGATGCAGCTGGGACATACTGGAGGTGGCCCATGGGAGGAGAGGAGGAAGCTCCCACCAGGCAGCCTCAGCAACAGGCATCCAGGTAAGAACACAAGCTTGTGGCTCCATCACTTTTTAGCTCTGGACACACTTCCCTTACTTTTGTTGCTTGCCCTGCTCTTACATTTTACCCTTCTTGGAAATAAAACTTTGCTGACAACAGGCACCAAATAACACGCAAAAAGCCAGTGGGAGCTGTTGGTTTGGAGGGGCCTGTGTTGTGACCCACATCCCTCCTGCCAGCCTAAGGAGGTCCTCCAGGGGCTCTGCTGCCTGCATGGCCAGCGTGGGGTCCTGTGACTGAAACTCCTTCTCAAAACACTGCTGCCTCCTTCCTCGTGCCATTGGCAAAGCACGACTGCTCTACCAGCAGAAGGATTAAATTTGGTGAAACGATCCTGTAAATGCCCATCCTGCTTTTTTTTAACCTTCATTTCACTGCGTGACTGCTATTGGTAGGCACCTGACTCTTAAAAAGATGAATAACCAGCAGACCATGCCGTGGCAGGTTCCTGCCATCAGTCCAGCTGAGTGCAGTCGTGTCGTCTCATGAAATGTTTGCAGCCAGACAAGGCCATTTTGGCCAGTGGTCAGAAAGCAGTGGAAGTCTTTGGGGTTAATGCTGTCTACGTTCCCTAAATGTTGCTGTGCATTTACAAAGCAGCTAGTGGTAAAAAAAAAAAAAAAAAGACCCAGATAAACTGATTTTCTAAAGAAGAGGCTTGAATACATTAGAATAGAGAACAGTAACTGAATTATATACAAGGCATAATTAAGTTCCAAAGGCAGTCCTGGATTTCTTCTTAAAGGTTATGTGGGAGAGGAAAGCAGGATTTTGGAAACTCAAGGATCATGGACATCGCTGTGTCGGCTCTTTCATGGAAATTGGCAACCATTTTATAGACACCATGTCCAGAAAGCCCCAAAAGGGCTGTAGCCTCTGATTGCCTTGCGTGTTTCCTAGCTACTAAGCCAAATTGTATCTCGTGATGACAGAGCTCTTTTAAATAGTCTCCTGCTAAAGCCCTGCTTCTAAGCAAGGCTGGAGGACTAGTACCAGCGTGTCTCACTTGGGTTTCTGCAGTTTTGGATACAGCCTGTTGTTTTTCCTTGGTAGCATGGAGCTTTTCTGTGTGATCACTTTATGGGAGCCTGGGGGTATGAAAAGGATATGGGGAAGCACGAGGAAAGGTGATGGGGCCTGATATCAAATCTCTAAGCTAGCTATTTCTGTATGCACATAATTAACATACTGCACTACACACCTTTTGCTTTTCAGCAGAGCTTTACCAGTTCAGTCGTGTATTTTATTGTGAAAGTCATGCTGTCCCCACTGGTGAGCACAGCACACGTGTCATGCAGAAAATGAATGCCTGGTTCATCCCTTGTGTGTGTCGGGGACGCTGTGCTGGTGTTATGGGTCAAGTGTGCACTATCAACTTGATTCCAAAGGCAGATGGGAAACGTTACAATATTGGAATAAGACCCCTGGCTAAAAATATTAAGACTGCTGGAATATCAGAGGCACTCAGGGTGACACTCTCTCCCACTGAACTAAACGTGGGAGGAGAGATCACATACCCCTCTTCAGCGTCCCTGCGCTGGCTGCTGCATCCTTCCAGACCCTTGCTGACCCAGGTTGTCACTTGTGGAAATCCCAGGGTAGCGTGGAGGCCTCACATTGTTCTTTGGGCTTATTACTTTATTTCAGCCCTTTCTTTTCCAATTTTGGGATTGACGTGTGGCTCTGGTGGTGATGTGCAGTGTCATAAATAGACACCCTGCATATGCAGATGGTTAGTAACCTGGGAAATTGGTGAGCTGTTGCCCTTCTGCTCTTCCCCACTTTGCCCTAGGCTGTAAAGCTCAGAGAAAATGGTGCAAGTCCCCAAAAGTGAAATTATTTATAGATTTCATTATGTGTAAGAATATTATATATAATTGAGCTCCTTTTTTTTTTTTTCTTTTAAGATGAGTATCTGCACAGTAGCATTTCATCAATATTTGTTTTAGGGCTTTATGCAAAATGTTTGCAGGGTAAAATACAGTACTCCAGGGTCTGATGGGCTCCTTCAATGGACACTGAACTTCCCTGGGACTCTTCACCAGCCTTTTTGGAAGCTGTGAGCTAATCACCCACTGCTTCACAACAGCAGCTGGGCCATGTGTTCTCCCAGGAGTGGAGAAAAAGGCGATGGCTGGGGCGAGGGGGAACATCTAGAGGTGGATAGGGGTGGGGAGAAAAGAGCACTGGAAGCAGCTCATCAAAGTCCACTCTTGGCTCCTACCTGTTGATAGTGAATAGAAGATGAATCACCAGCTTAGGTCTGTGACAGGTTTCCTGAGATGAGAAAAAAGAGGCCCGGTAAATGCATGCAGCCTTCTCCCATCATCCCTTTAATAACCTGTAATATCGTAGCAGGATATTTTTGTCACACCGAATCTGATTGATGGTCTTGGCTATAAGACATTACAAGTGTAGAGTAAATTGACCGAACACCTAAACATACAAATTATTAAAAGGAGGAGGGAGCGGGCTTGGGCCTCCTGGGGAAAGCAGGCAGGCTTTAGTTAAGATGATCCCATTTCCAAGTGCAATTTATAGTCTATTGACTTGCAGCGGTGTCTTTTCAGATGTGAGGAAATTGTCATACATTGCAAATGAGAAGCTGTTTTGACATCGGGATCGCAGAGAGTGCCAGGAAGAAATGATATCAATGCCTGGTCTGTTAAGGTTAAATGAAGTTGCATTGTTGCCAGCAGATAGGCATTCATTTCCTTTTCTTCCCTGCCTGTCTCTGTGTACAATTACTGTGATTAGGATGAGTAACGGTGTGCTTCTGACACCCGTTGTATTGACAGCTCACCTAGTTTTTTCCTACTCAAGTGGCACTAGTCATTACTTAAACACTTGGGTATTTTGACAGGGAAGATCCATGCCTGCCAGTCAAGTGTATCAATGACAAGGCGGCCTTAGCCCCTGGACACCTACTGTGGAATTAAAGCAGGCAAAGCCAGCACTGCTGGAATATGAGGAACCTTTTTAGAAATGGGGTCTGGCATGCCTGTGGGTGGACTGAAGCACTTGGTCCATTCTTCCTGCCTTCTCCACACATTGCTGCTGTTCACAGGCTCGTTTTTTCCCTTGTACGTTGTGACCTTTTGGAGAAAAGTAGGATGGCAAACTGAATTATTAGAGAGGAGAAAGGAGTTGAATTGGTTGTGGGCTTTTACCTTGGGGGATAGTCTTAGAATCATAGAATCACAGAATGGTTAGAGTTGGAAGGGATCTTCAAGATCATCGAGTCCCAACCCCCCTGCCCTGGGCAGGGACACCTCCCA
>BJBW01003331.1:0-54716 GCA_004320125.1 Scolopax mira
CTTTCCAATGAGGGTGGTGGAGCACTGGAACAGGTTGCCCAGGGAGGTGGTTGAGGCCCCTTCCCTGGAGACATTCAAGGTGAGGCTCAATGAGGCCCTGGGCAACCTGGTCTAGTTGGGGGTGTCCCTGTGACTGCGGGGGGGTCGGACTAGCTGACCTTTGAAGGTCCCTTCCATCCCAGATGATTCTATGATTCTATGCTGAAATGAAAAGGTGGGAACATGGGGAACTTTATATTCTGTAGCTTCCAGACATACTTTAGTACAAGGGTCGGACATCTCTGCATTAAAAGGAGGGTCTCTTCTAGGAGAGAAAAGATTAAAATACATAACACCTGCCATCTCTCTTACAAAAACATGGTAAATAGGAATACAAAAACACTTTCTGGAAAATCACCGTCTAGAAGAATTTAAGGAGTTAAGCTGGTAGAGTGAAGACAGAAGAAGCTGATATGACTATTGACAATACTTATTTTTATCAGCTGAAAAATAAATACAATGAATTCTGTTTCACTCCTCTTTTCCTCATTTTATTGTCATGGCAGGTCCCCACTTCGGACAAGGTGTTCATAATAGGTAAAAAAAAAGTAGTGCAACTACTTCTTAATTATTCTTGCTAGGAAAACTTAGTTATGCAATCAACTTGTAAAGATTTTAAGATTTTCTGTCCGAAATTAGAATTGTCCTGAATTTATGCAAAGCTCTCCCCTCAAATAACCGTTTCTAGTGATGTGAAGATTCAGAAAATGCTTCAACAGCAATAACTGGGATGGACGCTGTGTTGTAATAATTTGGATACACTTGACTAATGCAGTTATTCGCAATGAGGTTGGCACAGTGCCCAAAGCATTGAGCAAACAAATACAGCAAGACATTCAGTTTAGCATCTTCCAATACCGCATTGAGATCTTTGTTCAGTCCAGGGGTATTGTGGATGCTATACTGTATTCTATCATAGAAAATTGCTAAAATATATTTATATTTCTTTATTAAATTCACCAGTGTGTTTTATGTAAAAAATGCTGGTGAGGCACAAGCATTTTTAATCAAATTAGTATGCAACATAAGGCAGCTGTGTATTCAAATGGGTTTTTAAGCAATTTGGTTGTTTTCTTTATAATAACAGGAAAGAACATTTTGATTTTGAAGGTGACAGAGGCAATATTACCCGAATTAAACAATCTGAATTAGCTTTTTCATGAAATGTAATATGTTTTATGCTTTTAGATGGGATGCTCCACTGCTTTCAGATGAGCCTTTCACTGTCACAGTCAATGGCCAGGAACAGAATAAGCTCTGGAGGTAGGATTATCCTCAAATTTAATTTTTTTTAGAAGAAGCTAATGGCAAATGTTTCTAGCGAACTTTAGGTGCATCTACGTTATAACTAGAGAACCAAGACAGGATATTAAAAGAAAAGATAAGTACAAAATTAGTAAACAAAGTTTGACATTTTGCTTAGCTTGATTTTGCTGTCTGAAATGAATATAATCTCTGGAAAGCTTGCATGCATATATATATAAAATATGACATAATATATACTTACATTTGTTTTCAGATACACATAGGAAGAAAATAATAGAAATCATTTACATGTATAATATGATGCCAGAGAAATATATCTTCCAAACATTTACATATTAACTTGTGTAACATGATAGAGATTTTTGTGAGGAGTGGATGTGGATTTGTTTTTGTTATATCTCTGGATGAGGAAGTTTTCCTCTGTTCTTTGAATCAGATCTAGAAAGGACACTAGTTCACTACTACTATAAATAATAATTCTCTGTAAATGACACAGGGAATCAATAGTTTTTATCATTCCTTGACTTTGGGGCTAGGTGTACTCAGTATACAAATAAAAATTAATTTTTTTCTTAACTGTTACCAACAAAGTTTGTTCAGCAAGTCAGGCTGGATTTGTTCTATTGACACTTCATCACAATCCCTCTAGGATCTCTGAGGGTTTTCCAGTTGCACCTGTGCAAAGCCACCTCTTTAGAGAAGCCCACACAGAGATATCAGTGGATACTGTATGTTATTCTCTTGTACTCAGCTGGACTAAGAAAAGCAGAGCAGGGAGATAGGGAATGACAAAGAAGAATGTAGGGTGCCTATGGAACATATTTGGTGTGCCCAAGACCTATACATTTCCTGACAATTCCTACACACCTTTCAGCAGAAAGAAAACTTAGGGACAGAATTACCAGTAGGATGGGATTATTTTCAGCACTGCTTTAAAGTAATCAGCCTGACCTTTGCACTAAAATTATATGGTGTTCGCAGCTATTTAATGCCAAGAATTTAAAAAAGCTAGTCCTTGATTTAAGAATCTTTTCTAGGACCACTCCTTTGCCCTGACTTTTCACTGGGTTTCTGGCAGCTGCATGTCTCTGAAAGCTATGTGTGAAATGTTATTACCCAGAAAGGTGGATCCTTTGTGGAGTGGACACTGAGAAGTATGTCTAGATTTTGCCAAGAATAGTGACAGAACTCATAGACCTAAAACATGCATGTTTTGCTAGTTATGCAGCTTTAATGAAGTAAACATATCCATGGTCACAGAATAATCCTTTGGATAAATCTTATTTTAGATATGTAATCGTGAAATTTCAATTCACGATTGAAAAAAAAGGTTTTTTTAATTATAGCAGATAATTGTCTTCTATGCCTATCACAGAATGTGAGAGACAGTAAAAGGTTTGATGCTTGGCTGTGTACTTTATTCCTAGAAGTAATCCAGGATGGAGTATTGCTGGGATCCCAGTGTGCAGGGGAAACATAAAAGTCATAGGGTACCATGGGAGAGCTGTGAAAGGACACTGCTTGGGTGAATGACAAAATGTAGTCATTATTACAGTGCATCTGGAGGAAGATGCACATCCAATATGGCATTTCAAAAAGGGAAATTTTTCTTGGGGTCTTTGTTACTGTCTTTGTACAGACATGTGGAGAACCTTAGAAATCAATTAAAGCAAATGAGTGGGATCATAGAGGGATCAACACTGGACTTCTCAATAGAAGAAAAAGAGGAAATTTGCATTATCTGCTAGTTCATCAATGCAGAAATCAGATTGGTATTGTTTAAAATGATGCTTGGGTTTCTTTCTGATGTGTTACTTTGGCCAATTTACTCTCATCAGCTTAAGGAAGCTAGAAATGCACCCCTGACATCAGATAGGTACATACCATCTATATCACCATATTCATAATCAGAAAATAAAAATATTCTGATGGCAACCTTTGAAATACAAGAAAAAGCTTCATAAGGGAAAGCCAACAGGACATAATTAGATAGCCTTTCTTATAATTTTGTAATCTCCAAGAGTTAAGACAAAGAGTCTGTCAATATAAGATCTCTAATCACCTAGGAGCAGAGGTAGAACATTCTGCAATATGTCAAGACCAAAAAAATTATACAGAGAACTTCAGGCCATTAGTGTTCACCAGAATTCTTTTTCAAGAATATTACTAGAAATAATGGTATGGGACAAGATTACAAGACATTTAGAAATGGGTGATTTAGTTAGGGGCAGACAGCACATATTCACTAAAGGTAAATTGTGTTTGACAAACTAGCTTGAATCTGATTATTTTAATGTTCTGTTGTTGAAGGAATGAATTAGCGTCTGGAATTTATCTGATTTTCAAAACTATATTTGATATTTGCCATGAAAGCAACCTAGTTTACAAAGGGGAATTTCAGGCAGTTATTCAAATAGAGTGAAAATTATCTCAGGAAAATGAAAGAGCACGTCAATTAACAATAACACTTCAGGTGGAAAAACATATACAATCAGCAGTCAATAAGCACCACTTTACTTGACCTATTACACAAATTGCACTGAAATCAATGTCAAGAATGGCTAGATTTAGTGGTAAAATATATTAGGACTAACAAAATTACACTGGGTTACTGGGAAATGGATAGAAAAGCTGCATCAAAACTGTTTATCTCTGAAAATTAAAACAGTTCTGATGCTTTTTCATTCTATAATTCCTCGTTCCCACTCTCTTTCTGCATTCATTCATTCACTTTTCCTTCCAGCAAATCCTTTTCAGAAACTGTGAATACTCTTTAAAAAAAAAAAAAAAAAAAAAGGAAGTCAAAAAAAAAGGCTAGACAACTAAAATACTTATATGGTTTATTATTTATTCCAACAGATCCCAAAACCTGGATTTAACTCCAGTGATTTGCAGGGATTCATACCTGACAGTACGAATCATTGTGCTGCTCCCTAGAGAAGTGAATTTCTAGCCTAGGTCATTGTTTCATTTCTGTCTTTATCTATGTCAAGAACACATCACACTCTATTTTACAGACTTCTTTGATCGGGGCATTAGATATAATTCTTTCAGTCAAGCAAAGAAAAGTGGTTTCCCTTACACTCTTCTGGTTTAATTTCTAATAAAATATTTATCTTAATACAACCCTAAAATTCTTCAGGGCACTCAAACTCAGGTCTAAGAGTATTTCTTTTAGGAAAAAATTTTCATATACTTTAATCCCATATTAACTTTATAACCATGACGTGTAAAAAGATCTTTGTGTCTTCTTTCAGAACTGATGGAATTACACTTTTTGACCATACTTGGTAAGTCAGATGATCGAAAATTTCTACCAACATTGCTCTATGGAAAAGGGCATGTAAGTGCTATTTAAAAAATCAGCCAGAGTGATGACAGTTGCAGCACCCACCCGATGCCCAGCTGTGCATCCCCCACTCGTCTTGTGAAGGGGACATGCAAGTAAGTTAGTTGGCAAAGCTGTCATTTGGGGTCTAGACGTGGCTGAAGGTAAACCTGGTTTCCCAGGTTAGTGTTCTACCATATCAGCTCTGCTAGCCAGTACCCAGCACAGGCAAGCATGCCACCATGAGGGAGGAGCCAGACTGCTGCTGCAATAATTTAGATTTCCTTAGTTGACATGGAACCACGTTCTGAATGGCTCCAGTAAAGGTGGCTATTATCTACACTTAGGAATATCTTCAGTAGGCCACTTTTTATGATGAAATTTTGCACGCTCCCTCAGTCCTTTCTGACCTTAAATAGGTTTTGCCACTTGCTCTGTCAGTCCCTGCTCCTGGCTGTACTGGGTCAGTTTGCCTAAGGAGCTGGGCATCACTCACTACACCACCATTCCTTCAGCAGAGTGGCTCAATGCCACCATGACTGATTTCAAGAAATAGCAATAGACTACAAAAAACTTATTAGGTTTTAGTGGTGTTTGCTTTTGTTTGGTTTTGGTTTTGTTTCTTAATCTGAAGGTTGACAAGGTTGATTGAAAGATATATACTTGCTGAAAAATGTCAAATAGACACCAAAGGGGGATGCAAGAGTTTCACACCTCATTGAATCAAAGGGTTGTTTATTAACCAGTTAAATATACAAGGTAACTTCTGGGTACAGGAAGAAGCTTTATTCTAATAAAGCTTCACTTATTCTCCTGGGTTATAAATTCTGCTAGTTTCAAGGAAAAGGTTAAATCCACCTAGACCTCCCTGAAGTTTTGGAAGATGAGAGTGACTCTAGCATGTAAGGTAGCCTCCTAAGAGAGAGAAGCACGTACAAAAGCTGAATCTTGACAAATGTCTTATTCAGAGGGAAGCAGAGAGCTGGCCGAAGATGAGAATTGTCGTATATTTTAACTGTAGAGTAAATACTGTTTTTCTTTTATTCTTAGTTAATATGACTTGTGTCTGTGTTGTCATTTTTTTTTTTAATATTCTAAATGAGTGCTTTTACTTACAGACTCAGCCTGATTTCAGATAAGAAAAATTGAAAGGAGCTGGGTACTCTTCACTGAGGGGAATGATGCTACAAACCAAGCCTCTGGGACACCTGAACAAGTGTTCCGATATCCCACCGCATCTTCCCTTGGTCCAGAGAGTAAGGCAGTCCTGCAGGACTACTAGAAGGAGTAGGAGTGGCTTCCAGTGATGGCCAGCAGCCTCACAAATCCCTTGGCATGCAGTAACGCAGAGGGGTTAAAGCTTGAACCCTGAAAATCATGGAGGGACTGCACTCCACTTGCTGGATGAAGCCAAGGTTAAGAGTACTCAAGAAGTTTGGAAGATGTTACACCTTTCAGTAGCATGCCCTGATCTGGGAGCTACATTATTCTGGGGCTGCTTCATTCAGCAGCACTGATGAAACTTCCTCTTTTAGCATAATTTACTCTAAATTTCTTTCAGAACTAGGTTCTACTGTTAGATGAACACCTTAATGATTATTTCATCCTTTTCATCTCCTTCAAAGCTAATTATTCACAGTGTGTGACAATACAGTGAGAAACCACGACAGACTTTGCCAAGGATAATTTGTAATCTGGTCATTCAGGCAGGTGTTCTTGGGAAAGGAGGGAATTTTATTTCCAATCATATTAATAGGATACTTGAACCTGGGAGGATACTGAACATCGGAATTACTGACATTTAAGTGAGGAAGTACTCCATCTCCCCTTGCTGAAAAACATCAAATACCTTCTCCAGACCCACCCATTGGTTTCCAAATATCATTTCTTTTTAATCAAACAAAAAAATTGACAATTTACAGACTTTTCCAACCTACACTTCTTTTTCCATTGCCCCAGATTTTGAAAATCGTAGTTTTAGATTATCCTGAAAACAAATGTGAAGAATTCTTGATATTTGTTTCTAACTAAAAATTGCTTTGCACTTTTTCCTCCCTCTTGGGAGTACAGCTAGATTACAAAAGACTGCATAAGTCTTTTCTAGCATAATATTTTATTCCAGCCTCTTCTACAGTTTACTTACTTGTAAATAATTACAGTTAATGTAATGTATTGTAATGCAATGTAATAGTGCAGCAGACTCACTAATGTTGCAGTCCAGACATCTAACCTCAGAGTTATTATCATTAGATACTACTTTTAAATTTCCCAAGGAAGCAGGAACAAACTTTGTAGCATGGTAAATAATTGCCAGTGACAAACCCTGCTAAAATTGAAGAGGACTTCTAGTGACTGTCACTAGGAAACAGTAGAGGAATCAAAGCAGCATGATAGGTCCTTTCATTCCCACCATTGTTTTACTGACAAGAATCAATATCAGCAACACCGGTAATTTTGTATTTTTCTTCTGTGGACCTATCCTAACTGTCTTCTGCTTCAAGCCTTTACAGTTCTTGGGAGACATCAGTACTTGGATATTTTGGCATAAGTATCTCTAGTAAAGCCTTGGACTGGTGCTGCACTGGCAACAGCAGCACATTAAGCTCCTCTTTCCTTTTCTGCCACTTCAAAATCAGTTTTTTTGGACACCTTTCAGACCACTTTGCTCTCTAGAGCTGTGATTTCATATTATATTGTCCCACTTTAAAAATGATGATTAGAAGATCTTAGTGGCTAATCTTACACGTGGAAATAAAAGCACTGTCAGTAAACGGCTGACTGTGAGACCACAACAGAATGAACTCCTTCCTGTTTCTATAACTTTTCAACTTGTTTTCTTAGGTCAGGGATTTTCATCAGAAAGCTGAGGAGGCACATATGATTAAAAAATATTGTTTGTCTGTTCCTTCCAGACAAATCTATATTCACTAACTATGTGCCCCCCAGCTTGCTAATACGATGCTTTCCAAGGTCTCCTCGTTATTGTCAAGGGAAACATCCCTGATTCTGCCATTCTTCCTTTGGAGAGTGATTTGTTTGAATCATTATCTTAATAATCTAGAGACTGCTGGGACAGAAGAATAGTATATCTGCTCTCAGTACGTTCCCTTCTCAATTCCAAGAATGCTTGCAATGGTGGTCGGTTAAACATCTAACAGGGAGTAAGACGTTGCCCGTGGACGTCGCTGAGATTGCACAGTCTGTGGCAGCCCTTCATTCCTGCGCTCAGGTGTGAAGCTGAACAGCTCTTAATGAACAACAATGTTAACATTATCTCCAAAAGAGGCCATGGTTGGTGATACACAATGAAGGTGTATCACTCTGAAGTGGAGCACTGAATGCCAGAACAGATTGATGTATGAACTATACCAAAAGATTCTAATTCATTTAGTTACTCTATCTTGTGAGATTGGTCTTTTTCGTAAGATCTTGATCCTTGTTGTCATAATGCTACTCAGGCCTTCAGCTAAATCTGTATTAGGTTATTTCCTGTATCTTTGTGAAAATGACTGATTTGGAAAACTAATGTGATTCACACTCTGCATCAGTTTCTTTCTACACTGTGTTTCAAAGGAGAAAGTGCTTCTGCTTTCTCACTCCAAATTTCTATTTAAGCCATCTCTCATTTTTAAGTTAATCTTAAAATTAGTCATTAACATATCTGGTAGCCAAAGTGCTGTCACTTTTCATAATATTTCTTATTCTCAATACACGGCAATTCTACCAGTTTTTCTCACAAGATGTGATACTATCTGTGTGGATAAACTGAAACAAAAAAAGACTGCTGACAGCTAATACTTTCCTTGAGATGGCTGCTTACATGGATTATATTCTCCATATAAATTTATTCTTCTGTGAATCCTCTAGTAAATTAATGAGACAATTAATTTAAGTTATAGAGTGTGTAGTAGTATTGGAGCTTGCCAGCACATTGTTGGAATTTTTTTTCCCATTTCAAATTGAAAGAAAATGCAAAAAAAAAATTCAGATTGCTATGCTCAAACTCCTCTGCTACAACCTGCCTCACTGGGGAAGGTGTCCTTGGGAGTTACCCAAACTGCAGAGAGATTTAATTTAAAAACTGCAGGCTAGTTGCCTCAGCTCCATGGGCTACAGCTCTTAAAGCCCTGGCTCTGGTAGAGGTCCTGGAGCCATATCTTCACATGACTGGTTTGGGGTACGCATAAATACACAAGGACATTCAGCACAGTCGATTGAGAATCGTGTTGTCAAACCTTTCCCAGTTAATTCTAGCAGAGACCATTCTTGCTGATTTATGCTGGTTTAATCCTTTTTAAGCAGAAATTTTTAAGGAGCAATACAAAGTTTCTACCAGTTTCTAGGATAATGGTTTGCATAACAAGGTGCATTAATCTTATATGTTAAACTATTAAGAAATTTTGAGTTTTTCAAGCATACAAGCATGGAAAATGTAGTCCTAATAAGACTTTATCATAAATAACCCCTACTAAAGCATTTGGGATGAGTTACAGTGTAGGTGTGCTTTATAATTCTGAAAGATTCTAATAACTTTGTTTATGAGCTAAAAAGGAAAGAAAAAGTATGATTTTTATTAATTTAGAGGATTTTGTTGGTTGTTTGCTGCAAGTTTTTTTGGTCAGTTATTGAATGCTAAGTCAAACTATTTTGACACCAAATATTTTCACAAAGTATTTGCAAGATTAAGCTATAACACTGTGACCTTAATGATGCTCTTAATATAATTTTGGAGTAAACATAAATGAACATGAATTTATGTAGCTAGCAAGAATGTAAATCTTAAACTATTAATCTATGAGGTTAAAAATGAACATGTAAAATAGATAAAATAAGATATGGATATCTTTCAAACTTTTGAACTTTTCCTCAGGAAGTTGTTTACTACTCTGTAACCGTTCAACCTGACTGCTTTACATGTAAATAAAAGAAAGACAGTAAAAACTTTAAAGAAAAAAAAAAAAGGCAGAGGGAAGTTGAATTTTATAATGTAAGCTATTCTGTGTATTGATTCTGCCTTTTTTTGATTAAATAAATTTGTGACTCAGTAATAATTTTAACATCTCTGTAAAGTGATGTAAACAGACCAGTTTTATATTAGAGGCAAGTCAGCACACATGCATAGACATCCAAGCACAGAAATCTCAGAACACTCAGATCACAGTAAGGTTTACTTCCTAAGGCAAGTGTGTTGCAAAACTTGCCCAAGTCTAAGTCTCCTAGTTAAAAAATATTTTCATGGATACATGAAACGAGACAGAAGATCATACCCAACTGCTGACTGAGAACTCATCAGCCTCAGACCAGGTCTTTCCTGCAATGTGCACATAGATATTAAAGTTTATGTCTGTTAGACGGAATTGTCTAGTAGAACTGCTAACAATATCCATCTCTTTCTACTTTGATTGGTAAAACAGAGGTGCTACCCCAGTCTGTCTTTTCCTATTCTGTTCTGACTGCACTAAATAGTGTTTGTAAGAAGGATATGGATGTGGGGAAAAAAGAAAACAACTATATTAATTTATATTAATTTTATTTAAAGGTAGAATCCATTAAGAAATAATGAACAAGAAGGCTGTGCTTTAAGGTAAAAAGCTGCTAGTGGACGAATTGAGCTCACATAAGTTTCTTTGATCTTTTGTCTCTAGGTGAAGTCATACACAGCACTTCAACACACGAAAAAAAACATCTATTGATTAATTAAGTTGACATTGTGCGAAAGATAATTTTTGCTTATTGTCTGCTACCTTTCAACTCAAAAGCTGACATCACAACATCAACTTGGCATCAACTCTTGTCAGTGTAGCACTGGAGGAATATTTGATCTACAAACTTGCTGGCTTTGTAAAATCAAGGTCTGTGATAATGGCATCACCATCCATGACCCCCTCTTTAAAGACTATCTGCTGTAAGAAATCTGGGCCATTACAACTACCTGGAATATTCCAATTCATCATTCACAATTCACAGGTGGCACTGAGACAGAAAAGGTAGAAAGTATTCTGAAAACATCTATGAATATACAGCGGAAGAAAAGCATTTTTTTCCTCATCTTTTCTCATCAGGCATTAGAGAACACTCAGTTTGAAAAATAAATGCCTAAATGGAGTCTCCTTCTCTAGAGACATTCAAAACCTGCTTGGATATGTTCCTGTGCAACTGCTTTAGGTGGACCTGCTCTGGCAGGAGGGTTGCACTAGATGATCTCCAGAGATCCTTCCAACCTCATATCATTCTGCAATTCTGTGAAATGAAATATAAAATTTATATATTTCTTTTAGGAAAAAACCCAAAGATATTTAACTTCCTGTAATGGGACACCTTTTTTGGGAGACTGTAAGATCTTAAATCTGAAGTCCTACAGACATCACTGTATTCTATGTCTGCTCCTGTCCTCAAACCAGGACAGCAATGAATGGGTAACCTGACCAGCTACTGATACTGATGCATATGGGTAGGAGACTAACTTTTCTATAAATTATCTCAATAACTTCCTTTTGCTATCAAACTAATGATTTTATTTGGCTCCCTGTTGTATTAATTTCCTGATCGAGTAATTTGATCTTATTGAGTTATTGATTCAAATTTAATTATAACATTAACTTGATATTTACATTGTTGTCATATAATTAGCTCAAAGAAATTTTAGTAAATTTACATAATAAAAAGCTTACTGAAGATACATTTTTTTACTCATGTTTTCATAATAAACTCGCTATTCTGTCAACTTACCATAGTGTCAAAAGCCTAAATGCAGAAAGAACCTCAGTTAAAAATACTGGATATGATACAATTTTGCTTACTACCTACTATGTAGTCTTGTTATACTGGCCGAAACCAAACGTCAGCTCCATTTCCCATTTCTGCCCGTATCCAAAACAGCTCTGAAAGCAGGTTAAACATTTAAAAACAGTTGAAAACACTGATACTTCTTCTATGTTAATTTTCTTTTCTTCCACACTGAACCCTTGACAGTATTTTTTTTTTCATTTAAGATTTGTAAGGAAATGGGAATGGAGGTGACATTTTTTATCATAATTTTATCCATGCTTTCACTATTAGTCTTGTGAAGACACAATGTAATCTAAGATCTTATATAAGTGAACTGTCTAAACAAAAACACGATTTAAAGAGAGAAATAAATTTTTTCTTTATATGAGAACAGTATTTTTTTTTCTGTTAGGTGAATTAATAGGAACAACAAAATAAGAACAGATTAATTGGCTAAACTGACGTGTCCATTGTCAGATTTACTTTATCTTCTATGTGGTCTTTCAAAACAACAGGAATATTATTTTTGCAACATTTCTATCCCAGATGAAAAATATACTGAAGGTGGAAGTATCCAAGAGGGCTCAGAGTTAGATACGTGCATGTGAAAGACATGAAAATATGTTCTCTATAAAAGCATAAAAGAACTTCACTTGACTTGCATGACTTTTTGTATCAAGCATGCTACAGCAGTCTTTTGATTCTAATATGAAACTATAGTAAGGATCATTGCACTAATGCATGAGGATTTGTGATAATGTTGCAGAAATTTTACTGTCAAAACTGAACTGCAGCGTAATGACTTTTGTTATCATGGTTTCTAATAACTATTCGGCATGAATTGACCCTACATATGTTTTACTGCAATAATATGTCAGTTATCCAGAAAGTAGAAAAAAAAGAGAAATCAATAGGCCTCCTCCCTCCAAGCTCTAACTGTAATTTGGCCACCTGAAGACAGCGATCATGAATATGAGAATTATTATATTACTTACATTTTAACGCAATTATAATTTGCACAGAGAAGTTATGTGAGCAAAAATAATTACCAAAGTTTTGTCAGACTGTGCCACTTGCAGTGTTAATGACAGATTCAATTATACACGTTCTTAACATATAATGACATCTCATACCTCTATATTCAGGAATCCACTCTCATTTCAGTATGGGAACAAATGCTGATGTCTACAGTACAATCATTGACATGTTAGCATAATACATTGGAAGTATCAAATTTTACTCATGGAGTAGATGATAGTCTAAGATTGTTCAGTACAAAAAAGAAATATATGGTAAATAATTAGATTTAGTTTTCAAGAATAATCATATTCCCTGTCCTAATATGCATGTCCATTGAGATGTCCAGAAGAAATTTACATTACATATTTGCATGGTAGAGCTGTATTATGCAAGATAAATGCATGAAAAAAGGTCTAACTGCGCTCAAAAGCAAATGTTTAGGAAAAATATTAGGTACTAAATAGAATGTATTTAAAGACAATGTCAAGATCTACCAGAATTTGTTCCAGTGTCATCTAGAAAAGATGGAAATATGCCATTCATGCTAAAATGAAGCCAGTACATCCACCACATCAAATATGCCATGGTCAGTGGAAGATATATAACCAAATTAAAGAATGCCTTTGTGCAGGGAAGTGTCTTTCTCAAAGAGAGTAAACTAAGAGACAGTAAGAATATTATATTTCACTGATATTTTATCAAATTAAAATTTAGGATAGACATAAATGCTTTGTGGTAGCAATTATATATCTAATGAATTATCTTTGCAGACAGAAAAAATATTAAATATTTTATTTTTTCTTAATGACACTAAATATTACGTACTTATGGTCTGACCAGCAGCTATTAAAAATATGATAATAAAATTAATTAGGTAAGCAAAACATCATCTTAAAGTCATATAGCCATTGCATCTCTACAGTCATCTGAAACATCTACAAAATACTGTCTAGATAGGATTACAAATGAATATGAGTAGATTCTAATGTCTTTGACACATAATGAGACCATGCTTTAAAAACTTTCAAATGCTTGAATGTGATTTAAAAAATTGTACTAAGTCAAAGGAAAATAATAATAATTCAGAATTTTTAAAATATCTGCATTTAGGAGTTTAGTTTTCAAACACATGTGTAACTTGCTTGCTTTTCATAATACAACAAAAGATGGTTCCAAATACTCTGGAGGAGAAAAGTAATATTGAAAAACTGAACATCAGCACTGTAAATATGAATGAAATCAGAAAAGTTTTCTCACACGCATGATGTTGTCCTTATCCATGTCCTAACAAATTTCTGAAATGCTTGCGTTCAAGAACCATCATCTTACAATTTATACCAGATGCAAGGAAAGTATCTGAGGTTACAATTTGAAAAAAAGACTTTTAATGGTAATGCACACTATAAAATTAATAAAAACTTACTGTAGCTTTCCTTTTTTTAAAAAAAATTGATGAAAACAATGAAACATCATCTGTTATGTCACATTACATATGCCTTTCTACTTCACAGAAAGTTCATTTACATAACTTAATCTAAGGTCCTCTCTTCAGAAACCAAGAATGTTTCTTTCTTCTGACCATTCACTTCTCTCATTTTTCTATTTATAGGTTTTTGCCTTCCTTCTTACATTCTCCGATACTTCCTTTGGCATTCAGTCTTACCTCAGAATGAGGTAAGATTTCCCTCCTTTCCTCTATGAAGCTTCTTCCTCTTGTCCTTATCCCCACCCAACACACACACACACTGGAATCCATTTTTTAAAACATCTTACACAAAATAAGAACATTAGAAACTTCAACTCTTCTTAGCTAAAGCAGACATCTTTACCTGTCTGTTTGATTTCAGAAGCTTAGCAAAACCACAAAATCTCATGGAACTACTTAGAATCGAAGAACTAATAATATAATAATGGGACAAAGTTAAGAAGACAGAAGCAGAAGTAGAATTATACAGACACGTGTGCAAAAGCATCATACTACCATTTTTATAGAGCAACTCGTCATTAATCACAGGAATTTATGAAAGCAAGGAGCTTTTCTTATTTACACTAAACCTGAAACATGCATGTGTGTTAATCTGCCAGGCTACTGCCCCTTATAACAAACAGCCATGCTAGGCTCTCCTTAAATATCCAGAAGAAGTTACCAACATTCAAAAAATGTCAGTGGGAGAGGAAATCCCCTTCTCATCCACCCGATATGTATAGCAATGGGAAGGAAACGTTCATCTTCTCCAAGAGCATGCCTTTGCATTCTCAATACAGAAGAAGATATGATGCTTTCTATGGGCATAGACCCTCTATTCAGACCTGTATATCCCCTCTGCTCAGTTAAGGCACCTTCCTCAGTGCAAAGAAGCTTACAAAGTCCTGACAAAACACTTCATCTTACCAAAGCATTATTTCACCTATCATCAAGACAAAATCTTTTCTGAGGGTGAAAAAATAAGTTACTTTGAAGCCCAAAGCAAACCTACTGCATTAGTTAGAGCAGTTACTGTATCCAGTTAAAATTATCAAACAAAAAAAAAAAAAAAAAGGCAATTTGCCTTTGACATTAGTATTTGTAAAAATTGGCTTAAAATTTTGAATAATTATCTATAGGGGAAATAGTTCTCAGGATTTAGGGAAGGATGAACAGAGTTTCTTCTTCTTGAATGTCACCGTAATGCATACATATATATATAGCACAGCACCTAGAAAAAATCATTATTTTGACACTCCTCCAGAATTGATTTTCTGTTGTAGATGTAAGTTTCTTATTAGCAAAAAACTAAGAAGAAAATAAAGCTTCTTTTTATTGGAGCTGTGTGTAATCAACGCATTTTTGCCTTCTGTAATAATTTCTAAATATTTTATAATTGTAGAAATACTGTTTTAATAGTTGGACTAGTTACTCATTTAACAAAGTGAAGAGTTATCAAAACGCAAATTAGATTAGTTGTTTCCATAGCCCTCAAATTAATAATGTGAATAGAATGCCTCTTCTTCATTCACATACCACTGCTGAATGGCACAGAGGACTGTCAGAGATTCTAAACATTGCCATCATTAATTTCGAACACAAACTAGGTATATGTATTGTAATGCTGATTATAAGCTCCTAAAGAACAGCAACATATTCATAACCATTTTCTTCATAAAGAAGATTTTTAAAAGCCAGACAAACGATTATGTAGCACTGCTGATGAAACTAAATCCTGTTGGTATTGCATTGCTATTTTGCTATAGTTTACTATGTTTATTTTATTGTATCCAAATTGAGAAGGTAAAAAGCAATAATGTATGCCAACTCATTTGCAATTTTGTTTGCTCCAGACTACATCATTGAGATGCATGGTAATATCATCCATACTATGTCCAAAAGAGGTTGAGTGGGAAATCTGTGTCACAAATATTAGCAAGAACTATTAAATTCTGAGAATGTAGACGACAGACATTCTTACATCTAAATAAATAAAAGGTCCAGATGATAAGTGTATTTCTCTGTAGAGAGGATTGAAGAGAGCATACTCTTAATTCTGCAATCATCAGAAAACAATAATTTGAATTCCTTCTAGAATCCAGTCCTTTTATGAAAACATTTCAACACTCATGGTGTTGCATCTGTGATGATATCAGCAGAACACAATTGACACTCACTTGATGAGGAAGCAAAATTTCTTCTGCTTTTTGTTTTAAATTTACCACTTATTCTCCAATATGGTTATCTGCAAGAGTATATGACGTAAAACTAGTTTTGCTCTTGAAACATAGAAAAACTATGGAGTTAACTGGAATATTTTGGAAGGAATTTTCTTATTTATATTTATCAGGACCAAACTGAATACACTGAATTTTAAAGTTAGAGATTAACTGAGGTAGTATATGAGGAAATGAGCAGCAGATGAAGATATGGGCATAAGACATAAAATGGAATGATAAGAGTAAAGTACTATCAAATAATCTGAATTCCACATCTAATTTATTTATTTATTTGAAGACTTCTACACTGTACTTTTAGAGAACAGACTAAAATATCAATATATTAGGACCCGGTTTCTGCACAAATGACTTAAATTAATGAAGATTCTTACCTGAAATTGTTGATGTGAACTTAAGGTCTGTGTGCATGACAACTTAAATGCGTAGTAGTTTTCAGAAACATAGACTTGAAAGGCAAGTAAGCAATAACCTGACTAAAATATCTGAACAGTATTTTTAGTCGATTATACTTCATATTGATAGGCTTGTATTTTGAGTGCTATCTATAAATACAAATGAGACACACAGAAAAAGTATTTTCTGCGAATTAGCACTGCACTTCCACAACAAAGTTTTACATCACTTGACTCAGGTTCCACAGGTTTTACTGTATTTTTTTTTTCAAATCCTGTCCTTTTAAATGTAAATAATTAGTCAATAAAACATTACACCTGACCACTATATCTCTACGATGGAAATTCTTCAAATTAGATTTTACCTTTTCATTTCCAAATTAAAGGCTTACAGACTCTGACTGTAGTTGTAACTCAGTTACAACTCAGTTTCCAGAAAGAGTGTTTTTTGGAGAATGTTGAGGTTGACACATTTTAATTACCACATAATATATTTATATAAAAAATAAATACATTTCAGGTGCAAAAGTGGAATTAATGAATAATTAAATTTGAATATCTTATATGAATTGCTCTGTAAAAATAATAAAAAACAGACTGAGCAAGCAAAAAAAATGAAAATACAAAAAGTGTGGAAAAAGAATAAGAATTCAGGTGCTAAGTATTAATAACAAGTATTCTATTATTATTAAGTAGCTGCATTAATGAAATTAATTTTGGAGATGAGATAAATTAATTGAATGAGTGATATTAGCATTTTACCTGCTGATGATCTCTAACAGCAGCCTCCACCCTGATTCTATTTTCATAGAGTCCTGAGAGGTCTTTTTTAATGTTTAAGTGGTTGTTCTGAGAGATTTGATATTCTTGAGCTAACCAGAGATTTTCTTTAATGATTTGCTCCAGAGCAGCCTAAAGAGAAAAGTAATTAATTACACTTACTGCAAAATACCTTTCTAAAAAATAAAATTATAAGTCACCTCCATAATTTCCCCGACTAATTCACTTATGAACATCTGCAAAATATAAATGACAGGATTATGGTCTCAGTGAACCAAATGGAAAAACTGCAAACAAATTTCAAGTGTTTAGGATTTTTCTGAATATATTTATATGGAAGTAAATGTTGTTAATAAATGATTTATACAGAAAATAATGTCACAAATAGTTATTTGTGTCTACATAGTAGATGTATGTATATATGTCTACATAGAAATTTTCTTGTCTTAACTGCTAGAGAAGACATCAAATTCTTCACCCACGGTTTATTTTTTAAAGCTTTCATTTTCCTATTTATTTGTAAATCTTACACAATGCAATATTAATGTAATTTCTTAAAAATTTAATATTTCCAATTTGATTACCTTAATTTTAAAGACTAGTACAATTTTTGACTCTCATACTTTTCTACCAGGTGAAGCTGAAGTTGTTTAAATTTTATGCTTCTGTAATAAGAAAAAATTCCATTCCGTTAAATCTGATTTTGACTGAACTCCTTTTGATAATAATGCAACAGTCACATACTTTTCTAAAGTATTTTATCTAGGTTACAATGATACAATCTGATTTACTTTGCTGATTCTAAATCTATTTTTGTTGAGGAATTCTATTTTAATCTTCGTTACTTTTCCATTAAAGGGCACCTGGAGGAAGGGGAACCCAGGCAGATTTTTACCCATAGAATTAGTTGAATATTGAAATTTCAGAGACTTTTGACATTCAGAATTTCTTTCAATTTCATAACTATAAAACAGGATGGCTTGCACTTGTCAAAATATTCCTTAAAATATATTTTTAATGTACATCTTCAAAATTCATTTTTAAACATCACGACGAGTGATGACACTGCTGCCCAGCAGAGGGGAGATGGATAAAAAACTCTGCAACAAGCAACCTTGGAACTTACTAAATTTACGTATGTTGTTGCCTGTTGTATTTGGGAGGTATTTCTGTTAAAAATGCATGCACATTATAAAGTGGAGTGAGAGTGGAATTTACAATTATTAGAGTGTGTAGAAGACTAGGCCAACTAATTAAGGCCCAATGTCCATGTTATGAGTGGCTGCCCTAATCTAAGGCAATATTTTAAAGTCTTCTAATTCAAAAGTTAAGGTTAAAAAGCTATCAAAGATAGAAGGGTCTGCTTAGGAGTCTAGTTGATACAAGAAGGAGGACTACTTGTAATTCCATGTGCAATGGATACCCTTGCAGAAAAGGAGAGCTAACAGAACAGCTGGAGCAGTTGGAGAGAATATCACCATCAACTGCTCCCTGGATGAAGCCTGTTGATCCATCAGGACTGAGAGCAGCCCTCTGACCTGACAGTCCCAAACTGTGAGGGAATGTTACCACAGCAGGTGGGGAGCAACCATCTGTCCTAGTAGTCACCTCACCAAAATCTGAAGAGAGCAATCATAAATAATTTTGGTTTTATTTTTGAGGGAGGAATATCATATGTTATTCTGTTTACTTCCCTGCTCCTCTTCTCCCCTTCAACAGACTACTTTTTAAGTCAAAAATGCATGTCCAAGGTAGGAAAAATATTTTTTAAGCATAAAGGAATTTAGACTAATTTTCCTAGATCACTGGGTGAAGATTCAAGCCAACATTTATGTGTGAATCACTACAGAACAAGACCCTGTTGCTGCTAGTTCAAGCTTTGGAAGGACAACATAAATACATGCTGGGAACATTTCTGAAACAACAAACATTTCACTCCAAGTTTGCCCAGAAGCCAAGAGAGCTAGGGAGCTTTGGTAAAATTCAAACTTTGTGTTACTATCCCCTGTGTCTCTAAAAAAATTCTGTGAATTAGTAGACTAATAAAATGTAAGTTTGTCTGGGGTCACAGTGATAATGCTGAAAAATCCATATGTTTTCTGAATCTGTTCACAAGTGGGAAATTTAGATTCTCACCTTTCAAAGACAAAACTCTCCAAGGGAAATAGCAGCATGCCTGAACAGGTTCCCAGCCATCCCTTGGAGCTACTTGAATTTTGGGAGTTCCCAAGACAGCATATTAACAATGATTTTACTCCTTTTTCTATGCAATGTCTTAATTAAAATATATCCACTTTTGTATCTCTATTTATGTTATTTCTGAAAACTGTGGCTATAAATTTATTGTGGTTATGCAACTAGATAAAAAAAAATCTTCCTGAATGGAACTGTCACTCTCTACATCATTACAATAGCAAAGTGCCGTGTCTTTCAGAAATCTCTAAGTAATAAAAAGAAAGAATTTAGTGAAGATGTGATTGTCAATTTACCTTATCTACCTTATTTATCTTCAGGTAGAGGTAAAACCTGTTTTTCAGGCTGATACCTTCCTTAACAAACATACAATGATTTATGTTAATATGTTAGCACTCAATACTTGCAAATAAATAATATTTTCAACATCACAGTATTTTCATCTATGTAAGGAAAATGAGAGAAAAGTTAGCTTGTAGAATATGAACATCAATATAGTAATTTTCACCAATATAGACACATGAGTTCAAAATGAGCGAAGTCCTACTATTTTGTATAATTTAAAATGGCCCAGACATTTTGATAAAGAAAAACAATGTACCAAAGAAATTAAAACAGCTTTCTCCAGATTTTGTAAGATTCAGTGGCTATGTCTATATGACCAGCTATACTAGTTCCCCAGTCCCCAAAATTGCTTCACTGTATAGCTTACGTCAGCTGAGACAGATAAAGTGAAATGGTTCTTTCTCTAATTCACTCCATTGAAAGATGAGCTGAGGTTCAGAAAGCAAAGAACATACATCCTTTAAATATCCAACTGTTACTCACTGACGTTTCTGCAGAGGATTTCCCAGAATGTAGGGAAAGAAAAAAAAGTCTTCAGGAGCATTTTATCCTTATGAAAGAGAGGAATGATCACACTGTGACCAAACTTGGCATGCCAGAATATACACTAGAATATACACTACACCTCTTTCTTCTGTTCCAGGAGAATGGGGATATGAATCTCAAAACTGATCATAAGACATTTTAGTAGACAATCCTGACACTTTTTTTTTATCTCTGGAACTCAAACTTCTGAATTTGTAGACTTATGAACTGACAATAAGCACCATGATTCATGTGCTTGTTCTTTCATGAGAGGAAATTTCTACCTGATTCAGCACATTTACTTTCTCCTCTTTATGTTCTCTTACTCAACACAGAAGTCTAGGAAGTGTCTCTGTTTTCCTGGGGAAGCAGAAAGATGGAACACATTTTTTGTGTGTTTGCTGAACACTTTTAGAATCATAGAATGGTTTGGGTTGGAAGGGACCTTAATGATCACTGAGTTCCAACCCCCCTGCCATGGGCAGGGACATCTCCCACTAAGCCCCATCCACCTGGGCTTGAACACTTCCAGTGATGGAGCATCCACACTTTCTCTGGGCAACCTGTTCCAGTGCCTCACCACCCTCACTTTAAAGATTTTCTTCCTAGTACCTAATCTAAATCTCCCCTCTTTCAGTTTTAAACCATTATTCCTTGTCTTATCACTACACTCCCTGATAAAGAGGCTCCCCATCTTTCCTGTAAGCCTCCTTTAGGTATTGGAAGGCTGTTATAAGGTCTCCCTGCAGCTTTCTTTTCCCCAGGCCAAACAGCCCCAACTTTCTCAGCCTTTCCTTATAGGAGAGGTGCTCCAGCCCTCTCATCATCCGTGGGCCTCCCGCTGGACTCATTCCAACAGGTCTATGTTGCTCCTGTGCTGAGGACCCCAGAGCCGGACACAGTACTCCAGGTGGGTTCTCACCAGAGAAGAGAGGCAGAATCTGCTCCCTGGACATGCTGGACACACTTCTTTTGCTGCAGCCCAGGATGCAGTTGGCTTTCTATGCTGTGAGTGCACATTCCCAGGTCACACTGAACTTCTCATCCACCAACACCCTCAAGTCCTTCTCCTCGGGGCTGCTCTCAATCCATTCTCTGCCCAACTTTTACTTGTGCCTGGGATTGCTGTGACCAAGGTGCATGACCTTGCACTTGTTCTTGTTGAACTTCATGAAATTCACATCGGCCCACCTCTCAAATGCAGTTCCTGTCTGCTACAATACAAATTCATAATGAGACAATAAAATATGTGGAAGCAAGAAAAAAATAAAATGACCAAAAACCCTCCTCAAAACTGTCAACAAATTGTCAGCACAACTGCTGCTGAACAAGGCAATAGGAAAGCAGATGCAACATGACGATGGATTATCAGTCCAGCACTTCAGGCCCATACAGAATGTTTTTGTAATAACTAAAATTTTAATTAAACCTTTAAGGCTGCAAAGAGAGATCACCACTAACCTAGCTGTGACTGTTAGAGACAAGCAAGGGATACTTGCTGTCTGCAGCACAGAGAAGACGTGTTTCATGTTATTCTTTCATCATTTTACGTACACTAATACCTATCACTTTGTGTTGCAAGTGATCCAAGAACTATTTTATGGTTCCATATTTGTGTGACAAAAGTTTGTAAAGCATTGTAGAGACAGATCTTAGGATCAATGATTTTGTCCACATAATGATATACCTATAAACATGATATAAATTCCTGTGGTTTACAGGGTCAATCATCATTTCAAATAGTCACTCTGAAAGACAAGAACAATTGATTTAACAATTATTAATTGGTTATACTACTTAAACTTGATGTTGTGAAGAATGAAATTAGTTTCCCTGAGGCAGGAATGACTATTTGTCTTGTATGCATAACGTATCCTGTTTATAATATGAACAGCAAAATAAGAAATTACTTATCTTAAAATTACTGTGTTCATGTGACTCTGTACCTCCTCCTCCACAGACCTTCTCCAGAGTGGTTTAGCAACATTTTCCCAGTAGCATCTGCTACACATCCTGTGTGTCCCTTCCCAGAGCATAAAGAGCACTTGTGATACCAAGTGCCACAAAGTCACTGTAATACAGTTGGCAAGTCCCATGGCTATGGAAAAGAAAGTTACTGCAAAGCAAGCACGAGGTATTGGGGTTTCTTCCTCTCTCTGAGGATCGATTGATGCAACTAATGCTTATTAGCAAATAGTTTGGGCTTTGCAAGTCACAGAACCTACAGCACAGTTTGAGTTGATATAATTGCTGATTCACTCTCCTTACTTGGGATCTTCTGTTGATGCTGCCACCAGAATTTGACGGTTGGTAATTTATGCACCAAGGATCACAGAGCTACTCAGTAAATCTCTAGAACTGCAAGCCTTTTAAGGTAGACAGCAGAAATAGCTGAGCCCTGCTTGAACAAGCTCTAGCATAAGTCACAGGATTTACGTTGTTGATACAATACACTGATCTAATACAGTTTTTTATAGTGCCTGAGCTGAAGCTGGTCTGTCCCTGTATCTGCAGCCAAAGGAAAAAAATACATAGCCCTGAGTTACTGAAACTACATCTTCATCTGAAAGACAATATCTTCTTGTTTCCTTGCATGGATTTTTGCTTTATTATATTTGGTAGGAATTTTGGAATGTTTATACGCAGACTGACAGAGGGAAGTGAGAGTTCATATTTTTGAATAATTTGCTAGAAACTATTTGGAACAAATTAATGACTTTTTCAGTAGGAAATGTTTTCTGACAGATTGCATTTTTCCTATCTGCAAACTAAAGTAATAATAACAACAAGTAGCCCTCCAAGCCCTGGTAACACAGCCCTCCAAATGGTAGTTCCAACAGTTTTGAAAAAAACAAGTTTAATTCTTATAAGGACTCAAGCGGAGAAATAACATGGGGAATAAAATCAGATATCCATCAAATATTTTGAAGAAAATTTCTGTGGATGGAAAGCTATACAAATGTAAATGCTGCTAAAATAGTAATAATAAAAAATGCTACTTAAATAATAAAGTTAATAAAAGAATATCAGAAAATATAACCACAGACCTGTCTGCTTTAAGATTACAAATATTCAAAAAAAAAAAAAAGCATGTAATATTTTTTGGGTCACAATTCTTCCAAAGCTGAAAAACATTTTTGTTTTTTCATATAGAGTCTTTTCTATGTAGGAATATTCTTGACTTGCCCAAAGTTATTTTTGGCACATGAACTAAATTGTATTGACATTAAAAAGAGACCATGGTTGTAGAATAAGATTTGAATGCTCTAAGATTTTTTTATGTTGGTGTACCTTTTACCCATGATTATATTGGTTCAGAAGATATGAAAATAAAAGGATGCAAAAATTTAAAGAACTAGAAATATTTAAGCTTATTCTACTTCAACCTTCTCTAGAGCCTTGAAAATGAAGTAAATACATAAATCTTGGAGAAAACAAAGGATTTACCAGCTGAAGGCCTAAACATGCAAAGCAACTGATTAAGCATTTTTAGTCCATCCTTTATCTGCAGTCAAGAAACCCTGATTTCAGAGAAGAAACTTTTGCTTTGTGGAGTCCAACTTCTTTGAAAGTTATGAAGTGGCTGTTCTGGAATTATTCTTCTACTGGTTTCAAGGAAACTGCAGAGGTTTTTGTCTGTGTTCCAGTATCAGATCTGTCAATAGCTACATTTCAAAGTTTGGAACTAGGAACTAGAGGAACTAGTTGTTTTTCAGAACATAAAGACTTAAGCATCTCTCTCATCTCTACCGAAAGTTTGAGATGTTCGGACTCGATGATCTCCGAGGTCCCTTCGAACCACTACAATTCTGTGATTCTGCGATTCTGAGATGTTTGTCCCTGCCTTGCTGAATAGAAATGTACTTTAATAGCGCTGCTTGACAATTAACTAATTTTGTTGTGGATAAATGACAAATACATTTTTTTAATTGAAAGAATCAACAGCAGAGCTTTGTATAGAGCTAAAATTTTGCCTCTACTTCAATTTTGTGATCAGTCATCATCACAAGTGTTCAAAAGAAGAAAAGCAACATTCAAGATCTTTAAAAAGCAACTGGATATTTTCTGTGTTCATGTTGCAAAACCAGAATTTGGCACTGGTTACACATGTCAAACTTTTATGCATTATGTATAAGCAAATTCAAGGGACATGCAAGAGACTAAAAATTCCTAAGTCTTGAACCAATATGAGATCAATCTCAAGGTCTTGGCAATTTTCTTCAATAGCTCATGGACAAAAATGTAAATTCATGCTGGGAAGCACACTAAAGAATCGGCAGTGTGTAAGAAGATAAAGAAAATTAATTGATGAAGACAGATCTTCAAGACATCTGGTGCCACGATTGTGTTAGGGCTTAGTACTGATTTGCTGACAGCAACTTGGATATGTCACTTAAATAAGTCACAGTCCTTTTCTTTCTTGATACGGAAACAGATTGGTTTCAAAGCACTGAACTGGAAGTAAAAGCATGACGCTTTCAGGTAGTAGGGGTCACTGACTCCACCAGTAGTGTCAGGAATAAGGCTTCCTAAGACACAAGCACAAATTAGTGAGTCCGTAGAACTGAAAAATAGAAAAGTATTAAAGAAAGCAGAACACAAGTGAAAGTTCAAAGGCAAAAAGAAATGGAATAAATAACACTGCTGTGGCAGAAAACATGAGTGACAACAGACTATAAAACAAAAAGGAAAAGGAAACACATCTTGGATTTGATGCTAACTGTGGAAAACTGTAACTTTAAAAGATTTTATTATGAGTTAATTGGAAACAATTGTTATAATGTACACTGCCAGTAAATCAGGGATTGATTGAAGAGGATCTCAGTAGATCCACTGGTTCTGAATGCTAATGGAAGAAGCATCAACCATTCAAAGACCACAAGATATAAAAAGAAAGTTCTTTAGAGCTATGCATTTGGTTGCAAAATGCCTCTATATCACAACAGATGCTTACATTTTTTTGAAAAATACATTTGTTTTAAAAGCAACATTTATGTTGATTGACAATAATGTGGAAACAAGAAACATAAAAATGTTCCTTTAAAATGTGTGATATACTTTAAAACTTTAACACTGAATTTAGGTTAATTGTTGCAGACTTTTCCACACAGGGAGTTTTTATTTCAGGAAAAGTAAAAGGTATTTTCTTGGAATAAGTCAATCTATAAATATGATGGAATGCAATTCAGTATCAAAAACCAGATCAAAATTGCTATAAGTATAAAAGATTGTGAAATTACATAGAATTGAGAACTTCCCCAATCCTACATCCTCCTCCATACCTAAAGTTAATATGCTTTGTCTGAAAAAAAAAAAGAGTTTATGATTTCATTATTGGATTCTGCAAAACATAGTTTTAGACTGTTAAACACAAACTTATTTGCCTATTGTTGCATCATTAATTTTTCTTCTATATCATCACAGTTTGATTATATATACCTGTCAATATTTTTAGAGCTTTTTATGAGAGAGAACTTCACTTGCAATGCTATTCTGGAAAAGATGACACTGTATGGGAATGTCGACTTATTTATTTCATTATGACCAGTCAAAGATTTATAAAGGCTCCCCATTTTCTTATATGTTTAGGGATGGACAATTCTGCATCACTAGGGGAAAAGGCTAATTACTCACAGTAAGGTCATTAGATACACACTTTTTTTGTCATTACAAAGACTAATATTTTTGCATTAATGGCACTATGCAGAGTAGATGAAGCAAATAAATAATAAACCTCCTTATTAAGATGCTGATGGAAACTCAAATGCTTACAGTTGTACAGCTGTAAAAATTAAAGTGAGAAAGGTATAAAAAAAGCAAACAGTAATATTCAACACAATATCTATTACCTACACATAGAGTGCCTCTGAAGTGACAGAAAGGTGCAAAGAGATTCATGGGACAATTGTGCCAACGTTTTATTAAATCCATTAGAAATTTAAAAAGCTTTTGTTGCTTCATTAAGTGAAACCTGGAAAATACACTGGATTTTACAGAATAATATATTTTATTTTGATAAACACTGTAGCCAACCATAAAGATACTAGCATACAATTCTAACTTTGCAAATTCATCCCTTTTAATTTCCACACAGTCATAAGGATCACCTTTCAGACTTTGCATCCAGGTGGTTTTATAATTCCTTGAAAAATCAGTATCACCAACTGCATCAGTATCACTATCACATTTTGTTCTAAAGTAATGTTCTAAATTAAACTTTGTAGAAATGTATTTTGACTAATCTCAGATATGCACTTAGGTCCACCGACGAGCCATTTGCCTTCCATGAACTTTGCCAAAGTGATAATGCACATGACTGACACCCAGTGGTCTTCTTGACTGAATTTTTTTTTTGATCACTGCATTATTTGTAGTCATTTAAGCATCCATAGTAAAAGATGTTTCTAGATTTTTGTTTATGAAATTCCCCTAGGACCTCCTCTATGGTATACAGTTTGATCCTAATAATTGTTTCTCATGGACTTCTGAAATCCAGTAACTGATGTTGAAGAACTGTTGATCTATTTACTTTGATTATTTCTATAGGTAATATTGAGATAATTAAGAAGATTAGATTTATTCTTGCCTTTTAAAGCACTAACTGAAATATTTATAATTAATAAAAAGGTCTTCCTAAAAAGATTTTTTAATCATTTCCAATGAAGAAAGCCTCACTTTCTTTCAATAGGCAGCAGAAAAAAATCCTTTCTCCTTATTCTGTCCAGATTTTAAAAATAATAACAAATGCATCTCCACTCCACTCTAATTAGAATAAATTGTTATAAAATTTTGAAAATGTCATTTCGGAAAAACTTCATCGAGAAAAACTAAACATAAAATGAAAAATTGAAGAAAATCTGGATGGTTTTATTGGACAGTTTTGTGTCAACATTATTACCTTTCTCAATAAAACCCTCAAAAGTATCCTGTATCCTTAAATATTAAGGAAGCGAAATGTTAGACAGAACATACAATGATGCAGAAATGATGCAGTACACACAAATCAGATCAACCACATAAAGACAGAAAGACGTGCTGAGTGCCCAGAAACTTGACATGAGATGACTGGGAATCCAAAGTGAAGAATTCAACAGGTTTTGAGTTGAGCCCCTGGATGTTGGAGACTCTGCTTGCCTTCAGTGTAAGAATTCTGAGACTAATATGGAGGGGTTAACTTTTGGAAATAAACCAAAGATACAAAAAGGTGACCAATGTCCTTAAAGTATCTGACAAATGCGTATTGCCCACAGCGCAGTGCAACGCTAAACAAAAGGTGTCAAGGATTTCCCTAATTGGTAAAATAAACCTAAGGTAGACCATGGTCAAGCTTTGTGAGAAGTAATCTTCCAGAGCATTTTTGTCATTGGCCACTGCATGTAAGAACAGCATCTACTGGAGAAAAAGGAGTGAAGAAATACCAACATCAGAAAACAAACACCAGGACACAGAAGATTATAACAAATTCTGATGGATGTACACTGTATAGCACATGTTGCCATTTAAATGAAGCCTCAGAGAAGCCAAACTTCAAATCATAAATAGTCTCATAAAATCTAGTGCATTAACTGAGTAAAATGAAAATATAATAATGGTTCACGTGAATTGCAACATTTTATTCAAACTAGTTCTATGGGATTGTTAAAGAATTAATAGTGAGGCTTCTTTATTAAACATTCATTTTAAAAAAATGGTAATGCTCAGAAAAGAAATATACTTTCCCACATAACTTTTCAAGTCGGAATAAAATTTTACAGTAACTCTTATAAACAAACAAGGAAAACTATGGCAAATATTTTAAACTGAGTGTAGCTATTTTTCCTCATTAGAATTTCACAGAATCCTACAAGCTCAACAGATGTGTGAAATCTGACATTTTCTGCATAGAACAGGTAACACAGGTATTTAATAATAAGCAAGTAACTATAACATGCATAAAGACACAGAGTCTTTCTATGTTTTTATCCATATACTTATTTCACCAAACAGCAGCTCAGAAATCATTTAGAGATATATTTTATTATTGTTTCTGTAGATAATATATAGTGTAATTTAAAATATAATATATTATAGAAAGCACTCATTTAATAAATAGCCTTAATAGTTTAAAATTAATTGTCATTGGACACAATATATTTAGATGCAATAATGATAGTAGATAGTTTGGATGCAGAAAGCTGTTTTTTCATACCAAAGCCCCTGCTTTTCTGCAGGGGTTTTTAGTTTTAGTACTGCTCATTCATTTCAGAACTGTCATTTTCTATAGTAATGGTACAGTAGTTGTACTTGTTCTACATAAAAATGGCAACCAGTCTAATTTGCTCATTCTTGTAGCTTCAAATGTAGTTAACACACCTGAAGTCACAGGCATGACCACTGAGAAAGGAACTACATTCTCCTCTTTTAGATAAGCCAAATTGAGTTTTATGAAGGTCGACCTAAAAGCACAGACCAGCATGTCCTACAAACAAATCTCAGAACCAAAACCAGGATAAAAAGGCAACTATCAGCAAGTAAAGCTTTTTCAGAAATAAATTCTAGCTTTTACCCATAGTGTATGGATGAGCTGTCATTTATGACTAAAGATTTGTCTCTTACTATCATGAGAAAATGGTCAGCAAAGCAAAGAGAAATACACAAAACGTCATGTCCTCCTTTACCATAGAACCCCAATGAAAAAAAAAAAAAAGAGGATATTGTTCAAGGATAAGAAAGGAGGGGTGTAAGAATGAGAATAATATATATATGGATTACAAAACTGAAGAACTTCAGTGATCAGAAAGTGTTACCTTTTTCTATCTTTGAGTGATGTACGTATTCATAATGTGAATGCTCCAAGCAGTAAGTTCCCATATCCACAATCACCACAGGAGCAGTTGCTGAGTTCTTGAAGCAAATAGAATCACTCTATCACATGCTGCATTAGTTTTGAGTCTTCCTCAGTATTACTGCAGTGGTTGATAAGAATATAGATAAAGCTTCAGGAGACACTAAGAATGGGGGCATTTGTTAGCAAAGCCAATGATACAGCATCAGCTCTGACAGGCACATTCCAGTGACAGAAAAAGGCTGCATTTGAGTGCTTTCCCAAGACACCTTGACATACTTCATATTCAGTTTCTCTTTTCATGCAGAGAAGGCCATGTCCAGCAATTAATATGAACCATTTTTCCATGATAAGAATTTTTTCTTCCTAGTACAAAAGCAAAGAATTCCCTAGATGTCAAAGTGGAAAACACTCTCCGTTTACAAGTATGATGTGTGGAAAAGTAAATAGAAATATTGTCTCTGTGACTAAAGTGAAAGTCAGGAACCAAGAAAAAGTGTAGGACAGCTACTTCCGATCTGGAAAGAACTTTATCTGTGGTAGATGAGTCATAAAGCCCTGAAGTGTTTATGCCCTCACTCCTTATCAGGGAACTGTCACACATGACTACTTCAGCAGGAGCTAGACTTTGCTAAATTTGGAAGAACTGTTTCTTCTACATGCCAGGGAGAAAAGATTTTACAGTTATGTTCTGTAGTACTATCATAAAAATGAGGATGACCATTCAATGCTTTAATCTGTGGGTTCAAACTCAAGGTGGTCAGGTTAGTCTCAGTTCTTCCAGCTATCAAAACAAAGCTTTTCCTTTGTCTCTCAATGGGGATAGTTGAAGCAATCTGTTTCACAGTGGATCAGGACCTAGAGAAAGATCTGTTTATTTGGACTCTTTTGCCAACTTTTGCCAATAAATTTTGCCAATAACTTTTGCCAATATACTGATGCATCTGGATGCTTCTCGTGGGCATGAAGTGCTCCTATTCTTCTCTATTGAGAAAAGGCTAATCATCAAAATATAGTAGGAAAAAACAATACTACAGTACAGTTCTTTCAAAATCTGTTTTTAATGGTGGAGGGTTGAAATCTCATATGCCTCCCAGGGAGGAGGTCTCAGCACAGTACCTTATCTGTAGTAACTGAAGGGTAATAGACTTTTGATATTTCACCACCCAACAACTGATACTAGAGGATACAGGCATTGAACATCTCTGATGCTCATGGGATGATAGTCATTACCAGAGTTGAAACAGGTTGTGATACACCTCATATAATGTACTTCTAAGGAGTCAATATTTGGTAGCCATAACAGATGAGAAGGTTAGGCAAAATAAAATGTGAAAAAAAAAAAAAGGAATCTTGGGCATGAAATTAAAACTTTGGCTTCTGTTCTGACTGATCACTGTATTTTTTCATATTCAGAACAACTGTTACAATCTTTAACACTAATATTGGAAATTTAATGTATTTGGTGACATACTTTACATGATAACACAGTACAGACTGTACAAAAAACATACTAAAAATTCTGAGGAATAAACTTATTTTTTTATGACTGTGGTCTGCAGATGGCACTTTTAGACACATGAGTTACATTGTGCTTATTTTAGAGAACATGATTTCTACTATATGCTATTATTGTGCAAATGGATATAAAATCATGTTATGATTTATATTCACATCCTATCAAAAGTGACATGTAAAAAATTTGTAATGGAATTATGACCTATTTGTTTGTTCTTTTGGTACAACTATGGACTTTTCTAATGGCTTACTCCTCACATGCCACTTGAAATACACTAATTTAGTCTAGTGCTTTCTATACTGCTAATGAAGATGATATACTCAGCTGTTCTATTTTCAACCTCTGACGCTGATATTTCATATTTTAATTTAACCATTGAAATACATTGCTCTGCAATTCAGTGGGATCATTTCAGTTCATTTTATTTATACTTCAGAGAAAGGACAGCAATTATTTGTAATTCACAGACTATATTGTTTTTGAAAATCTATACACTTGGCAAGCACATTACATGTCTGGAGCTTAGAAGGACACTTAATACATAGCATTATTTAGCATGGTATCGCATAAAAATCCCCGCATGCCTCTTGTCCCCAGTTCTTTTCCAGTAACACTTGAGGAAAACAGCTACCTTGAGGGATGGGAGTACGATTGAGTAGGAAATCCTAAAAGCCATATACACATAAACACTTCTACAGGCAAATAGTATCTTTGCCTCCCCAAACTCCTTCTGCCTTTGAAAGATCAACTAGTATAAAAAATCCTCTGCAAGACAGTAACATAGCACCTTCCTGAACAATGCATGTATGTTACAGTTTTTGCCTAAGTCATACAACTTTACTGTCAGATGTAGAACGTACCAAGAATGCAGTGTATTGACCTTCTGAATTTAGAGGAGGTGTCATGAAGTTTTTTAATACCAGCATATCTTCAAGATTTTAGGAAACCTACCACCATTCCTGATCTGTTTGCCCAATGCTTAACTGTTCTCTCATTAGCAACAAATCATTCAAAGAGATATGCAAATAATTCTGCTCAATTCCAGCATGACTTTATAACCCTCTTAAAACCTAGAACTGCTCTTGGTATATCATCAGACTCAAAGAACAATAAAATTGTGAAGATGAAGTTCAGTTCTTATTTTAGCATAAATTTCATGGGATCATAAGACCTCCTCACCGTTATGGAAGGCTTAAAGTAAGAGAATGGCAGTGGACTTCTGTGCAATGAAAGAGAAAATCTGGATTTATCTACTAGCTTCTCCAGTTATTACCAGATTTTTTTTTCTGCATTACCAATAAACTAAAGATTTTGGTATTAACACTTCTCTCTGCAACACGAACATATTATTTTTCCATTTTTCTAGCAGGAATCAAACCACAATCCAATTGATTTTTACACATCATGAACAATTGAGAAAAAAACCTGCATACCTTAAGTGCCTGCCCAGTGCCTTAATCATAAAACAAGACTGAAATAGAGTACCTGTTGACATGGATCATAGTGAAGAAGCTAGATCTAAACATCAAATTCTTTACAGTGAGGGTGGTGAGGCACTGGAACGGGTTGCCTAGGGAAGTCATGGACGCCCCATCCCTAGAGGAGTTCCAGGCCAGGCTGGATGGGTCTTTGAGCAACCTGCTCTAGTGGGAGGTGTCCCTGTCCATGGCAGGGGTGTTGGAACTTGATGATCTTTAAGGTCCCTTCCAACTCTAACCATTCTATGATTTAATATCCATTGAATTTTAGAGGAGACACAAGTGAACATGGTGGAACCTGTGAGCAGGTCCAACATGACGTATTTTACATTTCATTATTTCTTCCTCTTCAGAGGATTCACATATATTAGTAATCTGAGACCTGTAAATCTGTGTTAAGCATGATTTGGAGCTAAATATTTATGGTATAGACAACTGAAATAGCCTATTCAACAGAAGCAGAATGTTGTCTTTCACATTTTTTTAGTTCATAGCTCATCACAATTGGCCACACATAATTATGCCAGTTACTAAACTAGATTGGTTAGCCTCTATAGGTGCCTATTATATTAATTGAAACACACTATACAAAACAGCTTTAATATAAAGCTTCTTATTCTATACTGATAATAAAAAGAAATACAATGGGGACAATTAAGTAAACCTAATCTTTTCTAGCCCTCAGCCAAAAGAGGCCTTATAGATACACAAATGTTCCATCATTCCTGCATTACATATCTTCTCACTTATGTTACTTAAATAACCCTACTCAACCAGCAGATGTAAAAAAAAAAGAAAAATATGAATGCTACTGCTAATCACGAGCACACAGTACCATGTCATATGATCACACGCCAACTCTGCTCTTTCCTTCCTATCAGTGCAACAGCTATGCACAAGAAGGGTGTTGGGGGTATTGTATTCCTGTAGGAGTTTTCTTTTGGATGAGATATAAATGGAAGGTCCTACCCAAATTGGTCATTAGCAATCCCAGGGAAGTCTTCATAAGAGTAGGTGTGTTAACTTGAGTCTCCTGGACAAATTCCAGCTCAGGTAATTACATTCAGCCTACCTAATTTCCCACTGCAATTACAAATACAGAGAGATCCCTAATTTCCAGTCCCAAGCTGCTGTGCAGTGTTGAATAGTTGCTAAGTTTCACCCAGGGTGGCTGCACTTCAGCAGCAGATAAAGCAAGCTGTGTACAAATTGTGACAGTTTGTAAAGCATTTTGGAATCATTTGAGAAGAAAGTGTTATATAGTTAAGATCATTCTAATTGAAATAATTGCCTGCCACTGATGTAATATCACTCATAAAAGATCTTTAGAAGGAAACCTTTCTGGTGCTCTGTACGAGCCAGATAGTAAATATTTTATCAGTCTTAAATGTAAGTATTAGAATTTGAAACTGCATATATGCAAGAGCAAAATTTTAAAAGAAAACAAAGTCTAGCAATCTTTAATGCAGTTTACAAGCATTTGAGCCATCAGCAATACAGGATCACTGCTCCAGTGTAAGATTAATGGCACATCCAATCTGTCAAACTTCACTCTTACTATTAACATCCCAACAAAGGCCTTAGACATGCATAAATATAGCACTACATCAAAGCTACCTACAAAGCAACAATAAGAAGGTTAGCAGATACCATTAGACAGGGACTGTTTCTAAAATGGATTACAAGAACTCACATTAAAATCATATAACATTTCTACACAGTAAATATGTACATTTTTGGTTTCCTCAAAGTCTCTTTCTTGGGTTTCATATCCAAACTAGATTACCACTGAACTGAAAACTCTCTTGCCATAAAATTCATGATGATCTGACCCCATAATTTAGAAAACCGAGGGGAAAAAAAAAATAATATCCAAGAGAACTGAAGGACCATAGGTGCAAATAGCTGAAATAACCTGAACAAAAGCAGTAAAGTCCTTTTTATTGCAAAGGAACTAGAAACAAGTATGTAAACCAAGGCTTGGAACTGCTCTCATGAAACTAGTGCACTGGTTTATTTTTACTAGTTCAGTGCAGTATCCTGCAATTGGATTAAAGTTGTATTCTATATGTCAACGTACATACAATTTTAGTGCTGCCTTCATTGCCACCATTGGACAACGGGAATGTATTATCCAAGGGCATAAAGGGTTCCATAAAGGGTAGGTGGAAGAAAATGGAAATCCAACACCGTTTAAGGAAATCAGTGAATAAATTACAAAAACTGTCCATTTGCCTGCCCCTTTTAATCTTACTGTCGTATTCAAACTATTGGGCATGTAACTGAATATCTCAACTGTACCTGAAGAAATAATGGAGCGTGTCTCTGCAGTAAAACAGAACGGCACTAAACTGATGAGTTTAACCCAGCAGAAAGAGCGGCTGTAAACATGACAAATGCCTGCTATTGATTTCAGGTTTAATTACTCTGTGCAGCACTGACAAAGCCCATCAGATGTTGTTGTGAAGTGTAAATGGAACAAACTACACTTCACTGCCCATAGGAAACTGATGGTGTCTGCAGTTTGCATTGTTTACTTTATCCTCCGTAAACTTCAGCCTTGATCAAATTAACAAGTGCTACTAACCTCCAACAAACTACAATGCACTATGATTTTACAGCAACAGCCTTGGAACAATAGTTCTGCAGCATTTCATTGATAACAAATGTCTGGCTAATGACAGCATAATGGCAGCTGCTGAACCTTACTGGCCAGCACTGCATGTCCTCTAACCAGGCTAGGAAGAATTTTTAAACATGCTCTCTTGCATTTCCTCCTATTTTGGGAGAAAGGACAGATTTTCACTTAATATTCTGAAAAAACTTTTCAAAATATACTGCTTAGGCTACCCAGGGAGCCTCTCCTTACACTAATACCAGCAGAACAATAAAATCAGACCATGTCTAGCATGTTGAAAGTACTGCTCAAAATGTTCTCTGAAATAATTTCCTTTTTTTTCAGACACTTATTCACCCCTTGTAGCTTTTTGGTTCTTCCTTCATTCTTCTCTTCTTCCTTTTCTCTTTTCTTTGTGCTTATTTAACATTCTAGTAACCACTAAATGTAACATCTAAAAAATGAGTTCATTTTATACCAAGCTATTGAGGAAACCGTCCTCTTTTTTTTTGTTCATGCACCATGTTCATGCTCCCATCACATTAAGACTGAGTTTGTTACTTTACAAATGAATTCTGTTATTCATCTTGTGTGATTTTTCTCTTTCTGGGATAAGATTCTGCTGTCAGCATAACTATAAGCTGCACTTTGGGGTATGTATTCATTGCTTTTAATGTACTCTATATACAAAGGGGCTTTGTGTACCAGTAAACTGTTTAGGAAACGGAAGACCCAAGTGCCAGTTTGAGTTGCTCAGACACCAACAGGAAACATGTCTTTTGATATTTAACCTGTTTAGGTAAAGCAATAATTGTGCCTTCTAACTGCTGCTGTGCAGACCCACAGCTCCAAGGTTTTGCTTCTTGTTCTTCAAAGAATGAGCTTAAGAGGTGTATCCCCTTACTGCTTACAACTATGTGAATGCAGACACAAATGGGACAAGTAATCTGGACAGTCTTATTTCCTTCCAATAATCAACAGAATCTAGAGGACTCTTAAGATATGGAAAAAGGATGGGATGTGTGGATCTGTAGAGTCAATATATGACAATTTTAATAATTACTGGTAAGCAGACATGATTTTCCTCAAGTGCCCAATCTGATGGGGGTAGCATGCAGTATAATCATGGAATCATAGAATTGTCTAGGTTGGAAGGGACTTTTAAGATCATCTAATCCAACCATCAGGATCTGATGAAGTAAACAATGAGTTCAGAATTGCCGTCCCAAGATGACCATCAGCACAAGATGCCAAATCCCTAGACTAGTGCTGTGCACAGATAAGATGAAGAAAGATTATCCATATCTGATAGTTATAACTACCCTTGCAGTAGAGTACCTCAAGGTTGAGGCTGGAAGACTTGTTTTGTCCAAATACAATAGGTTTAAACCATTTTCAATAATATGACTGAGAACAGGAAATTAGTCCTTATGGAAAGGAAATACAGTGTTGTAGATTTTTTTTAATTTATTTTGAAAGCGTAAGTTTTTAAAATACAAGCAAATTATTGGCAGTAAAGTTACAGATTTGTTTAGAGAGCTGTGTCACTGCAAAGAAATTCTGTCATACTGACACATATGTCATACTGACATGAGCTAGACTTGTTCCTAAAACAGGCTCTTTGCAGGTGCAGGTCTGATCGGAAATGAAACCAGTCCCAACTTTGTGGTTATTTGCAAGTCAACATAGCAAAAAATTTAGTTTTCACATGAAATCTAGAAATTCTTCTAACAATGCAGTTGGAACATACAGTGTGCATTTAAACCCCCTTGTTTTTCTAACTAATATAGCTTTTCATAAAAATATGGGACAGAAACAGATGTTTGAGTCAAGTGTTTGAGTCAAAACTGATGCCTGATACTGATTTTGTCAGTTTACTCTGCCTGGATTTTCATTAAGTGCATAAAGTCATATTTGCAACAGAGGATATTTTGCTTTACTGAATTTAATTATACAGAAGTTTATTAAGCGATATTAAATAAGGACATGAATAGTCTTGATTTTTATAGATTTTTCACTCTTTAAAAAGACCTAGCTTGACATTTTCTTTTGGAAGGTCTTTCTTAAGGAGTCGGCATACAAAAATTTGCTTGCTGTGCATACACTTTTGCATCAATCTTAGAAGATACATAGAATGAACACTTAAGTTCCAAAGTCTTCCTTTACAGTTGGGCTTCTCAAACAAGTCTCCTTCCCTTATCAGTAGAGGCAATTCAAAGTATTGAAAAAACATTAATAGATATCTTCAAGAAACATTTAAAGGAATTTAAAAAGCAGTTTGGATCATTTTATTTTTACCCGCCTTCTTGTCTTCAAGTGTTTACAACCTCCAAAGCTGAGCTTGTTATGGGTGAATTTCACTGAGGAGATCATGGAAATCCAGCTGTGTCTCAAGAGGTCCTGTTCACTACTTTAAAACTTCTTTTTTCAGAGTACTGACAGCTTTAGATCCGTGATTATGGGTCTATCCTTTGTCTATGGTATAGAGCAACCAAATTTAACAACTAAGATAAGATATTTTTAACCTTGCCTTTGAAAAAAATGTATGTTCTTTGAGCATGTCTTTTATCTATATGGGAAAGGATAATTTAACATTGAGACTACCAATCATCATGCACAAGAAAAGTTTTTATGATACTAAGCTCTGCCTACCACCTAGTCTTTTTCCTCATGTAACAATAAAACTAGGATCTCGCTATTCCAGGAAAGGCCATTTTTTGATATAGCACAGGTAGATTTTCCTATTCTCAGTAATCCTGATACTTGCATCTTTATATCCAGATAGGGAGAAATCCATATTAATATATGTATAGCTATTACTAGTTTACTCTTCCATCAAAGTAATTGGGATACTATAGAACTAAACATTTATATATGAGAAACATTTGAGTGTCCAGCTTGCAGAATGTGGAAAATGGTTGAGCAGATGACTCTATAGCTATTGTGCTGATTGACTGAAATGAAAGATATAATACTTATATGATTTTGATATGATAGATGACAGGATTTTGAAATAATAAAGCTTTTATTACATAATTCCAAAAACATGGAGTTTTTGTTTCCTTCAGTATGCGATGTAAATTATGAGTAAATTACTTTTGGACTGTAAAAAGTCAGCAGAACTCCCAAATCTGCCACAATGCATCTTGGTATTGCAACACACCTAATCAGAGTGGCAGAACAACATCTATAATTTATTTGGCTTCTGGAGCTAATCTTTTAGTATAAAAATATAGTTCTTAGCCTTAGTTCATGGTCAAGAACATTAATTATAAATATTTACAAGAAATAATTTTCAATTCAGTTGGTTTTATATATAAAAGCAATGATTATTTTAAAAGCCACTACAGTAAATAGAAAAAATTTAGATCTATTCATGGGTGAGTCTAAAGAAGGATTCATAGTGATACTGACTGGAAAGTTAAAATCAGAGTTAAAATTCTACAGAAAAATTTTAGATGTAGAGAAAAGGGCTGCTCTTAAGGGGAAAAAAAGAAAAAAGAAAAAGAGATGAAACTTGATTCTTGCCAGCAATTCTAGATTACACATATCAATCAAGATTGTAGATATCTCAGCTACTTTAGAAGGCTAGCAATTTAGTCTCCATCCTCTCCCATGGTCAACGTACTTTTAAAACTGCACTTGCCTCAATTCTGTTGTTTAAGATGATCAGCTTTTGGGACTTCATGAAAGATTTATCTTTTCCTCTGTGTGAATTTCCTATTTCCAGTCTATAACACTCATTCTATTCATGGTGACTGGATCTAGCATATCATAGGGATGCTGGTGATAACTTTTTTCTCTTTCTTCAAGTTTCTTATGTCTAGTAGGTATCAGCACTTGCTTTTTATTTTGTCTATATAATTTTTCCATATTCTATCAAAAGACTAAATGGTGAAACTCAATAAACTATGTTTCTACGAAACATTAGTTTTATAATAAATTCAATTTGTAACCTCACCTCACCTTCTCATAAAGTTCAAACGTAATGCAATTGTGATACAGAGTGAAGGATTCAACCCCACTCCTTTTGTATATATTCTTCAAAAATTAAACATCTTGAGATAGTCATCACTTAATACTCAGCATTTTTTAATTGGAAGAATCCATCATACTGACATGGATGTAAGTGTGAGATTATATACTTTACGTGTAAATCTCAAACAAGCCTTTTCATGTACTGGGTCAGCTGATTTTTTTTTTTTTTTTTTGGAAGTACCACATGTTGAAATTCTTACTCCAAAGAATTTGACTCCAAATAATAGTTTTTGTTGACTCAAAAAACTTTTTAAAGAGCTACACAAGCCAAAAGTACCTGTAATTCATGGCTTGTCTTTTCAATAACAACGATAATTTGAATTGAGCGCATGGCAGTCTTCACTGACATCTAGGCACATGCTTAAATTAGTAGATATGAGTAATCCTATTGACTGTGCAGAACTGCAGTTTAAGTGAGTAATTCTAAAATACACCACAAGCACCTACTAAAGTAATATTAATCTTGAATATGTATGTGCACATGCACACACCAACACAGACATTTATAATAAAGGGGATTTTTTTCCAAATTGAAACTATAAAATTAGATATTTGCCTCAGTTCAAAAAATATCTTTCTTCTCTCATAATAAAGACCACATGGAAACCATGTTAAAATGAAAAGTTTAACCACTTTCAATAGTATAAAGCCTTACAAATCTAAATCTGGTATAAACTACGAAATGTCTACATACACTTGATACACAGCACTCCATTAGACACTCTGTCACTGTCCAAATACAATTTTCTTTTTCCTTTTTTTTTTTTTTAAATGAGTCAGTCAGAATCCTCTGATAGCACCATTTCAAATGCAAATAATTCTGTTCCAACTGCCTCTTTACATTAGCTAAATGAAGTCATCAGTAAACAAAATTGGAAGAAATCTTAACACAACTGCTGTAAACAACTTTAAAAGTTTTATATCCCAAAAGATTAAGACTGCTAGAAGACAGTTCAGATTCACTGGAGATGTTCACCACTGATAGAGTTTATAGTCAAAAATAACCTCTCTCATCTCACCCAAACTGATACTGGTCACAGCAAATTATAATCAAAGATAGATTTCTTGGAGGGTGATAATACCATTAGATTTAAGGAATTAAAAATACATGAAACTTTTGAGTTAATGAACAGGGTCCTTAACTGCTCATTTAATTCAAACAGCTGTTTGTTAATGCCCTAAGCAGTGTCATAAACTGTGAAAATACTGTTGAGTGCAAGACACTAGTTAATGCTATAAAGCAACACATGCTCTAATATTAAAAGGATTTAATGGGATTAATAGAGAATAAAACATTAACTCCCTATTATGATGTTTTTAGGACCCAAGGGCAAATTCTGGCTAAAAAGGACTCTGGTTCTAAAAGCACAAAAAGTAAACTATAACATTGTACAGCAAATCATGGCAATTTTATGCTCCTGAAAAAACGTGGAACCCTGATAAGATCACATCTGTTCCAATCACAGACTGGATAAAATCACTGTTTACTAAAGTCCTAAATAACTAAATATGTGGAACCCCAACAAGATCCCATCTGTTAAGATTACAATTTGGATAAGGTCCCATTACAAAAATTTCTAAATAATAACATTTTCACTACAAAATAATGAAAATTTTTATTTTCTTCAGTTTCATCAATTCTTTCATAGGGCTACACAATATTGTAAAATTCCTACAGCATAATTAGCTGGCTTGATGAACATTAAAAATGTATTAGGATCTGGATTGTCAATTCAAAAAAGCAGTAAAAAAACCCTCTTAAGCTATATAACCTCAGTCACATGATCTCAATTCTAGTTATATCAAATACCTCTACACAATAGGTTTTTTATTACTAACGCAATATTCTTCTAGGAAAAAAACAGAAAGTATGCTGAACTTACCTTTATAAGTACAAGGTATTTGAAAACTGTCATCAGTAGCAGATTTATTTAAAAAAAAAAGTTCATAAGGACTTGGAATATAAATAAAATCTATTTCAAGTGCACAACCTTTTACAAAAAGTCATACTGACAAAAAAAAAAAAGAATGAAGGATTTGTTCTTCTTTAGAAAGGAATCTAAGTTAAACATTACACTTTCAGGTCCTATTGTACTCCAAAATATTATTAATTGCTTTATAGCATAGTAGATAAAATGATATGCACTTTTGTCCTTTTAAATTAGATAAAGAACCCTAGCAATACCTTCTAAGCAATATAACTAAAATTCTTTGGTTAATTCCAGTATTTAATATTCTTTAAAACACAAATAATATTTTGCAATTGTACTTGGATAGTAGATATTTTCATCTGGGTATCTCAGATCATGACTTTTAAAAGATCACAGCACCAGAGAGAGTAAAGGCCTCATTTTGACTAAAAGTGAGGGCTGACAGCCACCAAAAAGGCAATTAAAGCTGTGAATGTTCATAATTTCTGCTTAAATTCATAAAGAATACACATTTCCAGTGCTTAGTATCTCAAAAAATTGCTTAAAACCAGACACATATCCAGGGATTACAAAGTAGTGGTCTTCAACTAAAGATTGTGTTTAGATTTGCTCATATCAGCCTTTTCTATAAAAATATAGTAATTATTTATAGAGTGACGGAGAGGAGGCAATGAAACAAATTAAGGAATAGAGCTTTCCACATTTAGAAAAAGTTTAAATATTTAGAAATGAAAGTTAAAGTATATTGAAAAATTGAAAAATCCAGTTCGTCCCAGCAGATATTTTAGTTTCAGATATGGGCTGTTGGGTTTTGGCTGTTGTTTTTTTTTGTTAATTTGTTTTAAACTAACATAACATTAGTTTTGCATATAAAGCAAAACATTATGGAATGTTTATACTACATTCCATTTGCAATAAAAGGCTCTATTTTTCTGACCCCTTTCAGCAGGTAAAATCATCCTGACTTTTTATCTTGTATACATGTGTGCTCTTCCCTATAGACTTTCTTCTCCATTTAAAATACAACAGTAAAAAGATGTCTTCCAACTTCTGTTCCACCTTTCTCATTGTATAACGTATTCACAAGCCAATTTCTCCATCTTTTTCCCATTGAACTTGCTTGTATGTACTGTGTCCTTAAAATTTGCTCAGCCTTAGCTCACATAGCTGCATTTTGTGAATCTGTACCTTATGATGCTGCTTTCAATTCAGCTGTCATGACTTAGAAGTTATCATTTGCCAAGTGTTACCACACAGTAATATTTGCCAAGCGTTACTACATGTTCTGAGGTTTTGCAATACAGACACAGAAGCTTGTACTAAATGCACAGTAACTGCAAAGAATCCACTAGAAAACACATCGCATTTCTTCATTCTTTTGTTTTCTTTCTTCTTCTTTAATTTCTTTTCCTTTCTTTTCCTTCCTTCCTTCCCTTCCTTCCTTCCCTTCTTCCTTCCTCCCCTCCTTCCCTCCTTCCTTCCCTTCCTTCCCTCCCTCCTTCCCTCCCTCCCTCCCTCCCTGCCTTCCTTCCTTCCTTCCTTCGTTCCCCTTCTTCTCTTTTGCTTATTAAACTATTTTTACCTTGATACACAACTTTTCTTCTTTGTATTTCTCTTTTTCTGTCCTTCTGGGGTAGGGGTTGCAGGAACAGAGTAAGTGGCTGTGCAGACCTAGCCACCATCTGGGGTGAACCCACCACAAAGCTGATAGAAAATTATCTATTAGTTTTAAAACCAGGTAGATCAGGTAGTCTTCTTCACTAAAAAGAAGTCAAACGATTTTTTCTTACTGTCGCTCAATCCCGATAACCTGGAGTTGCTATCTGTGATATTATCTCATTCTTAAATTAAACTTGTAAAAAGAAAAATCCAGAGTCAAGACTGATACTCTTTTTTAGGTATAGTTTACTGGACATAAACATAAAGTTATCTTAAATAATGGTAATTTTTAGAATCATAGAATTCCCTAAATTGGAAGGGACTTTTCAGATGATCTAATCCAACCGTCAACCTATCATTGGCAAAAAAAAATCACTAAACCATCTCTAAGCACTATGTCTACCCAGCTTTTATATACTGCCATGGATGACGATTCCACCACTTTCCTGGGCAGCCTGTTCCAATGCTTAATAACCCCTTGCAAAAGGAAGCAGGAAAGTTTCAATGCAATAGGGGAGTCATGACTGTACATAAAGCTGTACATCAGCTTCTTGAAATTCTGGAGGGAGAAAATAAGAAATGCTGTGGTAGAAGGACAATTTATAAAAAACTTGAGAGTACAATAAAGAAGGAATACTTTGTTGAAAAATAACTACTAATTTCATTCATTCAACTCTTACAGCATTCCAATTTCTTATTTGAAAGGGAAAATGGAAAAGGGAAGGGAAATAAACCTTATTTATATGCCAACTCTATTAGCTTCCCTTACCACTTTCTTATTGCAAGACCAGGTTATCTCAACATGCCATTTCAAAAATATGCAAATTAATTACAAACATGTATTTAGCAAGATACAGGGATTTACAGTGGAACAGAATCTTCAGAGAAGTAACTAAGTGAATCTTCACGGAATTCTAAACACTAAATCTAATCAACAATAATTATTTTATTGTTTCTACTGAAAATTGATGTGTTTCTTACTATATTTATATATTGAGAAGCTTTTAGGAACTTCTTCGAGCCTGTTAGTGGTCCCCCTCTTTCATTAGTAGACAATGTTGCTCATTGAATATGAATTTTATCTCAAAAATTTATTTTAATAAAATTACTTATCATTTTGTGAATCCTTTCCGAAAGGAATGTACTAATAATATTAATAATAATTTTTGCAGTTGTCACAGCTGCCAAAAAGGAAAAATACAGAAAAAGAAATGCTTAAGAAGACAATGTAGAAACATTTCCTCATGAACCGAAAAAGTGATACCTACATATTTTGTAAGCACTGAATTCAAGTTAAAGGTGACAGTCACACAGAATTAGCTCAGTAACATATTTTAAATCTCTATTTTCATATGCAGAAATATCAAAAAATATTTGTAGTGCTAACTCACCTGTGAGTATTGCTGCCTACAACACTTTCACGAAACAGAGTTCAGAAATTCAAGTGACAGCAAACAGTTCAAGATTAAAGAATGACTGAAGCAAGGTTTCATTTAACATCCATAAGAAAAACTTAGTCCATTTCAGGGCCTAAGTTTTGCTTTCTGTTTTCCAGAAACAGTGATTGTCTTGCAGCTAAACCATGTACAATAAATCAGTTCTATGAAAGTTTGGGGTTTGAATGGAAAACTTGATGATAACTTTTAACCTGGAGTTTCTGGATCAGCTGGTAGGAGAAATTACTAAGACTAAAATCTCAGAATCATTAAACCAATTTGGAGCAAACAGAGTCCTATTAACTAAGTGTTTCGATGATCTCCTATAGAGCATGTAATAGAAAGAAATATATACAATCACATTACTTTAGTAGAGACCAGTGAGTTGTCTGGGGACCAGATGTTTAACAGGAAATGGAAGAAATTTGTCTGAGATCAGAGATACTCCTTACTTTCAGAACTCTAATTAAAAATGTTCTTCATAATCTGTCTACTTAAGCAACTTACATTTTCTTTGAATTGTCAAGCAGAGCAAGTTAATAACAATGAAGCAAATAGAAATTATGCAATAAGGAACACACTCTATTTTCTAATACATCCCCAAAATTATTTAGACAGTATCTGCTACATCCCTGAAGAATTTTCTCATTCTCTTTTTTAGCTAAGATTCCCAGACATGTGCATTATAATCTTATTTCTTTGTCTATCACAGTTTAAAATATATTAATAGCCCTCCAGACAGACAAAAGCCGAGTTTCCACTGCCTGCTATTTGCTCAAAGAATATTGTTTCATCTGCAAAGAGTCTTTTATGCAATCTTGGCATCTAGTATTGCCTGTGCTGATGTTGGAGTCAGCTTTCCTCCTGTAAATCACACAAACTATCTGCAAGAATTCCATGATGCATGTTGCATAAGAGTATATATGAGAGTATATATACTCTTTTATATATATATATATATGAGTAGATTAATCAATGTGGCACATAGCTCAAGTTTCTTGCAGAAATCAGGTATTTGGGTTTGTTAGACCACTATATAACACCGATTATGACTAGACAAAAATAAAGTATAAAATGACCTTATCCCAACAAAGCACAGAGTAGAATAATTGGTAACAGAATTGGAAAAAAAAGCTACAAGAATTGGAAAATAACAAATGTGCATTATCAGTATTTACCAAAAATTTTCCCTCTCTTCTTAACTTGCACCTCAGGACATTCAACCAGAATTTAATTGGGTTTTGAGGCTTGTGGATAAGCTCAAACAGGCCCTTCTCCTGTCAGAGGAAGATTCTAGCAAATCAATGTATTTGTTTGATTAGGGTTCTTTATTTACACCTCTTTTTCATTATGCAGTAAGTGAATACAAATGAACCCTAAAAGGTAGATTGGGTACCCAATGTTCCATCTTCCTTCTAGAATATTTGGAGATAGTATTGTATGTGTGTTTCATTTTATTTCCTTCCCTTGCTTCGTTTCTTTACAGAGAAGTATTTTGCATTAGTAAAAATGTTTAAAGGCTTTGGTTTGTTATTTTTTCCGTTAGGTAGCCTAATTTTGACTATTATTTAGCATCTAATACAGATGCATAAGGAAAGGGTCATTCACAGGCTTTCAATATTCATTATGTTTCCTAATCCATTCTTTGTACATCATACTCTCCTTTACTTTATTACAAGACTTCAAAAATCATATCGGTTGAGAAAAAACTAGTATAAAAATAGCATATTAGCACAAAAGTAATTTTCCTGTACCCAGTAGTTCACTGCACTCTATCAAGACACCTAAAATGACAAAAAATAGATATGGTATTGTAAGTGATTGATTTATATGACACCTCCTTAACACTCTGGTAATTTTAATAACAATATGTACACCCAAATTATGTGCAACAGGCCATAGAAAACCAGTATCAGAGAAAGAAGAAATTTGTCCTGACTTTTGGTTCTGTGCTTTAATTGAAATGATTCCCCTTTCTGCTGCTTAAATCTTGTGGAAGAGGGGGTTCATACCTATTCTGAGAAAACTAAGAAAAAACATGGGGAGAACATTCATGGTAGGTTGAGTTAGTGGCCATAGAGTGCACAACTGTGCAGAAGCTACTTGAAGCACTTGAACAACCAATATCTATTTATTCTATTTATTCAAGTAGCTGCTACAAAAGGCTGCTTTGTGTTTTGTGTTTCTCTAGGAATTTCCTACATGTGGGCATAGCCTCAATTTATTGACTTTTTAAAGCGTGATCAAACAGCATTTGAGAGAAGATTCATAATGGTTAACTTTGTAACACAGAAGTTTAGTCTCTTTAAAATGCTTCCATAATCCATGAAAAGAATAGTATCCCACAAAAGAGAACTAAGAACAGCAGAATAATTATTTTCTTGAAAACACTCTTGACAGTCTTGATAAAAAGTGATGGACCAACCCTTTCTATTCCATGCTACAGACTGAAAATATCCCCTAACATCCAACCCATACCGAATTTTGGGTACAGTTCCTATCACGTCATTTGTTAATTAGGTACCTCCTGCCCTGTGTACTAGCCCATCAAATAGCTGCAATCTATTTGTAACACCACAAAATGACATATATTTTCTTACATTTTCTGTATTTCTTTGCAACAGTTTTCTTGTTCAGTTGTCATTATCATTTTAACACAGAGCCTCCAGTTCTTGCCATAAACAAGTGAAAAAATGGAAGATAAATCCAAATCAGTGAAAGGATGTTATAAGATGCAACATTTCTAGCATAAATTATATCAAAGTTCAACTTCAACATAGGCTAAAAGACATCACATAATTAAACACATTTTATGTTGATTAATTTAGTACAAATTGGAAGATATCACAGCACTTAAAAAAACAAATAACACAACTTCTTACACACCAAAGAATCAAGAGGGCCCTTAACTAAACATGTATTTTTCTTAACAGAAGTGGTACCAAGCCATTTTCAGCTAAGGCATTCAAGGCTGAAATTCTTGAATGGATTTATTCTATAGTAGTGTAAAGATTAGAAAAAAAACAATACAAGTTTTTTCAAGTTACTAAAAGTGAAAGCATTTACCGTCCCTAGTTAATAAGTATGGATGCTAACATTATGGACTTCTGACTATCTACAAAATGAGTGGTATCAATAATTTAGATTGTTGAAATCTCATTGATCACATCATGAGAGCTATAGGAGCTTTTTTTCTCCCCCCAGTCAAGTACCTTTTTGGTACTTTGGTACTATTAAAAAAAAATAGTTAAAAATAAATGTCTAATATGTTAAAATTACAATCCAGAACTTGTTAGAAAGTATTTTGTTATGCCTCTGTGTAATGTCTAATTTTTGAGTTTAATTTTTAGTTCACAGTACTCAAGATGTAGATGCAAAGAAAGGTGAAGAGAAAGATGGATAATAATAGTCATTAATTTTGGCACTAAACAATGAGGCATAGCCTCCCAGTTTTTATCGCTGCTGTCAAGAGAGAATATTAGTACTAAACCTTGCCTTTGTATGTATACTGTTTCCACATTTGTTGTATCAAAAAAAGTAACAACATTGGTTACAACAAAGAGAAAGTAAAATACCAATTAAATTCTTGTTAAGATACTTTGAGCTTCATACCTAGAACTGTAGGTACAAGATAAATGTTTATATTTACTACAAACAGTTCTTGCTCTTCTGGGATCTATAGAATCCTGAAAAAAAGCCTGAAAATTATCCATTATGGTATTCTCTGAATATACAATCTTTTTCTGAATTTGTTTATGTTTTCAAAAGAATAAGAAATCTCAAAAAATATTAAAAGAAGAAGGATGAGATAAGATAGTAAGATAACAAGTTACAGCAACTTTAAAAATCCATGTCAAGGATTTCAGTCTTTCAATATATTAGTCACCACTGAGGGACATCTGTCAGTGAAGTATAATTAGAATAATTTCTATCTTCATAACACATTTTCATTTTGGATAGTTTTAAGGAAGGCACATTGAGCAAAACAACAATTCTAGTCTCAGCAGAGAAATAAATATTTATTTACAAGTGCAAATAAATATTCTAAAATGTTGTCAGGGCTTAACTTAGCAAAAATGAGTGTAAAAACAGAACAAGTTTTTCAACTTCATAACAGCCAGCAATCTAGTGGAAATATTTAAAAACCACTAAACAACTAAAGAGACTTACTACTATGAGTAACTGAATCTTGGATACCCTGGCATATAAATATTTACCCCAACAGTATATATCACACTTAGCAGCTCCTAACAGGCTAAGCACGCTTATTAATAATGTACTATTTTTCAAATTCTATTATTCTTCAGAACTTCAACTCATGTAAACCAGTTTTCAGTTAATTCTGCTCTACCACATACTCATAAGTTTACTATCAGAGCAAAAGAAAAATTTGTGATAAAAACAAAATAAATATGTAAAAGTACACTGAAGAGTTGATTGCAAACAAAATAACAACTCCTCTCCTGCTTAAGCAAAGAAAGAACTGGTGGCTTCTGAGTTTCTCACTATTGAATGCATGGACATGGCAAGACAGCTACCAGGAAACAAGCGTTCAGAATTTTGGCTGGGGTTTTGGGCTTTATCTCAAACAAGGCAAAGTAGAATCTCTCTGTTTTGGAGCAAAGCATCTTTGTCTATTTAGATACATTTTATTTAATAGACACGAAAGGCCACATTAACAATAGATTCTAAGGATGGATATCTTAGAATCTGCTGAGCTAGAAGCAAACGCTCTAAACCACCGCTAAGCCAAGAGTACAGGTTCCTCTGCTATAAAACCTTTGCTTCTAAGTGTAACGGCAGGGGAACAAGGACATTAAAGTTCTCTCCTGTGGCACTATTTTGAGAATCATCCAAATTAGTTTCAACACAAATGGTAACTTTAACCTTAATAGGTTAAAAATAACAATTTATATATTTAGAGGTAATATAGCATGGCTACAGAAATAAATGAAAGGATATGTTGGAAGGCATGTGTGAGAGACATATATGGTAAGTGTTTCAAGGTCCTCTCCCCTCCAAGGATCCTGAAAGTTAAATAGCTCTTCTCTCCCCAATGAAAGACTTAACTAAAATAAGCAGTATGAACAAATCTCCAACTGTGAACTAATTAGAGACAATTCCCTTTCATGGTTTTCCCACTAAATGTCATTTGTGATTTTATTTTGCTTTCCCAAGTTTGTCTTACTTTACATATCTGCCCTCTATAAAGTTAATGCAAAATACTAATTTTTTTAAATACCGGACAACACAAACAAGACTTCAGGAAGCTAACATCAGAATTTATTAAAACTGAAAAAAAAAAAAAAAAAAAAAATTATGAAAACATGTGTGGTCTCATACTAGCAATACTCTTTAATTGTGCCAAACAGTAACATAAAATAAATAAATAATGTAATAAAAAGAGAAATTGGGAACCCATTATTTTCATTTTATTTATTTTGAGTTATACACGGCATAATATGCAAGTGCCTATATAGTGCTCAAGTCAGCCTTTGAAATATTCAGGCTAATTTAAGTTAAGTAAAGCTTTCAGCACCTCTGGTCAATACAGCTAAATGACAACACAAGTAACAAAAATTAACCAATCCAGTTAACATCCTTGGGATTTTACATTCAGTAATATCCAATGCACACAGCCCTGTGGCATAGGAAAATAGAAGGCTCCTTTTTTAAAAAAGTTACAAATTGACAGTCATGAAGATGTAGAAACAAGGTCCAGGGAGAAGCAATTTGGTTTAAATTGACCTGGTTTGTGCAGGTTGGACTGCAGACCTCCCAAGAGTTTTTCAAACCTGAATGAGTCTGTGATTTTAAGCCTGGGGAGTCACATCCTCCTTCTTGACTGCAAAGATGTTTTAGCTCTGGCAAAATGGCGCCTTCCTAACACTTGCTTCATGAGCTCCTAAACTGTGGGGACGTAGGCAACATGAAGTGATCTGACAGTCTACCCCCTGCTGCATCACTTTGCAGGACTCTCACATTCAGTCTCCTATCAGTCTCCTATCCTATCAGCAGAAATGCATTCATGATGATCAGAAGTCAGAGACCTCGTATCACACGGCTGGTGAACATGCAGTGACACAATAGACATTCTGATTTTTATATACTTATGCATGTAACAGGCTGGGAAAGCAGCATCCTTCCCTACAAATTGACTTACTATCCTAAACTGGCCACCACTGCATAACTAAACTAAAAAAATAAAGAAATGCCACAATTAAAAATTGAGCAATGAAGATATGAAGAAAAGTAAAATACAGCTTTAGCTTTTGAATAGAAGAACAACTTCTATTCAAAACATGAGCTTACTTATCGCCAGTGCCTCAGCTCCAAGGAGTAGGTTTATGAGCTGACAACTTGACAGTATTTCTTTGTCATGACTGGCTGAGGACATCCAATTGTCATACAATAATTTTCAGTAATTAGTATACATATTAGAAGTAACTCATCTTTTCACAGGGACAATGTTCTTTTGGATAAACAATAGCTTCTGCGACACTAAATTATAGAGGCCATGCTACTAATTTATGGTGGGTTACAATTATACATGTTGTGGGCTACAAGCACTCTGTGGGCTGTGTAATGAAGGCCAATAGTTTAAAAACTGATTAGAATTACAAATAATCTGCCAGGTGTTTTCATTGCTGTTATGGAAGACAGTGTTATCTTAGTCTTGAGTCTCCAAATCCAAAACAAAAGAAAATATTACGGAAAACTCTATGGTCAATAAATCTTCAAAAATATCTTTTTCAAATCAAGTTATTATTTTTAAATCACTGATCACTTATGTTAACGGAAAATCTTATCACTCCTCACATGCACTCAGACTCACATAGACTTGTACTCATCTAACCAATCTGGTTAGGCAATCTGCAAGAGATTTGTGGGCATGAAATCAATTGAGAGTAAGAATAATTATAGAAGAATTATACAATACAGAGTTGGAATTATCTGTACTTACATCACAGGAGGCAGTTACAACTTTCTATCTCGTATCATTATATGAAAATTTGAAATATTCCTTTTAAATAAATTACAATTAAACCCAAGAAGCTTTCAAAGTCCTTTACTTTTCCTCCCACTAGAGTTTTAATGCAGAATTTTAGACCTATCTAAGAAAAAAATATTGTGTTAATAGAGGTAATGGTTATCTGTGATGATAGCCACTCAATACCTTTATAATAAAAAAAAACCTAATCATGAGATCTCAAGATCAAGTATTTAAAAAAAATAAATTAATATAATATATAATAAACTGTTTTGAGTTCCCAGGCAAAAAAATAGTGGCATTTTTGTATTGGATAATATTAATGTTTTCATTTGGAAATGGCTGTGCTGATGTAAGCAGTATCATTTGATATTTTACAACAGTTTTAAGCAGTCCTAGATTAGAAGAGATTTTAGAGAAAACAGGTCATAATGTAGGACATGAAAATATACTCTGGCAGTCAGAATGAGAAAAAAGAAATTGTGGATTTAAAAGATTAGCAATAATTTTTTTTCAGTGTCAAAACTGAGGTTTCTGTGACCATACATATAGTTCAGGCAGAAGTCTCTGAAGTCTAACTGTCCTGGAAAATCCACTACCTAGATACACCCAGATTTTATGGATATACAAATTACAATATCTTCTGCATGATTAAATTATTTATGGATTTTAAATATATTAAAATATTCAGACCCAGTGGCCTGATATTAGACACCATATGTGATTAAATCACTCAGGGAATAATTGCTGTGCTCAAGTGGTAAATGTAACTGTTTTCAAGAGTACTTTCTAAGGAACATCAAAAATATAAAAATAAAGCATAGAAAACAAATTATATAAAGAATATTAACTGGATTTAAAATATCCAAAATGTAAAACCCCCAACACCATCCACCAGTTTATGGTAAAACCATTTTGCTATCATTCCATAGAGATGCAGCTTATCAAATTTCAGTTGTTAAGGAACAGTAATGGGTATGGGATGGCACAAAGATTTCCTGTGAGCATATACTAATGTACATTCCAAGGATTATGTTATAGATCAAATAGCAGTACATTCCAGTTTACATTTAAATGTAAATACACTTATATGTTCACTTTGACTGATTCGACTTTTTTTAAAATAATTATAAATAATAAGCAATTAAAAGTTTTGCACTGAAATATCCTTATTGAATGGACACTAATTTTAAATTTCAAATTCTCTGGATCTATTTAATTATCTGCTTATAAAACCACTCATATTCATCTAAGCTAAGTGACAAAGTTCACCTGAAACTATTCTGTGACATTTAGATTTCATATGGCAACTAAATTAACACTAAAATTTCTGTTATTCAGCTTGTTAGTGTGCAGAATTGCATGATTTGTTGTTGCAAATTTATAATGCAAATTGTAGGTTCCTAAAATGGTACTCTCCAAGTTTATGATTCAGCTGCAATAAATCTCATTACAGGGCTACAGCCTAAATCACTACATTTGAAATACATAACTTAATAAACATGAAAACATATGTTGAGCATTTGTGCTAAATTGAGGAATCCCAGAGATTTTTAAATATTGGCTTAAAAAATCAAAAATATAACATTTTCCATTATTTGTGACAGGTTTTTTAATCCAGCATGTTTTTAAAAAATAGGTATTTTCTTGTCCAGTGCAGAAGAATATCACCATGCAACAGTGGGTTTCTAAACCTTATTGCACCAAAACAATTGCATTTGTGGAAACTGAAGTGTGAAAAGCTCGTAGGAATGATAAGAAGGGAACTGAGTATCAGGACATGTTTCTGCATAAGGGTGACTCTATATGGTGATCTTTGCTACAGAGTGAAATCCACTTCATTTTGGGAACTCCTTGTGCTTTGAATCTTTGCAGGTTTAAGTAAATTTAAGCGTGGATAAACATAACATGCAAAACATTAAAGAAATGAAGATAAAAAAATAACTACTTAAAAACCAAGTTTCTGCTGAAGATAATGAGGCTGCATAGAATTTAGAGAGGGCAGACACAATCTTCTATTCTACCATAGCTAAAAGATTTTCTGAAAAAATAAAGTTAGGCAAAATCATGAAATAGGTAACATGGTCTTAAATTTATAATATTTACAATGAATCTAGATTTCCATTATTTTCTCAGTGAAGTCAATGGGAATTTAGCGGAAAAAGAATAAAAGGTTTCTAGCCAATCTTCTGACTTTCTAATCTTCTAATCTACAGTAACAGAATCCGTTTCTATCAGATCTGCTCAGTCATGCTATATGAACAGCCTACTTGAGTTTCCATTGATATCCATATCAAGACCTACATCAACCTGAGGAAGAACATATTTATGTTTCTATGATCATTGTAATTCTGAGAAAATCACCAGTGCAGATCTTTGCTCATGCACACTCTGACTCATGCAAAATCTGCTCATGTAGGTTCTTTTACAAAATTGTTTTCTACACTTGCAACCAAATTAGATTGGGGCCCCTGAAGAAACTCTCATTTCTACCTATTGGGCAGACAGTCATGAGACATTCAGTTGTAGATTCTTTCATGCTTTAAGGCAAGAAAGTATGATTGATTTTTTTTTTCCTTTAAAATATCCTCTGGTTTTTTTGTCACATTTTTTTGATTTTGTCTACTATCTATACACAGTCCACTACAATATCATGCTTCCTGTACAAAACCCAAACTTCCAAAATGGCAAACTTTTTCATTCTTATTTGACTATTCTGTACCACTGCCTACTGAAAAATTATGTACTTATTAAAACCCTATTTACCAGCACTGGAACATCCCTGTGCTCACTGACATGCAAAATGGTTTGCAACTACTTTAATCTCTGATATGATCAAACAGTAATAATGGCTTTTGACCATATCGCTCCAAAAATAAGCAATGTACTTTAATAAAAAGGGGTGGTATGTTCTAGCTAGAAAACCAAAGGGAAATTAAACAAATTTAAATAAGATTTAAATAATGAATTTTATTTCTATTAACAAAGCATACGTCTGCCTAGCCATTAACGTCTATGTAAAATGTGTATTCAAATCACACCTGTTCAGTTTCTCAGAAGTGCTATTTCAGCTAATTTAACTATTCATTCCTCTTAGGGACACATTTTGCTGGGAAATTTAAGCTACTGAAATAAACCTGAGTAAATCATGCAGTTAAATGATTTTTGATAATAGAAAATTTTGGCTGACTGAAAATGCTTAAAGACTGTGTAACTACAGAATACTAGTGGATGACTAGTTTTGCATTCCATATGCCACATACACAAGTCTCAACTACACAAACAAACTTGTTATGATCTAACTACCAGGACTGGAATTGCAGTGTTAGAAAATATGATAGATAAATCACTCATCTACATAGACCATTATTTTCCATGAATGAATATAAATAGAATATACAGGAACTTTTATCTCTCATTCCTTAGCAGGCAGACAGTATCATCAAGTAACAGAACTGTAGAATTATGTTCTTTTCTTGATGTCTATCAGTTTAATTTGTTTTGTACTAAAATCAAACATACTAGCATATGCAATTTATTGAGTTGAAATAACCCCTTGTATTCCTATGGGGCTTATTTGCAACACAGAAACAGGAATAACCTGTATAGCTACTGTCTATGACTTAATCAGGCAATGTCTTAAGAAGCACAGTCCTAAAAATCCTATTCTTTCCAGCTACATCAACACTCACATTCTTATTTCACGTTCAAAGTGGATAGAAAGAGCAGGTGACAAAGTCCCTCCCACTATAACTGAAGACATGGTTCGTGATCATCTGAGGAACCTGAAGATATACAAGTCCATGGGACCTGATAAAACACATCCCAGAGTCCTGAAAGAACTGGCTGATGAAGTTGCAAA
>BJBW01003332.1:13347-36487 GCA_004320125.1 Scolopax mira
TTCTTGTGGACAACAGGATGGCCATGAGCCAGCAATGGGCCCTTGTGGCCTAGAAGGCCAATGGCATCCTGGGGGGCATCAAGAAGAACATGGCCATCAGGTCAAGGGAGGTCATCCTGCCCCTCTGCTCTGCCCTGGGGAGGCCCCATCTGGAGCACTGGGTCCTGTTCTGGGCTCCCCAGTTCAAGAAGGACAGGGAACTGTTGGAAAGGCAGTCCCTCAGGAAAGGCTGAGGGACTTGGGTCTTTTTAAATCTTTTCTCAGTGGTGCCCAGGAACAGGACAAGAGGAATGGCCACAAACTTGAGTATAAGAAGTTCCACCTAAACATGAGGAGGAACTTCTTTACTGTGAGGGTGTCAGAGCCCTGGCAGAGGCTGCCCAGAGAGGTGGTGGGGTCTCCTTCTCTGGAGACATTCCAAACCCACCTGGATGCTTTCCTGTTTAATGTGCTCTTGTCAGACCCACTCCGGCGGGGGGGGTTGGACCAGATGATCTCCAGAGGTCCCTTCCAACCCCACATGATTCTACAATTCTATGATTTTTTTTATTCTCTCTCTCAGTCTGACTTGAGACTCTTGAACCAATTCTGCCGCCAGCGGAGCCCAAGAGCTCCACTGAGTAAAGGTTAATGAGGACAATGTTCACAGAGCTATTGAGCTGGCCCAGAGATGGCCTTCCCCACCTGACACGAGCATAACTCGGCAGAAGTTAGCATTCAGCAGAAATACAACCTATTGTCTGTCTGACAAACAAGGTTTCATTTAAATTCTCAGTAATTTTCTATAACTTTACTAAAGCGTCATGTATTTCAGGGATTTTTGAAGATGAAAAAAACAATGTAAAATCATTTTTTTCCCTTCTCTTGGTAAAGCTGGATCTGGTGCTTGGAGAAATATGCAGGAGGCACCTGATCGATCCCATAAACCCAGGGGTCTGCCAGTGCTGCAGCGGCTCCTACGCTCTCAGGAGACCCTGCATGGGGAAACTGGAAATGGATGAGAATTACGTGCCCTTGTCCTTGACTCCTGGTCTGTTCCCTTTCCACGAAGACTTGTGCACGACTGAAGAGGAGAAGCTGCAGCACAAGAAGCAGGAGTAAGACAGTTTAAGCCTGTTCCACTCTGTTACCCCTCTGTTTCTTATTCTTACCCCACCAACCCTCACCTTCCCCTTCTCCACCCCATCTGGGTGCCTTGTGCTGCAATAGTGTTTGGAAAACCAGCCGCGTGCCCCTCAGCCCCTCTTTTCCAAGCTCCTCCTGTCCCCTCTCACACTAGTCCCAGCTTTCAGCAACAAGGAAGCTGCTGCCTAAAGTATGGCGTGACCTTTATGGCTTAATTAGGGGTCATTTCCCAGAAAGGGAGAGACCATGCCTTTTTCTGCACCCCATGCCCTCCTCCAGTCTCTGAAAAGCTCCAGTGTTTGGCTGTCTCACTCAGAGAATACTTAAAAGAAAAGAAACCTGCCCTGGACTGTGTAGCGGTGCCCACCACAGACACCATCCACAGGGTTCATTCCTGGTGGAGCAACTCCAAAACTCAGTATTTTATGTCCCAGGGGAACGGGGCACACCTTTGCTCCCTGCTGCAAACACGTGTTTGGGTGGTGAATAGAAACGGGAAAGCTGCCGAAAGGCAGTGAGGGGGGACAAAGGGGGGGCTGTGCAGGACTAGGGGTTCCTTGGGAAGCCCCTTGGTGCTCACCTCCCAGCTTCCCAGGCTCACTGTGTTTTCCCCTCAGGATGCTCGTCACCCTCATCAAGTACAAGCCCCAGATCACGCAGGAGCAGCTGAGCTCCGTCTCCGCCGCCTTCGCCGCCATGCGGGAGCGGTGCTGCCGAGGAGACCACCCCCAGACCTGCTTCCTGAGAGAGGTACCACCAGCACCCACACCTTCCCACGGAGGCAGCCACTGGGCACTCACTGGGACGTGCCCCTGTTGAAGAATGTGGGGGAAGCCCTTTCCCTGACTGACAGATCTTAACTGAATGTCTCCTGAAAAGTTCCTCCACAATAGGGAGAGAAAGGCGATATTCAAATTCTAGGTCAAAGCATTTTCCCACATTATTCTCCCTACCTGTTTTCCTCATCTTTCCCAGTTATTTTAGCTCACTGACCATCACACCACAGAGCTCCTTTGGCTCCTCTGCACCCTCCAGTGAATCTGCTGTTTCCTCCTCTCTCTCTCTCCCAGACATCCCTTCACTGGACTTCAACAAACCACCCACCACCCTTGAGCCTTGGGCTCTCTTCTCCCAAGTCTTTGCTTGGAATGATAAAACACAGACAATTCTTTCTTTCACTAATGAGACATTTTCCACCTCTGAATACACCCAACCAGCCTGCCAGCAAAGCAGCATTCTACTAACTCTTCCTCATGGAGTGGTGTTTGGGGATTTTTCCGATAAATACCCCATCTTCTAAGGTGACCTGAGCAGAGCAGTGAAAGCCAAACGTGCATTAAACACAGAGATGTGAGTAGGTGCCCTCTGCACAGATGGTGCCTGTGCACAACTCACAACAGTCATAAAGCATTGCCTCCTGCTGCCACGCTCCTCTGCTTGTTCACAGGCACATCGTCCTCCTGAATCCACTGCACATTGATATTTTGCCTTTTTTTTTTTTTCCCAGGGTCCAGAACTTATAAAAAGAAGTGAAAAACTGTTGTCAGCATAAGGATCTTGCGCAGGGCGTGGGAGGAAAGTGGCTGGAAGTCAGAGCAGTCACCAGCGAGCGCATCTACAGCTGAACCTTCATCGAGTACAAACACGTGATTTCTCACAGGGGAGAAAATGAACCTGTGGCTCCTTCCTCACGATCTAACCAAGCCCCGAGGGTTTGCACCGGCTGCCGTTCCGTCCTGCGAACGGGGGGAAAGAGGTTTCCTCAAGAAAAACCTCACATTCCCACACAGCACCTGCTGAGCTGGGGAACTGCAGAGCTGCTCCCAGCGCTCGACTCGACTGGACATTAAACCTCTTTGTCCATTTCATTCGGATGGGGGGGAAACCCGCAGGCAAACCCCTCATTTCAGGATCCTATCGCTTTGATTCCAAATGATACAAAAAAAAATTTAAACCCATTTAACTTAAAGGCAGGTTAAATCCAGAGAGGGGGTGCAGCACCTTAAAGAAATCCACTGAAAGAATAAGTCAAATGGATGAAAATTCAGGGTTTAGATGTGGCCACCATCTTATATTATGGAATATTATTTTACCTGTACCAAATAGTCACAGATATTAAAAAAGAAAAAAAAATAAGCATTTTAAATCTTAGGTCTATGAACCATAAATGCAAATGAGATCAAATTAAGCAAATCTGCCTGTAACCACTTAGAAATTATTTTTTAATTGCCAAATAATTATTTTTGCATTTTTATAGCAGTGTCCTTGAAAGACAACACACACACACTTTATTAATAAGGGCTGCTCTAGGGGAGTTGTAAAGTTACCTTGAAGCACAGAAAAAGATTATCGTGGGCATCCTGAAGGGGGTGAGAAAGAAGAAAAATGAGCAAAATGGGATGGAAAGGGCAGAGCAGGAACTGCTCACACCTGGGCAGCAGATGGGGCTTAGAGAAAGCAGTGGGAGGCAGCAAATTCAGTCTCTGGGTGGATTGACTCCACAAAACCAGTTTTTAGCTTTTTACTTTCTTTTTACACTAAAAAACATGTTAAAAATCATATGATAAATCCAGTACTGAAAATAAAAAAATGTTTTTTCTGGAAACCCTTGACTCAAAGGAGGAGACCCCTAGGACCCCCCCATCCTTTTGGTGGCTGCCAGCAGGTACCCAGAGGTATTTGAAAATACCTGTAAGATAAAAAAAACATCACACCCAAACCAACATCTCATGCAAACCCAGCTGAAAACATCCCCCCCAGGGAGAAGGTTCCAGAGCCAGATGGAAGAGGTGCCCAACGCCGTGCCCACCAGGATCCATCCTGACACACCACCAGGCAATCCTTTCATTAAGGGTATAAATAACGAGGAGAAAACCCATTCCTTGGGTCAGTGGCTGACAGCAAGGCAGGCTGACACTGTTGGGAATCCCTCAGCAACATTTCAAACATCCAATTCATCTCAGCAAATGAGAGAAAGAGCCTGGGAAAAGCCAGCTGCGTCCCGTGAGGATGAGTTTACCCCAGGACATGGGTACGATGGAGCAGCTGCGACATCTCCGGGTGGGAGAACTGCTCAGGAGGGAGCTGGGCAGACAAAAGTGCCTTTAGAACAAATCACACACTGACTGAGGGTCACCGAGGGTTTGCTGATAATTAGAGTCTAATCTGGTGCTTGTGTATTGGGGGTATAAGCACAAGAGCAGACACACCGGGACAATGAGCTGTGTAATACTCGGAGCACGGTTTCATTTCCCTCACCTCTGGAAAGGACTTTGCTGGAGTCTCAGGACAAGCCTCAGGTACCAAGTGTTTCACTGAAAAAGAGAAAAGCAGTAACAGTCAGCAACCAGGAAACACAGAAAGGAAAGCTGACACAGACTGGGGATGCCTGGGTTAATGGGAAAGGCTGCAGGGACTTGGAAATCTCCATATTCCAAACCAGGCACATCCCAGGGCAAAGAGCAGCCGGTCAGTGCCCGGGAAGGGAACAAAGCACCGAGCGTCCATCTGGGAAAGGTGTGGAGGTGTGAGACACACACACACACACACTCAACAGGCTTCACCCCGGAACACACGATGTCCCCAACAGCAAACCGAGGGCTGGGTGACCAGCCTGGGCCTCTCTCAGCACGAGGTTTCCTTAGGATTTGATGTTCTGATGAAGATCAGGCTTCTGGAATTTGGAGGTGCTTTCAGGTTTCAGTTTTTGGGATTTTTTTTTTTTTTTAAATCCCATGATGACTGCAGATTTTTTTGAGGGGCAGCCTAGCAGACACAGGTAAGGTCTGTAATTGCTGTCTTTATGGTTAATGGCTTCGGCTCCAAATTCCAAAGCAACATTTCATTTCCTCTGTCACCTCTGTTTTTCATCGCTGTGTTACCTTGAATATCCAGTAATGATTTGGAATAAATTATCCCGCTGTTCTTGTCTGTATCTGTCCCAAACAACCCATTTGAATGAGCACAGGATACACAAAGCACCAACACCATGGCAGCCACAGCTCCATCTCAGCACCCTGAACCCCAGCAGACCCTGGATAACCTGGGCTGCATTCCATTGTTATTATCCAGCATCTTCCAGTCCCAGTTCAAGTGAAACAAAAATGCTTTAACATCAGGTGGTGGCAAAAATGGCTCAATTTAGGAATTGTGTCCATACAGAGAATTGGGGAATCTGCTTGGAAAGACTTCCCTTTCCACGTGCTCTGTGCTTTGATTTCTCTTTCAATCACAGACCAAGGAATTCTATTTCCTGTTGCGGTATTTCCATACTGCATCTCCATACAGCTACTCAAGCATTTACAGAAGGGAACATATAACAGAAATAGCCTGTTCTGCAAAAGAACTCAAACACTTTATCCTGGTTCGATGGGGAACGGGTGCCCCGGAGCAGGCAGAGCTCCCTGGAGCACTTGCTGTTTCCTAATGAGCACAGACCAGCTGAATTATTTTCTCCCCTCTGTGCTTCCCTCACTCGTAATTGTTTTCCTGGGAAGGATTAGAACAGACTGTACATTAAAATAAACTCTTTGCCCCAACCACACCAGCATCAATTAAGCACATCAACCCTGCATTTTTAAGTTACCATCCCAATAAGATCATCTCAGGGAGTATAAAGTTTTTCATATTTGATTTATTCCACGTGATTTCAGGCAACGTTTCCTGCACGTTGATCTGCTCCCTCTCCCAGCGCTGATCTCCTGACCTGCATGAGGCAAAGGCAGCCCAGACAGAGCACAGGTACGATGTAAAGACAAACTAATACAGGAGGGCAATTAATTGTGCACAAATTGCATTTTATTTACATCTGTACCATTTGAGCTTCAATGTTCAGCAGGACTCAAGCAGACAGGACCCTACGGCTACTGGGCACTGGGCTGGGGCCACTGTCCCAGCCCTGCAGGGGTGGGAAGGGCCAGCCTGACCCTGCCAGGGCTGCGAGGTCCCATCCCTCACTGAACACTCCTCATTTCCCTCCACAAACAGGAACCACGGGAAACAACACCCCATCATCTGCTCTGACCGAGGGGTCCCCCAGGACCCACTGGAGCAGATGCAGCAGCATTTACTGAGAGCTCTGACTCTGCAGCTCAGGAGATATTTCAGAGAGAAATTGCCTCGTGGGTTTAAGAGCTGAGCCACTGCTACGTGGGAGGGTTCCCATTCACACTTCTCTAACTGTAGCTCAAAGCAGAAGCAAGTTTGGCATCAACCACTCTGGATCCAGTGGGATTGGGGTCTCTCTTGCACAGGTATTTTTTTAAGATAAGGGAAAAAACTCACTGCAATCTTAGATACATGCGTACTTTTTGCCACTTTACTGAAAAGCTTCCTCCTAATGTAATTCAACATTTCTCTAATAGAAGGAAAACCATAAGCTTAATTTTCATATTTTCTGTATGACTAACACATTGGCTATTGCCATAATTTTCTTATATGCTAGACTTACAGCAATGTTTTTTTAGTAGGTTTTAAAGCCTTGGGCTTTTCACAGGTTTTTTTCCCCCCTATCTTAAGCTTCAAGCCGTCAAGGATTCAGCATCTCTCTTCTGAGGGATCCAGTGCCTCTCCTGAGGTGGTTCCCAGCTCGTATCCCAGGGCTGCCAAGCAGCAGGTTCAGTTTCAGGTGTGTAATTATCATGAGGAATGTCAGCACTTGAACCCCCCCGGGCTTCTTGCCCTCTCCAGCCCCAGCACGTGCCACAAACATCCCGACTCCCCGTGGCAGCGGCGCGGGGGGTGTTCACAGGAGCCCCTTCTCAAACCGTGGTCTCTGTTTTCTTCACAGTTCGGCTACGGAGGTGCTGGCATATCAACTGCTTCTCTTTCAGGTACCTGAGGCGGAGACAGAGAGAGAATGCATTTCAGTAACACAGAATCCAGCAAAAATTGAACCAAATTCTACCGTGGTAGTTGAATAGCTAGAAAACATATTAACAGAAGCTTTTCTGATAGAAAATGGCAATTGCCTTTTTGCCTGTTTTTTTTTTCCTTTAAATTTCCCATCCCCTTCCATTCAGTGACTATTTGGTAACAGACCCACAGCTGTCACATACTCTCACAGCTTTCGGCCTCAGGATTCATACATTCAGAAATAGCAGTGAGTTTTGAGGTTGCACCTGTTTGTGCATTTTGAGCCACTCTCAGATCTCACACCATTTATCAAAGGTAAAGTTTTAAAGGGACATTAAGAATTTGGCTCCTGAAGCAGTACCACAGTATGTGCTGCATTTATACTCCCCAAGGAAAAACAGAGCAGCAAGGAGAGACTGAGGAACCAGCCTGAGGCTCAGAAGACAAACAAAATAAACAGGAGTGACACAGAGTATGAATTTTCTGGAAAGATCCCCCCCATGTGTTTGTAGGTGGTTTTTGCTCTGCATTCTTCGACAGCAACAGCTCCTCCGGGCGTGCAGGATATAGAAGGATTATAAATCCCACCCATCTCACTGAAGCCGTCAAACCCACTCATTTTACTCTTATTTACCTGGAAACTGTCTGCTGAATCTCCTGCTCCTCTTCTTCATTTATCCTGTGCAGAATTGACTCCAAAAAGGGAAGATGAAATTGGATATACTGGGCAACCTGTCAAAAAGACAAGAAGTGCCCGTCAGCAAGTACATTAATTGGGAAAAATACTGAATTGCTGATATTTGATGATATACGTACGTCACTGCTGATCTCCTCCACATCCCTGTCCATCAGAAAGAACTTGGCAACCTTCTCGGAGGGCCCCTGCAAGAGCCTGTGCAGCAAGGGAACATCTCCACTCCTCAGCTGCTTCTTCTCTGGGAGTGGAATAAATATGGTCAACAGAGTACACAACGGTGCCTCCAGGTACCTCATGTGATCAGTAGTTGTTTATCTGAACAAAGATCCTACATTTGACTGATGGGCAACTATTAGATACCTCACAAGTCTCTAAGGAGGATTACACATTACTCTACTCATCTTGGAAGAAATTGGTAACTGCAATAGAAAAAAGTTGCAATTTCGTTGGCCAAAGGTGCATTTGGAAAGACTGATCCCAGACCCATCAGCTTGACCATGGCTCCCTGGAACAAGCCTACTCTGTAATTTTCAAACATCATAAGATGTTTGATCAGAAGATGACACATCTCTAAGGGGTCTCCTGAAAAGCCACCCCTTTTCAGGGGTGGCTGAGCCCATGCTGACCGAGAAGGAGGAACAACCTCCAAGCAAAGGGGTCCCCACTCACCTCCGGAGGCGTGGATGATGTAAAGTGCAAATTCCTGTGGGCTGTTCTCGATCTGCTCAACACAAACAGAAAAGTCTGCTCAGACTGACTGAGACTCAGCAACATCAGAAGCGGTTCTGTGATAGCAGAGTCTCCGGACAAGTGGAACGGAGGATTATCAGAAGTGGTACACCAAGAAGCTAGATAGAATAAAGACACTGGAGAAACACAGCAGCAACAGTAAACAGGTTTCTGGCTGGGCATAATCACATGTTACTGCAGACTGTGCCAAAGAAACTCCACGAATAATAAAAGTGGTTTCAGACAGTGCAGCACTGATCTCGAGCACTACTTTTGACTGTGACTTTGTGGAGCTTCCTGTGTGCCTGGATCTAACAGATCCCATGTCCCAACAGATCCTGTGTGCTTTAAGGAAAATACAGTTCCCGGTGCCTGTCACTAGGGGGAAGCCCGTGCATTAACCCAACACCCATTACCTGCCCTGGGAAATGCTGGAAGCACAGCAGCATCACTCTTCTAGACCTAAACAGCTCCAAGACATTTGTAAAATAAAACCAACCTGTTCCTTAAAAATGGCCTGTGGTGTTTTCCCCATGCTCTGTCCTTTGCACTGTCCCCCCCAGGCATCTCCTGCCTTCGCTTCCACAAACACACAGCGTTACCTTAAACTTCCGAAGCAGTTGTTCTATCACTTGTCTCGTTCTCATCTGGCTGTTGATTCTTATTTTGGTTTCTGAGCCAAAAGCTGGAGTAAAAACTGATGTCTGAGAACAAGAATGGCAGGAAAAGAGCGTGAGTGGGAGGTGTCCCTGGGCAGGTCCTTTCTGATTCTCCAATTCTACAACTGCTGCACTCAGCAGCCAGGGCTCAGAGGGGTGCCATAAAGCAGAGGGGGCCCTCAGGAGAGCACCCCTGGGCAGAGCTGAGCCCAAGTCCTGGTGACACCAGCCTGGCCACGCAGGGGACAGCGGGGAGTCCCCTCCTTGGCTAAGGGGGTGCAGGGGAGGCCAGAAGCTTGCTGGACATTTTCATCTGCCCCAGCACCCAACCTCAGGTGAGGGAACACAGACATTGGTACCTCGTAGTTGTAGAAGTGGCCGTTGATTGAAAACCTGTGAGTTTCCACTTCTGTCCTCGCTATCATGGGTGGCCTGATCCTCTTCGTCACGGCCGCAGCGTGGCTGGTGGCCCCAGGCAGGGTGGCACAGTCACGTTCCTGATCGCTCTTGGGCTTCAGAGTGCAGCTTTCATAACAGGAATAACCTGGACAAAAGGGAACCGCGTCAGTGTGGGGCACAGCTCTTCCCTCACAGCCAGCACCCCCACTGGGAGAAGGTTCTTGGTGCAGGGATTTATTTATATATTTTTAAACTATTTTTTGGGTGGGAGGAGTGGGAGAGGAGAGGGCACAGGCGTGCGGGAAAGAGCTGCAGTGGCCACAGTTTGCTCTTCTGTTTGTTTCTTGGGAAGGACTCCTGGGTGAAAGCACAACTGGTTGAAAAATTAATCTGCAGAGCAATGTTTTCCCCAACCAGTGATACATCAGCATTCCATCAGCATGTAATACCTGAGACAGAAAAAGGTTTCCCTTTCCTGGCAGGGAAGGCCCAATACATAAATTGCTTTTGCACAGTCCCAGAACCAAGAACTTTTAGCAAACAGAAAAGCACTGGCACTAACCTTTCTCAAGGTCTGGCTTTTCTTCAGTAGATTTCAACGTCTCCCCACTAATATGGTGTAGGTCATCAAACTCCCCCCAGCGCATCATCCCCCTGAAATACCAAATGTATATTTACCATTTATTACTCCTCATTAACTCAGTGATTTCAATTAATCCTAAAGCCAGGCTTCACGTAACACGTTACTAGCCCTGTTCAAGACTTAGTAGAACATGACTACAGACTTCCCTGGGGTGTGTGAAGCCAGGCATTTCAGTTTATGTCATAAAACCAGTAAGATGTGGTGGGATCCCAAACATAACACAATCCTATTTAGGGCCTGTTGAACATCTACCACGATGTCCCCTAAATAATTTGCAGTAGTTATTTATCTGTTTTATAGCAATGCCCCAGATTAATCAGGGGGCACCGGGCAGGCGTGCAGCACACACTCACATTGTGGTTGCAGCAGCCAAAGGACACATGAGGATTAAATTCCCACAGCAGCCCCTCGTGCCTCCCAAACCAGTTCTGTACAAGAGCAGGGGCTTCAGAGGTTTTTAAAAACCTCCTTTCTTTATGCCAATATTTCCCTATTTCCCTGCATAACCTCTCTAGCAGGGAGCAGAAAGCCTGTGGCCGGTTACTGCTCTGACTGAGAATAAACCAATTGGTGGGAGAATATTAAGAATTCATTTCCTAGATGAATTCAAACCAATATTGAAGTAACTGCAGTGAATGTGCCGAGCGACGCTCTGGTTGTGCTCTGTAAATTTAAGGAGTTCATTGAAGCTCAGGCAGGGAAGCTGCTCCACATACCTCTCGGCGTGTCGGGGCAGCTCCACGCCGCACTGATCATGAACTAATATTTACTCTAAGATTCAGATCTCCACCAGTCGTAAGTTTTCGTAAGAAACAAAAGGCAAAGCATAACTTTAGCTGCCAGACTGGACCCCTCCTGCCAGACACACGCACCCTGGACCAGGACCTGGTCGAGGGAGAGAGAGAACCAGAATTGCCTCAGACTCTAGTTCTTTGCTGGGTTCCCCTGTCAGGTTCCAGCCCTTAATTTCAATTGCAGGAGACAGGGAGGAAGACTGTCCCTGACTTCACTGGAGCTCCACAGCTGCAATGGTGGTAGAGTTAAATCAACAACTCACACACTGACCACAGACAATGGATAGTTAAGAACAGGAGCTCTGAAATACAGAATTTAGCAGGGTGGCAATTCAGGGGGAATATTCACCCCTGTTATTACACATCACTCAGCCTCAGCTCCTCAGATACAATTCCAAATTCACCAACCAAGGCCTGGGAAATAGCGATCAAAACAGCAAGAAGAAAAATGCTCCAAGAACCTGCATCAGTTTTTCAAGACATGGCCAACCTCGCAGGAGTCAGAGCAGCATGAGGCACTGCTGGGAGATGTCCCAGGCAGCAGCCTGAAGGAGCAGCTGATCTCTCTCTGTTTCTAATGTTTTAACATTAGATCTCACGTGGACAAAGCCAGAAATTGTTCCCTGGCACTAACCCTGCCTGGAGAGCAATGGGGTCCCACCTGGGGTACCAGAAAGGTAACTTGCCATCGACAATCACTTAGCACTGATCTACCAGCTTTTTGCTTCACGCTGGAGAACATGCACCCACACAAGGTCTTTCGGGGTCTACCACCGTTACTAGGTGTATAGACACACAGGGGGCTGTATGTTTCTATATGTATACATTTCTATACATTGCCATGGCCACCGCAGCCACCTACCCGGGCTGTCCTGACACACCAGCCTGCCTCCTCCTTACAGAAGTCAGTACCTTACCTTTTGCCAGGGAACAACCCCACATTCTCTGTGGACTTCAGGGTTACAAAAGAGGGTATCTGCTTCTCATCCTGAATTTTCAATCGGATAGGGTGTCGGACTCCCCAAAATATTGACAAGATTCCTTCAATGAATGGTTTGCTTCCTTCTCGCTGGAGGGGGGGGGGGAAAAGGAATAAGGAGTGCTGCATAATAATTGAGTAATAATAATCAATTTCCCCTCCAAGTAGCAGGAATATGTTGAAATCGCCAAGGCTGACACAGCCCTGGAACAGGTCACCTAGAGGGGCTGTGTCACCCCCACATTTAAGATATGTCCAAGACAGGTACCTAAAGCTGCACCTGACCTGCTCTTGTGTCAGCATTAGCCTGACTGTGACCAGGAGGTTTTACAACCAACAGACCCGTGATTCTATACAATTCCAAGTCAAATCCTATTTGTTCTACTTGGATGAAGAGCTCTCCTGAAACCAGGGCACCAAGAAGGTGCTAACGGGGAAGGACAACCTGGTGAGGGAGGAAACAGCAGTTAATGGTGCGTGTTTGCACCGGGCACTGCATCAGAACAGAACTGTCACTGCTGGGCAGTGCAGCAAGGACTGCCCAGAACTGCTCTGATCTCCTTTTGGATCTTGGTACAACTGAAATAACAGAACGGCAGCTCGTGGAGAAGCGAGTGGAGAGCTCTAAAGCAGGAGCTCTGGTAGGAGAGACACGGTTCATGCTGTAGGTCCACCCAGTCCCCAGGAGGATGTGTTCCCAGGGCCATACTTATGAGCATTTTCTCTGCACTGAAGGGTGACATTTATCAGAGAGCAGCAATCTCTCCACCTGCTCTGGTGCTTTTATTCCAGTGATGTATTCCATCTAACACACAGGGAACAGGCACTCTCCACCGCTCACTCCAGCCCCATTAAACATCACCCATTAGTGCTTTTCCTACCATTACACTGGGCGTTTTGAGTCAGTTTCACACGATCCTTACCTGATTATGTGACAGCTGCAGATTTTCTTGATCAGAATAGTAAGAGTTGTAAGTCTTCAGAAGAGAACTGAGCTGCTCTCTAGAACAAAAGATGACAAGAAAAGAACTGCTTTCAACCATCACTATGGCTGTAAAGCCCAGGTGCTCAGTGGCAGGGAGACAGCCCGTGTCTGTCTGCAGGTCTGTTAATGCTTAATACAACATTTTGCAGGAGGAAAAATTTTGTCAGGATACTGGGTTGCTTTTAAGTGGCTTCTGCAAAGACGTGATAGACAGAGGAAATTAATTAGTCACAGTCTGATGCGACGTTAGTAACGCTGCCCCAGAATAACTCGTACTTTGGACTTGTGTTATGGTCAGGAGGGGGAAGCAAACAGGGGCAACACTCCCTGCAGATTGTTCTGGGGAGGTTACACTTTGCTTCCCCTGTGGGATGGGTTCCACTGGGTTTTTATATTTTCTCAGATTCTCTTATATCAAAATACCTACGGTATGCCTAGACACAACGTTTGACTTTCTTTCAACTTGAAACACAACAGCTTCGCACTAAGTCTCTGCTGGGAGGAGATGGGATGGAGATGAAGAGAAACCCCTGCCAACAAGCAGGGACTGCAAACCTGCCCATCGATCGCCTCAGATCTCAAACAGAAATTCATGATGCAGTTAAAACTAAAAAAAAAAAAAAAAAAAAAAAAGCAGCAAAACATTCTGCTTGGAATTCACTGCATTGAGGGAGGAAGGCAATGTGAGGCACACTGCTGCTAAGGATGTTAAAAACTTAATATTTAAGAACCACCATTGGACATAACTGCACCTGTCCCCATCCTTGCTAAACTTGCAGCGCTGCAGGAGAAGAGGGTTTCAGAAGACATCTCAAATTTGATGGCATTTTAAGAATAACCAAATTAAAGGCCACAGTCATCACCCCCTCCCTTTGGCAACTTTGGGAAGAAAGAACCTTGGCTACTGGATTTTAACTATGTTATTTCCAAACCTCCTGGGAACTGTCAGCAGAGATTGGACCACTCAGCATCCCGAGCAGCCGAGGCAGCGCAGGCAGTTAAAGCCACCCAGGTGGGACAGGACCATCTCTCCACCAACATCCCCTGCAAATGGGCAGCAATATGTGGCGTGAACTATGGAGACAGAAAGCAAGATGGAGATCGGGCTAAAGAGGACCAAAACAAGACAGAATTAAGTGTAATGTGTTTCATGAACATAAGGAGCAAAACGCTCCTCCACACAGCAATTAAACAGCAAAGATTAGACTGTTGTTCAAGAAAGCCATTTCCCCAGCAGAGATAATTAAGCATGGGGAACAACTGCATGGAAACACACACGTTCTTCCTCCCAGACAACCTTTAAACCAACCAAGCTGACTCTCAAGATGGGTTAATGTACAGTCTTGCAGCCCTGAGAGAAGACACCAAGTTTGTTTCCAAACAGTGTCCATTATTTCCATGTTTGTGTCTCATATAGATTTTATAACAGCTGAACCCCAGGCAACACAGACAGCACATGCAAGCTCTTTTCACAGTTCCTCAAAGACCCACTGAAACTATCCAAGGCCCGTGTACCATCAGAAGTACTGTAACAACTACATCAATTCAATTAAAAAAAAAAAAAAAACCAACTCAAAAAACACCCTACCCCAAACGCAAGAATTGAATTCTAGCACCATCACTGAAAAACAAGTCACACAGTAGGAATCACATGTTACTATTTCCGAACAGTCAGAATTCACCAAGAAGATCACAGAAATGATGTTGGAGATGCGGGGATATCTGGACCAAGAGCATGCACCAAGTATTACACAGCCCCTGTGGGGAAGAGGAGCTTCACAGCACAGCTTGGGGCATGGGAAATACTGCCAGGAACAGTCACAGAGAGCTTTTAACAGTTGTGTCACAAGACAGCCACGTCCCAGAAGGCAAGGACATTATCAACGGTGACAGTGGCACCCTTATCAGAGATGACAAGCCTAGGAGTGATGTCTCCCCGAGGAATGGGATCGGCTTGTCTCTCACTGCAGAGCAGCTCAGGAGGGTATTCTCAGGGGTGAAGTGAATATTATTCTCTCTGATCAGACTGTGAGTCAGTTTACTCAAACTGACTGCTGCACAGCTGACCCTCTGTAAACTTAAGCAGAGCGTGCAAGTGAAAGTCTTTAGAACGTGGCCACATCCTGTTGCTTGGGGAGCCTTTTGCCATGGTGAGAAGAGAAAAGATTTACTCAGGAGGTAACGTTAGGGCAAGGGCTGCACCACTAAACCCCACAAGGTTAATGGCATTCCCTTCTAACACTCCATATGTAAATTACTTACTTTGTTAACTTACTGCAACTCCCCCCCAAATTATCTTAAAGTGGCTTTATCCACAAAGCACTGGGCTCCAATGCAGCTTTTCCAACATTTGCTTTAGCTCACTTTGCTCTTAAATCCTGTTGCCACGGGTGGGGAAAGCCTTTCCTTCCTTTGTGCTGGAACAGCTCATTACAGGTCCTTGGCATCCTCTGAGGTATTGGGAACTGTGTATTTAGGGCATCTCACCAAAAAGGAAAGTCTTAATAGACTTAGACATGAATCACATACAAGCGAAATTTTGATCACGCTAGCTAAAGGTAAACAAGATTAAGCATGTTTTGGCTTAATGCAGATACAATGTAAGATTAAGGTGCAAGGAGGAGACAAGGTTTGATAGACCTTGCAACAGACCTGCTGATCCTGCTTGCGAGGGGCTTCAAAAAGTCTTTTTATACTTTGCAGCCCAATACCTTTGGCAATCATTTTATTGATCACTGGTATTTCACAAGATTTTTGCAGGTAGAAAGTTGGGGAGATAGTTCCCTGAAGAGAGATGCAAGGACTTGGGTCACACTTTGAGGCCCATCTATTACTCCCAGTCCACATGGGCTGCAAAAGCAGTTAAAAAGCACAGGCTAAAAGCACTAAGTGATGAGAGAAGGGTGATCTCCGAGGCAGATTCCATTTCTCAGAGCAAACTCTCAAGATTTTCGCTTAATTTTTTTGCCATGTCTAGGAAAACGTCCCATTAACTTCACAGAAGTTTGCACAAATAAATCTTTGGGGCTTTACTCTCACGTTAGGGCAACCAACGGTGACAAACCACAGAAGCCATTAGAAAAGCCCCGAGGGAGAGATTTAACAGTGACTCTACCTGACTTGTTTGTCCTTGTGTAACGGAGAGACATTAGGGAAAAATAAAATCTATCTTCTTTTAGCCCCAAAAGGAGTAACACACACACCAACCTCCCAGTTCCAGGACGGGTCTTGTGTCACACATCTCCACTAGGAAAGCCCTAACCAAAGGCTGATGGTCACCTCCTCAGTTACAGTCCTCACAGCCCAGCTTTGTGACAGCAGCCAAAAGCAGCTCTTTGTGGATGCCAAAGCCAAGGAACTGGTAGAACAACTTAAGAGACAAACCCCCAAAAGGCAGCATTTACTGCAGATTCACCACTTTCCTCAGTAATGAGGGCAGGGTACCAGGGAGCTGTGAGTCTGAGCGCCCCCGTGGCAAACCACAACAAAGCTCAGAAACACCAACCCAGGACAACTCACCTGTGTCCTCTCCCCAGCCCTACATTCATCCACAGATGGTTATGGCAGTTATGCTTAAAGTCGCACTATTCCCCCAGCCAAATAATCCCACGCGCTTGGGTCAGCCTTTTGATCCAGCCCTTGTGCAATGCCCTCGTGCAATGCCCTCGTGCAGCTCGCCTCGTCAGCAGGAGCTGCACGGTACAGCTGGAAGAGGAGTAACGTAACAGCAGATTCAGGGTGTAGATGTAGGACGATAGTCTGGAAATTGCATTGGAAGCAAGCTCGAGCACATGCGGAATACGTCAGGGATTCTAAAAACACTTACTTGGGGGTTTTTGCAAGGCAAAAAAACTTGAACAGTACTTTAAAGCATGACTCTGACACAGAAGGGTCTCAACCAGGATCCCCATTCCACCACTTGAAGAGACCAATACATAGAGGAATAAAAACCCAGAGATGTTGGTTCCTCTGAAAAGTTTCCAAACGCTGTCGTGTGCCAAGGATATGAAAATTCATACAAAAGCACTATCTCCGAAATCAGTGGCAGCATAAAAGGAACAACTCTTCAGGGGAGAGGAGGGATGCATTTATTGCCTGGGTGCTTTGGGCAAAGCTCTGACACCCTTCTTTCAAAAAGGGAGAAATCACCAGCTCTGTTCGTGACACAGATGAAAGTGGGGTTTCAGATGCAAATACCTACGGCAGCACGAGAAGTTCTATCCCAGGCCCCATCCCGGGGTACATTCATAGTGAGCTGCTTCCCACAGGAACCACAAGAGGGATGGAAATGAAGTGAGAAAAGAGCCCCCTCTTCCAGCTCCCCTACTCCGGTCAACAAGGGAAAAATCAGTCCCCGAAAAAGGAGATGGAGCTTGACACCAGGAGGCTCAGCACTAGGAAAAAATCCTACCAGCCAGGTTTGACCATGGAAAAGCATCCCAAGAAATACAGTTTGAGTGCAATTCCAAAGTTTTTAGAAGTAGGCTAAAGCACCACTTTGACTCTCCACAGAAGAGGGCTGGCAGCCCCATGGGTCTCTGCAGAGACAACCATAGGCCAGAGCCCACGCCTCAGACACGGGAGCCCGGGTTAAGCACTGGAACTCACATTCAATTCCAACAGGTTTCAAAGGCAGGAAGCTCTCCTTCCCTAACTTGGAGTTTTATTTCAGTATCCTCTAAAAGTGCTGTTCTACCCGATGAACTAATCCACAGACCAAAGGGTTTAACGCTCTGCTCTTTGAAATCCATGCAAAGGGCAACTTTGTCCTGGACACACTTGGCAGAAAGCAAGCTGTAGGAACTGCTGCTGCTACAGACACAGCTCTCCACAAGATCCCCTGGTAATGAATAATATGGACTAACTTGGAAAAAATAATTAAAAAAAAATTTAATAATTTACCTGGTTATGAACTTCTCCTCATTGATGGAAACAGAAGGCAGATGCTGTGCTTTCATAGTCACTTTCTTCATTTATTCAGAGAAGATCAATCTAAACAAAAGGTTAAAAAAATAATTATATCCACACTAATGCCCCTAAGAACAACTAAATAGCAAACACAACAAAGCTTCAGTTTGCCAGGTGAAAGAGGCTCTGACACCCAAGCTAAGGGCTAACTCTACCATATTTTGAGTACTTTGTACTTAGCACCAATACCCAAATATTTCCCACTCATAGTAAAAAAAGCCATCAGCCATTCCCACCAAGTATCTCCCAGTACCTTAAATCCTAAGTACTATGTATACCAGGACTTTCCAAGCAGTTTTAGGACTACTCTACAACTCAACTCCATGATTATTATGGCTTTTAGTAGACTGCGACTGCAACCCATTTACTGGTTAGGATTCATTTGTTAATTATGGATAGAGCATTGCCCAGGGTCACCAAAAAATAAGTGACTCAGCAAATCACCCTAAACCAGGTTCATAAAGCTAGACAAGAGAAGGAGACATGTTAGTCACGGGCAGAGTCCTGCAGCTGAGATATTAAAGAAAGAAGCAGGCTATAATTAAAGTGATGTAGCAATATAATTTACAGATCACCGTGTAGCAATTCCAGCACGTTATGCAGGCAACAAGCCAGACCCATGAGACTCTGACAATGCGTTCTTCAAGCAGTTTAATTATGGAGTGTTGGCTGCTTCCATTCCCCCTCAGGTACTAGAGGAAAAGGCAGACTGAGGAAAGTAAGTGCAGAGACTCAGAGACTCAAGACTGTTTTTCCCGTGCAGTCTCTGTTGTCAATCTCAGCCCAAGTGGCATCACACCCATGGGTGGGCAAAAATAAATCCTGTGGAAAGCAGTAAAACTCCAAGAACTGCATTGAAAGTTCCAGATTATTCCACTTTCATTTCTCTCTCTTACTCAGGCATGATGACCAAGGAATTTGTCTAACGTGGACTTGATGCCCATCCTCCTTTACATCAGGAGATTAACTGGAGTCTGGTTTCACACCAGACAGGACAGAGCCTGCTGAACAACATCTGAAAAGCAGTTTATTGTCTACAGTACCAACGACAAGCAGCCTTCAGAAAATCAATTTAGCAAAGACATTCAAGCTTGAAAAGACTGCAGCTAAAGAGCAAGTGCTTAGCTCTACACAAATGGTCCCTCACCACCAAGACTCCTTTTTTAGCACAACTTACATAAAGTTTCCATAGTCATATATGAATGACTTCCAAAAAATATATGTATATACGTGGACAAATGACAAGTTTTACATAAAAATACACTCTCTTCAACCTGCAAAGCATAAAGCAAGTTACTTCAGCCTCTGAAAGCAGGGTGCAGCACCCCAACAAGCTGCACGCAGGCAGCTGGGGTTTCCAACAGGGCTCACTGCAAAGGGATCCCGATGCCTGTTGTCCTTTGGGCGACATCCATCGAGGCAAAAAGCACCCCCAAAAGGCAAATAAGGGACTTCCATATGGATGCGAGTTTGTATAGAAGGAGGGGACCGCTGTACACCCCTGTAATAGTGGTGTATCTTTGAGTGCAGTAACCATTGGCCACACCGTGAGATCTGCTGGGATGTGATTTACTAACACCCCCGGCTGGATCAGCTGCCTGTGCCAAGGGGATTGCAAAGCAATTTTAAAAGAGGCAGAGGAGTTTATGTACATTGGCACCCGAACAGATGGATGGGCACTTGAGCTTCCTCCTGTCTGTCAGGAAACACCACGTTGAGGGGAGCAGGTTGCCAGGTCACCCCCTCTAAACGCAGAGCGGCGACTCCAGCAAGCCCCAGCCCCGCTTGGCTGCTCATGGACGCGTTCTTTTCAGCAGAATATGACCTTAAAATGATTCATATGAAAGAAAAAGCTGATCTCTACAGATTTGGAGGCGCGATCTTTACGCCAAAAGATATTACCGCTGGACTACCCATCGTGTTACACAGTCAATGGCTCTTTCCTAATTATTTGCCTTAAAGACCTTGAGTCTATCTCAAATCATCAAAATGCTGCCAAGGGGACAGACGGGAAGGGTGGCTGGTGATGGGAAGAACTCTTCACCAGCGCCTCCCCCATTTCTCTCCCTCGCTGCCCCGTGAGCTGGAACAAAGACTGGCCTTTTCTCCTGAAGCACAAAAAACCCCACTCGTTACAATTTTCCTCAGGGTGGCCAGTTCCGCTTATCGGGCTGGTACAGGACATTCCCACCCCCAGCTCTCCCCAGGGTAGACCACCCCTCCCTACCCTTCCCACAGGCACATTTTGGCTACATGCATCTTACAGACCTAAATTTTGGCAAACCCCAAAATCTGTGGGTTGGGACCCATCCGTGACTTCCCCAGCACAATTAGTGACACCCCAAGTGACACTGTATTTACACTGGCGCTGCATAAACCCTCAGAGCTGTCACACTTCCTACCACCTCCCAGCATTTTATCATTTTCCCTGCCACTTCCTTGTAGCTCTTTTAAGGAAGCCAAGAGAAATGTGGTTTTTCTATTATTTCCTTTGTTTTGAACTAACACGTGCTAATTTCCCAGCTCACCCAGCAGCACATGGCTGTGCCCACCTCTCCAAAGCCCCCTCCTGACTGGCTTGTCCTCAGGCAGGCTCTTCAGCCTGATGTGCAATGGGACTGGAACCACAGCATTCTCTCATATGGGCAAGACCTTGGAAGTGGGACCTTGGCTGGGCTAACCTCCTGGTCCAAGACTTGACCAAGAAGAAACATGGGGGAAGACTGACTGAAGCCTAAAGTACCCTTGTAAGGAAAGAAAAGACACAGAAGGACAAGATCAGTGTAAATCAGAAGTGGGGCAGATGCAAAATAAGCAACTCCAGGGGCAGACTGGGGAAAGGGAAGGGAAAAGAGACCACTGCACAAACCCAAAGCTATGAGAGATCAATGGCCACATCAGGGCACAAGGCCACAAATGTCAGAGAGGCAGTGGACGTTACTTTTCTCTAAGATTTATATCTTACCTGAAGTGTTTGGTGTGGTTTGGGGCTGGGTTTTTGGTTTTTTTGCTTTGTTTTCTACAATAAAAAGTCCAAGTGTTAGTGAAGAGGCAGATGAGAGAACTCAATTTTATTAAGTAGAGTGATTTTTAAGTTACTTACTTAAAGGGACAGCTCGGGGAGAGCACAGAGCAAAGGTGAGAGCCAAGAGCCAGGCAGATTTACACCAGGATGAAAGACGGGCACTGCAGAGGAGGGCTGGAAGGAGAGGGATGCTCAGCATCCAGAGCTGAGCCAAGCAGCATTTTAATTTGTATATAACACCTTGGATCTGCTTTTTGGTGCATCTTTATATATATGTACTACTCATCACTATACTAAGATGGGTACTGAGCACTGTGCTATGCACAGCTCCTACCAACCATAAAAACTAAAACCCCAAATCTCTGCAGAGGTTTCCAGGTGTTTTGCTTCTGTGCTTCCCAAGGCTGTTCCAAAAACACAGCGAGTCAGGATGGGGTGAAGCTTCTCTGTTTCTCATATGGAAACCACAAGGCTCAGGCATCTATTAACCTACCTATGGACAACTCACACATCTAGATGTGCTCATAGAGCACAAAGAGCTAAGGCACAATAGCACACACACCCGAGGTATTTGCTAAACTCAGGAGTGCCTGGTGTTTAGCAAAATTTTGGGCCATTATCTGTTACTATAAAAACAAGTTTAGGATTTATTCACATTCATAAGAAATGGAGGATCAGCAGAGTAATTTTATTAGTCTTTACCTGGCCACACACTGCAGTTACAGGAGCCTTTGTGTTGGGTTTCTCTTTGGGTATTTTATTTGTGTTTTTTAAGTTATATGTCCTACCACCAAAGCAAGCAGCTAGTCAGAAGAAAGTACTCATTGCAAACACTTGCATTTTTCCCACTGAAAACAAGGGGGCTTTTTTTTCCTTTGTCTTACACGATACTTCACCATTTATTTTTAAAATGAACTGCTACACTTCAGAGCAAGTGCAGCACTACTTGAATCCAAAATACAGTGTAACCCCTCCGCTCAGGCAGGTCCCGAATGGGCTTGGATTTACCGAAACCAAAAGAAAGTTGTTATTTATGGGTGAATACAGCTCCTTAACTTCCTAAGTCACAATGGAAGACACACAAGCTCCCTCCCTTCACACAAACGACAACAACAGAGCAGGGCTTGCACCAAATGTATTGCAAACTCTATGTAATCCATTTCTCTGAAGAAAAGTTACTTTCTGTTTCAGGTCGCTTAGGAAAGACAGCTTTTGCCCGCCAAAAGGAACAGGCAAGGTCACCGAGGCAACCTATTAAGTCACGCTGTGGCTGGATGAAGGGCAGGGGAGGCTCATGCCCACGTACACCCCCAGCAGCAGCACTTACCTGTCCCTGTTAATCACAGCCCACTCAGGCAAAGCCACCTCCAGATTGAGGGGCTTCTTCAACAAGAATTTCTGACCGAACGTTTCTCCTTCCCTCCGGCACCCCAATTACCCGAAAGGCATTTGGCTGGAGCTGTGGGTGACCGGGAAGGACCTTGCTTCCCACCGACCCAGCAGGTGACAGGGCGAGCAGAGGAGCAGCTCCAGCTTCCCCCGCGCTTACCTGAGCGTCCGAGCGGAGACGGAGAGGCAGAGGAGTTGTTCCACGTCCCTTTCCCCAGCCCTGGACAAGGCATGACAGCGCTGCACTGGCTGACAGCTACTCCTGCCACTTCGTGGAGCCCACAGAGCTAGTCATGACTGTTTTGCTTAAACTGGGAGTGCTGGAAACCCAGGACACTCCCCGCACCTCAGTGCATGTCGGGAATATTTACCTTCCCACCTTCCTTCCTCGGAGCCAGCGGCTGACAGGAGCCCTCCCTTAGTCAGGGTTACACCTACGGGGAGGCTCTGGTTAACACTTTAATCACTAACTTCATAACGAGAGGCAACCTGCTGACTCTTGGTAATTATTTGCTGACAGGACGCACCCTGAAACACCCTGTGCTGAGAGCGCTGTTGGGCTTTAACTTCTTGTCTGTTTTCTAATCCCTAGGATTGGGACATTTTTCCTTCTCTAGATGTTCAGTGGAATAACCGAGACACACCATCAGATGACACCTAAATACAAATAGATGGATTTATAACATTATGGCAAAATTCTGACAACACAACTCATTCTCTTAATCACATACTGCTGTATATTCAATAATTCCTTGCTTAACTGTCTAACAGCCTCATGAGTCTTATTCATGGGGCAGGAGCTGGGGCTGTAAGAGAGAACAATTCACTGCTTAGCTTAATTGCTCAGTAGCTAATTGCATGAACAGATGTTTAAGATGTAAAAAAAAAAAAAAAA
>BJBW01003332.1:36559-56328 GCA_004320125.1 Scolopax mira
GATTTATATCAAGTTATTTCTGCTTTATATAATTTTATGTCAAGGAGAAGCAGGACAGACCCATAAATATTTGATCCCTGAGCACATCATTATCCTCTGGTGTCCCCCTCTCATGAGCTGGGCTCATTGTTGTACAAACACCACAATATACTGAGTATTTGGGATTACAGATTATGCTGCAGTTCCTAGCTCTGCACCTGAAAAATATTTCAATAAAGTTTTGTTTGGTACATATACCATCAAGAAGTCTTTAAGAACACAGGAAGGAATCAACAAAGGAGATTCTTGCTCAGTTCAGAACAGCACAGAAGCTCCATACTCTGGTGGGCTTGGAGCTTCAGGCCAAGCTCAACCCCTGGAGCTGCTCCATTTCTTCTCCATCTCTTTGTTGAACACAAACCCATACAACTTCCCAACTCATGTGAAACCAGAGGTTTGATTTTTCTTGTCACAACCACTTAATGAGAGGGCTTGAGCAGAGAGCAGGCACAGCTTGGCACCTTCCAGGCTCGGAACCAAGATAATGTCTAATCTGACGCGTGTGCCCTCCTGCTGGACACTCTAAAGCTGCTCCCCACCAGAAGGCATCCCACTATTTTTAGAACTGGAGACCACATTATAGCTTACAACAGGCCAAGGAGATGTTAACCCTTCAGCATAACTCAAACTCCATCCTGACTCCCCACTTTTCAGGCTGTCTCTTTTTTCTCAAGATTAATCTGAGCTTTTAGCTATAGTTGTGTTGGTTTTTTTTAAGTTCACAAGCAAGATTTGAAAACCCAAAGCTTGAATTACTTAGACTCACACAAAGATACATCTGTAAGAAATTAATACAATAAAGCAGTAAAAACCCAGCTCTAATAATAAAGGAATATAGTTCTCCTTCCCAGGTAACCCAGGTGAGTTGGTTTTCACACTGGCTTGGTGAGCACAGCCCAGATTTGTTCCTAGTTTTCACTCTCAGAGTTGAACTTGTCCCACCAATGGCCCAGCTCTGATCTCATTTCAGTCACACACAGTTCCCTGGTCAGTGCCAGCAACAGACTGCTCAGTCTAGGAATAGTTATCACATTTAAAAAAAAAAAAAAAGAGGTTTTTAGGGACACATAGCAGAAATTAATTTACTGTAGACTCCAAGAAAGAGAATACTTCTGTTCCTTTCACAGTAAATAATCAATCCACAAGGAACATTGTTTTTTCCTCTTTCATAATAAACATCGTTTATATGCTCTGGAACTCTAAGAACAAGTCACAACTTGGTTATGCTATTTCACCCCTTAAGAGAAGGCATGATGAGGATTTGCTTGGAACAGGCAGGGGACGTGATGATCCTCAAGTCTTTAAAGGCTGTTTACAATTCAGGCTCCTTGCATGATTAATATTAAAATAATTTTAAGTTAATAAGTAATTTGGAGTTCAGCTGCTCAGTAACTTGGACTCAAATCATTAACAAAGAGACTGCTAAAGCTAGAACAACATCTCCAACAGAACAAACTAAGGGATTCCTACTCTATTCCAGTAGCACACAAGGCTACCAACAAGCAGACTGGGCACGGTGAGGTCTCAGTGGAAGTGTTCTGATAAACACAACAGGGCATACCTGGGCTCACAACAGATTTCTCTGCTTTATAGTAAATAGAAAAATCCCTACTGTTTACAAAGAGCTGTTTCTGGAGAGCTTCATAACACTAACTCCAAACATGGAAAGCTCTTGGGCTTTCTCAGCTACTACAACGTAAAGATCTGAAATGAACATAAGACAAGTGATCAGTTCTCCCCTTTCCATTACTAAGGTTACCAAGAGGATTGTGTTGATAATAGCACCAAATCCAGGAATTTACAACAAATGGATCTACCCTGCAAAGGGCCTCACATTTCTTGGTAGGATTATTTTCTGTCATCACACCAAAGCGCCAACAGCAACACTTGTGTGCCAGGACACGTCTCGCAGACGGAGCTGGTAAGCACAGAAACCAGAAACTGGGAAACAGCTGATTAGCTCAGATCGTTAAATACCCAACGCACACATCCACCCCAGCGCCTGGTTACCAGAGGCAGAACCCCTCACACAAACCGCGTGGTGAATTCTGGGGGCCACAAGGTTTTAAGGCAGAGAAAAGCAGCAGAGCTGATGTTGGCAGCAGCACGTGTGTTAGAGACTATGGGTTTTGACATCATTTACAGAGGTGGAAAGTCCCAAGTACTGACCTTTGTCTGTGTGAGGAAGCAGCTTGCAGATAGCACTGGCGTTATCCTCTCGGGCCACCGTTAGAGGGACAGGTCATACCTGAGCATCTGAGACACCATTAGTCACACACTCATTCTACACACCCAGGGGTCATCCTTTGATACTGAGGAGCTTTATAAACCCATACAAGGGTTTTCATTGCCGGGAGCTACAGCATATTACAAAGGGCAGAAGCAGAAGGAACTGCCCTGTCCAGAAGAGCTAGAGTCACAGCTTCACTCCCTTTAGAGCTCAACCAGCAGTAAAATCACAGCCTCACCACACCCAGCCAACCTATACAGCACTTAAAAACCCCACTTCCTCTCCACTCATGGTTTCCACACACAGATTTTCTTCAAATTCAAGGCTTTCCACAAAATGTTACTTCCTTAGATTTCTTTCTATGTGCCACTCTGTATCTGGGCTCCTCTGTCCTCAAGATATAAACCCCCTGTTCAGCCCTTCTTTTGAGAGCCCCAGTCAAGACCCCCTCATGTTCCTCACACACAAAACCATCCTGGTTGCAATAGAGGATCCTTTTATGCTCTGGCCACGCCTCAGTAATGGTCAATTGAGGCTCACGTGACTGTAGCACCTGACTCCCATTCCCGATATGCTAATGATTTTTCTTTGATTACTTCTTTCTTACAGCAGCTGAGTCATAATGTGGACTGTCCCCTATTTTCCATTCCTTTTAAAAACAGTAGTATGGTGTTCTCCACAATCAGAAGGTCATAGTAGATCTAAACTAGACTTCTGAGGAAGCTTCAGATCCTAATTCTGACTGGAGCTGTTACCATCGCTCCTGTGAAGACATACCCACCTACTCCAGATGTAACTGCCCTTGCAAAAATGCCACCTTTTTTTTCCTGTTACTTCTACACTTGCCTTTAGGCTGTGTAAAAACTGGATGATTTGATCTGAAAAGCGTTGTATGACTATTAGAGAGGGGGCAATTATTGTGTCAAAATTTCCCCTGTTCTCCTCATTCTATGTCCTAAATTGTAAAGCAAATTTCTGCAATAACTCTAATTCCAACATATTTTGCATCATAGATGTACAAATGCAAGTCTAAATTTTCTCTATATATCTCAGCTCCACTGCAGATCAGTGCTTCAGTCACACTAAAAATACATTAAGTTTATACAAAAAAGCCTGCCAGTAATCAGTCTGAGTTTAAGCCTCTGGCAAATTTTGGAGAGGAGCTCAGCAACAAATTATTTTTTTAGGTATAAACTGTAAGGTATATTTGAAAAAAAAAGTGTGAAGTAAGCTGCACTTTGGGGGTGTCACTATTTTATGGTGTACTACCTAAATTCAGGGTAACATACTAAACTAAGATGAATATTCCAGCTTCGTAGCAACTGATGCTGAGTCATAATTATGAAGCAAAAACCTCCTAATGTTAAATTAGCATAATGCTGTGCTGGCTACTGGTTAAAGAACACTCATCCAAATACCTTGCCATTGTCTGTGTAAACACTTCAGCAGTTACAAAAAGTAGCCCAGATTTCTAGATATCATTCTCTTTACACTTGCCAACAGAAAATATGAGTTGAGTTTCTCCCACAGTATTCTGCTCTGGGGCACTAGATGGAAGTGGCTTAAGGAAAGAGTGATAACCAGTGCCAGCGTTGGCAGAACTCCCACACTTCAAGAAAATGGCAAGGATGAGAGAGGACATGGAAACTGGATTGAGCAGATGTTTTACTGACACGGAGTTATAAAGACATTTTATGATAGAATAAATGTGTGATACAATACTATTTGACATCACCATATTTTACAAGACTGTACTGAACCAAGCTTCCCGATGGCATAACCCGATGAAACTCCATCAATACAGAAGGAAAATGACCTTTTAGTGTACATAGGGCCCTTAGGGCACTGAGGAGACTGACCCACAAGTCCTCTAGCAAGAGCTCAGCTCCTACAATGTGTTCTCCTCTCAGGTGTCCAGACACACAGCATGAAGAGCCCAGTTGCACTTACGCTACCTCATTTATTCTAACATCCACTCTAGAAGAAAATCAGATGTCCTGAAAGAGTCTTTACACACCAGGGCTTCTCCTGGACAGATGGTGACTTTGTATATGTAACTTTCTGTGTAATAAAAGTGTTCCACTTGACAAGGAATAGTGCGAGAAAGATTACTCCCCCGTTTTTGCTGTGTAAGTGAGGAATGAGAGGGTGGTGGGCATGGGGGGAATGCCTGGCAATTGCCACCCGTCTCTGAGCAGCCCACGCTCTTTGCTCACAGTCACTGCACGGTGACACATTCCTTACATTGTGTCCCAGTGTCTCTGCACGGCACACAGTTCTTCTTTGTATGCTGCTAAGCACAAATAGCTAGTGTGATACATCAAAATCCTGGGAAGCCAGCATAAAAACGACGACAACTGAGGCTGAAAAACATTTCCATAGTGAATACTGACGGTCTAAGTAAGTAACATCCTTGAAGTGCATCATAAAAATTGAGAGAACTGACTTTTTAATTTTTGTACTGTGTTAGATATCTCAGCAGACAGCAGAGCGGATGATCTATAAGCATCTGCCACATTTATTTATTAATTTGCTCTGGAAAACCTCACAGGAGCACAGAGAGCACTGGAAAGGAGACCAGATGGGGCTGGCTTGCTGGGGTTCTGTTCTTTGCAGTGCTCTCCGTGCTCCTGTGAGCACAGTTCTCTCCGAGAAAGTTCACCCTTTGACACTGCGACACCCCTCAACTCTGCTCAATCTTCTTGCTGAAAATCACCCCAAAGACACTGCAGCCATTGGCTCTGGATCGCTCCTGTCCTTCCATAACACTACTTTTCCACTCTACTCTGAAATAACCCCTTTGGGCACCCAGCTGTCCCGTGTATTTTACCAAGAGCAAACACATTTCTGTACTTACCGTGTCACATTCATGTTTTTCTCCTGAGTGTCTGATTGTATGGGTCACATTTTTCTCCTCCTTCAGTTACCCCAGCCCAAACTCCTCTGCGTAGGGTCCCAGGGCGCAGCGAGTGCCGCGGGTGGCACTTATGTGTCAGCTCCGTGGCAGAGGCAGTGGCATTTCGGTGGCACTGGAGGAAACAATAGTGTCTCTAACTCCAAAGGGCTGAATCTTCCCTCGGTGCTTGGCTAACTCATTTACAACCTAGCCTAGGCTTCATGGCAATTAACAGGGCTAACATTTGATCACAGAATCACAGATCACCTAGGTTGGAAGGGACGTTTTAAGATCATCTAGTCCAACCAATGAATGATCTCATTGTTGAGGACATGTCTTTCTGGCCTAGGAGTGCTTTGGAAAACCAAAGGCAGATGAGAAGGGGAGCACAGGGAACACAGCGGAATATAAAATCACTATCTGATTTGGACTGTGAGCTCTGCCTGTTCCTGTGTAAGGCAAATAAACAAGTCAATAGCTGTTTAGGAGACGCAGAAGTTCTGGAAAGATTCTTCCCTGCACAATTGTTGGGAGGGTGTGTCTTCCAGATTTGGAATTTGATCCATCTGAGACTTGTCATTCTCAGCCCCGTGGGCCATACCTCGCTTCCAGGCAGTACACATGTCCTTGCAAGCAAAGAATCTGAGCAAGCTGCCCACTGGGAATGCAAATCCAGCCTCTGGGACGGCGTTGTCCCAGCTTCCATGCTTGCAGGAGACAATCCTCACAGCAGGAACCCAGGGGCTGCTGGGTGACAGAGACAGTCTCCAGCGAGAGGATGTTCCACCAGCTACAAAGCTGCAGAGGGAGAGGAGCATCCTCAGGACTGTAAGTTGGATGGAACGCTCGCCCGGGTCTGTGGAGAGCACAGGTTCTAACAGGCTCAGGAATGGGAGCAATTTCAGGCGTGAAATTTTAGGCAAAAGTTATTGCAGAAGCAGGATCCGCATCCAAGTGGTAAATGTCCAGCTGGTGCTGGAGGCGTGTGGACAGGGAGCCGAGTGCTCCTCTCCCCCAGCCCCTGGTATCTGCAGAGATCACCCTTGTCCCCTGCTGCAGCAGGAGCGCTGCAAAACCTGGCACTGAATTTTCAAGCCTTCATTCCCAGCAATTTCAGAATTTCAGACACCTTTGTGAAAAATTAAGGAATATCTAATGAACTGCCCTGAAACTGAAGCCACACAGAACAACAACCACTTTTAAAAGACTGATGTGAATGTTCGAGCCTGGGACCACTCTCTGGACATTGAGCACCACAGGTTTGCACTTCAGTGACAATGTTTTTCAAAGAGTGACAATCCTTTGTCTCTGCTGCTCGCAGACAGCTGCCTTCCTTACCTGAAATTTCATCAAAGGTGATGTTCTTCTGGGGTTGGATCCTTCTGCTTCCTCCACCCCACAGCCATGGGGAAGGCCCTCCCAGGCACAGGGTGTGCTTTTTTTGTAGATTAGCAGACTTCACACGGCAGTGGCCCTGCATAACTCCATCTGCAAAATGAAAGGTAACATCTCTCTCTATGTCTGCACTCTGAGGGCACCAATTAACCTTAATAACCCTGATTTGCCTCACCTGAAACCTTCCCCACCTTCACCCATGGACCCATGACCCTATTTAAGCTCATCCTGGAGGCATTTTTCTCTTTTAAGCTGTGTTGTAGGAGTCTTGGTCTCCATTTTGGTGGTAGACCCATCTATGCCTGGCTATGGACCCCCTTCGTCCTCATCTGCAGACTGGATTGCTTTAGTGTTGCTGAAGGATTGGTGGGCAGTCACTGGATGGTCTGGTTGGGATTTGGGGGCTGATTTCTTGGGTTGACCTTGTTCTTGGTTCATCATCGTGATTTTCTCCGGTACTTGGACTCTTGGTTCAATGTGACCACACTCTCTGGTTCTGCTCAGCTTGCTTTGCCAAGCTTCCAGGGGAGGTTTTTATCAGGTGAGACAGCCAAGGGGTGTGCTGAGCATCTCCTGGGGAACTCGAGGGGTAGGGTGTCTGCCAGAGCTGGCTGGGCTTGGGCTGCATGTAGCCTACAGCCTGATCTGGTGGCCTTGCACTGGCCCCTGCTGGCTCCTGCAGCAAAACGTGCACTAGAGACGGGGAGAGTCATGGCTACCATCTCCCTGGGGCTGTGCTGCCAGGCCCTGCAGCTAACACACCTACTCAAAGAGCTTCTTTTAAACTGGGCATTTGGCTTCTCCTGTTATGCTACAAAGAGCAAACACAATGCAAATGTAGTTAAAAAGGACAAAGACACTCAAGTCCTCATGTTGTGTGTGTTCAGGAGCTTTGATCTCTGGCCATATTGCACATGCCACTGCAGCACTGAATTTTTACAAGCTGCCAGGGTATCTGTGGAGTAAGAATAATTTTAATCATATGCCGTTAAAATATTTTCAGAAGTGAGGTACTTTTATTAATTAATAAAGTATTTGTTCAAACTAAATTTCTTAACTTTAAATTTTTGTTGCAAAATGCATAATTCTGTATTTAACTTACCAGCTGAAACAAAACTAAAATGGCTCTTGGATTTTGTTAGAAGTTCTTACGAATGTAAACACAGTTTCTGCTGGCTCTCATGTACATTGTCTATCTTGATCTCCTCTGATTTTCTTTAGCTCTATTTTTCACCAAGTCTGTTTCCAGAAAGACATGTTATTGCAAGCCTTCCCTGGTACATAATCTGAGTGAATGCTGTTGTATTCAAGAGACGCATGTGAAGATGATACACTAATAAAGTTATTTATCTGATATGCCAACTGTTTATTTTACTCTGTGCTTGTTCCTTAGTACTTCACCTTTTCCTGTCTCTTCAGACTATAAATGTTTTGGATTACACACTAACTAGCCTTTTTCCTACTCCCCAAAGAACTTAGAATAATTATTCCAATATAAACACTAATAACTGTATCTTATTGAAGAAGTCAACACCTCTATAATAAAGGAAAATACCTATGAAGGGAGTAGTCGCTGCCCTGTGAGGCCAGGACAACCAGGCTGCAGAGCAGTGGAAGCACCACAAGGTGGTGTGACCCCAAGGACACATGGATTTTGTCTTTTCCACAACAGCTTGTATTTAAGTTGTCGAAGCTGAAATCAATTTACTCTCCTGACAGTGGAGGGGTGTCAGAGCCATCGGCGTTTGTGTATTGGAGTTACCACTCCTGAGAATGTTCTACGGAATGCAGAAAAAAATAACTTAAACTTTACATTGGAAAGATTTTTTTAGGGCCCATGTAATCAAACAGTGCTAAGGAAGCTGTTAGAATGGAAGGTAGATTCCAAGGTTTGAAGAATGGTCAAAGAGCACAGCAGATGACGCCAGACCTCTCATTTACACCTGCTCTGGTGTAGTCTCTGGTCTAGTCTAGACTCTGGTAACAGACTAGAACATGGTCTGGTTTTAAAGGTAAGTCTTAGAATCATAGAATTGTCTAGGTTGGAAGGGACTTTTAAGATCATCTAGTCCAACCATCAAGCTAACTCTGATAAAACAAACAACCAAAAAATACACAACACCCCCCCCCACACACACACATCACTAAACCATGTCTCTAAGTGCTGTATCAACCCTTCTTTTGAACACCTCCAGGGATGGTGCCTCAACCCCTTCCCTGGGCAAGATTCCTCAAGAGAGTAGAGATGGCTTGTGTGAAAGAAGAAAAGGTTAGCAACAGAGGGCAGGACTAAATAATGGTCACTTTTCTTATCAGAGAGTGGCGGTCTGAGTCCAACAGAGCTGCTTTGGCACCAGTGCTGTTTGCCATGAAGCGAATCAGGAGGGTGAAATCTTCCATCTTCAAGAACTGAGTTACATGCAACAAGGAGAGAGTTCTCCTTGTCCTCTAGAACTCCTCATGTACAACATAAGTGTGTATCAATCAAGTGTCCCACCAGTGACTTTGTGACCCTCTCTAATAAGCGATTACATGGAAACACGCAGACTGTGGATTTGGTGTTGAACTGTTTCAGTGTCATTAAGAGCAAGCTCTGAAAGCTCTATGACAAGAGGCTGCTGTATCAGACCTGGCCACCAGGTGGAACTGTGGACCTGCCTGGACCCAGCGAGAGCCTAAAGCAGTCGCCAAGAGGGCTACCTGCCTTTCTCTGGCTGCACAGTGGCTGCAACATCAGGTCTGGGACTTGCTAACACTGGGTTTATTTAAGAACAGAGACGGTGAGGGATGAAACTCGGTGGTTTCCTGGGAGATGGATGTTTCATGCTCGGGTAGTGCTGTCTCTCGTATGCCTCTGGGCTAACACACGTAGAGGAAAACTTGACTTCCTAATTACACCACTGACATTATGTTTTATGGAGATGCATTTTACTGTGGTGACCTGAGGCAGAAAAGAGGGAGGGAAGGAGGATAGAAATGCTGGGAAGGAGGGAATGGACTTAAATACATCTCCACGGTACACCAGTAGCCAGAGTGAACAACCATTACTGGTGTTTACCTACCAAATGGGTGCCCATGCTGGCTCTGAGGCTGCGGAAGCAGGTGGGAAACAGAAAATGAGTCCATCCTTGGGGATACCTGTAGATCTTCCTGGACAAGAAACAAGAGCAGAAAAAGGGCATGAGAATGTCTGCTTTGGGTTAAGAGCTTTACAATGGCTCAATGACAGAAAAGGTAACTGGTCCTGGACAAAGAAGCTGAAGTGATACTCGAGTCTCCTGCTTGCTTGGAGTTGTTAGTGAAGCACTTGAGAAACCCCAATATTCCTAGCAAAGCCAAATATTATTAGAGGAAAAAATGTGTATCAAAAATGCTAAGTCTTGGATGAAAGAGGCCTGTATAAGGCCACTCTGGCCCATTCTGTTCTAAGTGAAAGAGGCTGCTGTTGTTGTGAACAGGAAAACGGGCCGAGACCCTCACTATCTATTAGGTGATTTTCCCCGAGGCTGCTGAATGAGTGACACACCTTGTTAATAAACGTGAGTTTCTTACCAGGAATGACCCATAGGGATCATCTGACAATTTCCAGGGCCAGGTGGATGTGCCCGAAACCGATACAGCAAAACACTACAAGCACATACTCCCAAATTAACGTGACACCACAAGGCAGTGCTTGTGCTGAAAAGAGAAGGCTCGTGGGCCAGTCAGCAGCTTGCTATTTCCTGGGTGGTTTGTGTGGGCCTGCAGTGACTTGCTCCTGAAGGTTACTTTCCATGCAGTATTATAAATTATGCCGATTCTCATAAAATAAAACACAAGTACCTCTTTGTCAGCAGCTCTGAAAGTCGCGTGGGCAGCAGTGTATCCTACTCCTGTTCAAAGTGATCCTCAAGAACACAATTTAAGTGTCCATGTTTGGATTCTGTTATTTGGGCAGAACCCTAAAATACCCTGGAAAGCTTTTAAATGTGTAAAATCAATAGGAGAGGCAAGCCTTTTATTGTAGGCTTTATTCTACATTTCTGTTGTGTCTCAGTGACAACACCTTCTGGTGCTATCATCAACATGCCCTGCCAGTCTGTTATTGTATCTTGTTCAAAAATAAATACCGGACCAAAATGTGGGGGGAAATAATTTAATTGTGCATGATGTCGACGGGGTCGATTCTTTTTTTCTGCTACAATAGGAAAAGCAATTTCCCTAGCAAAAAGATGCACAATGCCTGTTAATAGTAACAAGCTGCCTCTATGTAATAACACCTCTCACTTGGGAATATCAATAAATTTAGTAAAACCTATGTGACAAAATCATTAAGAACCTAAGGAATGGTGAAATCCATGGACAAGGGTTTTCCAAAGGATGGCGTGGTTTTTGGTACCATCTTTGAGATTCAGACATACCTGGCTTACAAAAAGAACTGAAGGTGCACTGAAAATATCATGCCACTTTTAAGATTTCAGCAAAACCAATGGCATCTGCAGCCATTTGGGTAAGATTGGAGAAGAAATCAGACTTTCAGAAAGGTCACAGAAGGTGTCATGAGCTGAAACGTCAATTTTTGCAGTCTGTAGCTGAAGGAAGAAAGGCTTTTGAGTCTTACTAAGTTTTGCTCCTTCAGTATTTCCAGCTGGGTTCTTTAATGGCCTCACTGAACTGTTTGAATGACAAACAGGGGAAAACAGCATTTCTAGCACTGGGGATCTCACCACCCCAGAGGTTGCCTGCTGAGTGCCCCAATTGGCCTTACTGGCCCTGATGAGCCTCTCCTGGAACCTCCCCACCCACCCTGAGACCCACCTGATGGTAACTTGCCCACTCACCATAAGCTTGAGCACTGACCCCTGATAGCATTTGCTGGTTGCTGTCTCACTCAAGCTATAAAAAAAGGTATGTTGATATTAATTGGCAATAAATCTAGAAATACTTTAATGTTGGGATTAAAGTAATAGCAGGAGAGACATTTTGCTTTGCAATCTGTGTTTAAATTAAGATGCTTTCAAATGCATTCTGTGAATTTATTTCTCATGTAAGTAACAATGTTCTCAGTTCCTCTCCTGGAACATCCCCTGTAACATCTGGGTTTATCCATCTTTCATGTCAGATATGTGAAATAAATCTAAACTACTTGCTCGTTTTTTCCTGGGTTTTCCTTGTATTTTTTTTTTCACGAGGGACTTGCCTTAAGTTGACAATTCCTAATGGGTCCATACATTCCCATGGGCACTTCTAAAGTAAGATACTAGCATTGCCTTGATTATTGTCCTCACAGCTACCCAGCAACTTCAACAAAGGTTAAAAATGTGAAAATCAAGCCACTTATTTAAGTATCCATGTGCAGATTCAATGGTACAACTTCAAACACCCAAGGCTGTGCTTGCGGAATGTTAATGTCACACCAACAAGAAAATGTGGACATTTACGTTTTCTTCTCACAAAGAGATTTTGTGTCCTTGGGGTGAGCCTTAGACAAAACTTCTCTACTCACGTACCCACACGGCAACGGGAGCTCCAGATGCAGCTTCTGCTCTTGGCTCTGTGATTCAGGCCTCTGGGACACCAGCGAGAGGCTGCTGGTTGTGCAAGAGCGGGGCAGGGTGTGGAAAGGCTCTGTCAGATTTTGGAGAGCCGTGGCTCAGCACCTGTGTGAGGAGCACCTCAGGGTTGAGTCACTCCGACTGTTATTCATTTTTGCTGAGGCAGTGTGCAAAAGCGGGGCTTCGGCTAAGTTTGTACTTCAGGTTATTCCGGATGCTCTTCAAAACTAGGGAAATGGGACATGCTGCTGCCGCCGGACTCTCACAACCTGCTGCAAGCCCTGCAGTCTGTGAGATGCTGCAAGCGCTGCCAGACCCCGCACATGCACCCCCTGCCATTCCTGACTTTTACTGTAAGTGTCTGCTGGGTTTATGCTGAAAGAGAGGATCTAATGCATCCACCTACCCCTCCTCTTACAGGGAGAGACGCTCATTCTGAAGCCCGCCTGGACTGCGTGGTGGTGAAACACTGCCTGCCTGGAGCAAAAGCATTCTCCATTAGCAGAAATGCTAATTGCTGCTCCCCGGGGGGAAGAAGCTGCCCCACTGTCCTTAATGAGGGACTGCAACTGCTCTTTTCCAAATGACAGCATTTGGAAATGCTTGCGTGCCAGCCGTGGAGAAGTGGGTGACACTGGATGTGCAACACAATGAGATTGCAACAGGCTGTGGGTATGATTTTATTGTCTTGCTGGAACTCATTACCAAGTTCCTGCCTCCAAGAAAAAGAATGACATGAAAATGGCCTTTGGATGTCCCCACAAGGTGTGATTCATTTCAAAATGAGTGATGGCTGGTACATGGCCTTGAGGATGAGGCCCGGAAAAACAGCAAAGGTGCAATGTACCCACATTGCCTTTTGGAGACACATTTTCAGAGTCCGAAGGACACGAAGCATGTCTGTGAGCAACTCACCTTAGGCACCAACTGCTCTTCCACCTCCAGCCTCCTCATTTTCCCTTTGTACCATCACAGTCACATGCAACACAACGTGTAGGGATTAATAGAGACAGCTTCCATTCTGTGATATAAATGTCATTATGTCTTGTAATTCCCTGGTGTTGTCTAGCTTAATTTGATGGCACCTTAGCTCTTAAGGCCTTAGAGCAACCCTTCAGATGTTATCTGCCAGCTAATATGGCACGTCTGATGCTTCACGCAGGGGATTGCAGTAAATGCTTTTCTAGGCCATGTTGTTACAGCTAAGGATGTGGTTTGAAACACACAGCTTTGGGGAAGCTGGCATAGGAAGTTCTATGCCTTCCTCAGCCCTGGCCTCTACTTCCCACCTCTGCAGAGCGAATTTTGCACTGTCTCTTCAGTTATTTCACTACCACTATCACAGGGCCAGAGTACAAAATGGGACGCTCCTCAAATAAATAAGGAAGAAGCACCCTACGAATGAAATGAGCAGCACTGGAGTCAAAAAAACACTTGCTCTTATGTGTCTGTAAGAGCAAGCACCTCAGAAATCTCAGCCCATTGCTATTCCCAGATCTCAAAATAACTCCCAAAAGTCTTCCACAGAAACTCTCATTTGACTGCATGTTTCCCTTTTTGGGTTCATCTGTCCAAAAGATAGTAAAACGTCAGAATAACTGTTGGTTGTTGGGAAATATCTTTGATTCCAAAAAGAAATAAGGAGAGGCCAATAAAGGAGGATTCTGAGGAACTCACCATGGTGCAACACAACTTGCCTTAACGCTCTGCCTAAAGATTAAAATGTCATCTTTAGTGTCATCAGAAGGGAAGCAATTCATTCGTTGTCTGAACTTGAGCTTCCTGGTTTACACTCTTACTGTCAACAAATCACAGCAATACTCAAAACATGTGTAAGAAAACCAAATGTGTTTGCTCTTATGCCTTCTGCTACAAACAGATGCTTTTCATCTGGAATTTCTTTCATGAGATGATTACCATAATGTCTGGCATTTCCTTTCAGACCGGGTTGTGAAAAGAGTAGGACATGCACCAGCTTATACAGATTTACAAGCATTCCTTTCTGAATGCATTATCGTGACACATCATTTTTAAATAGTAACTTCTTAAACAAGTATCACAAAACAACAATGAAAAAAGTACATGATGGAAACTACTGCTGTGATAAAAAGCTTTGGATGGGATTTTCTTGCCTGTCACGGCAGGAGTGTTTATGCCAGAGCAACAAAAAACACACCAGCTTTTTCATTCAGAGCGTATATTTCAGCAGCCAGTGCTTCAATGGTCAGTGGTAAATAGAGCTCTGTCTTGAAACGGGGCATAAAAGGCTAAAAATTTCAAAAATATATACCAGAGCTCAGATTTTTCTCTTCCTGTCCAATTCTATGCCTCGAAACTCAAGCCTTATCACTTGAAGACTATAACAAGAAAGGCTGGGAGTCCCAGCATACTCCATAGCTCTCCCCTCTCCCATACTTCACCCCACAGCACACCCCACAGCACACCCCACAGCACACCCCACACTTCACCCCACAGCACACCCCACAGCACACCCCACAGCACACCCCACACTTCACCCCACAGCACACCCCACACTTCACCCCACAGCACACCCCACAGCACACCCCACGCACGCCCCCATGAAAGGAGCACAGAGTGACGCTCAAGTCAACAAGGGCACATCCTGCTCATTTTGCAATATGAACTGGAAGGAAATTTCAAACTCTGGTTTAGTAACCATTCCCTCATCAAAAACACTCTTACATCTCCCACACTAAAGCACAAGCCAAATTCTTATGAACTGATAATTGCACAGTGTTTTACACCTGGCTGCCACTTGTGAGATAAAGCACTTGAGCCCCTGTCACTGCCCCTGATACACAGAACTGCACTATTTTATTATCTGCAATATTTTACAAAGCAACTTCCATTTCACACAAAAAAAGCATTTCTACATTGCAGGAACAGGGCTGAGAGCTGCAGTGTGGTTACAGGGGCCTCCGCAGTTCCATGTGAAACTTAAAGCTTTCACCAACGATGGCTCCAAATTGCCCCAATTGTACATAAATACATCCTGATTCGGGCTGGATGGTCCCACGCTGTGAATCATAGAACCATAGAATGTGTTGGGTTGGAAGGGACATTTAAAGGTCATCTAGTCCAACTCCATATGAATCTGGCACTTGGGAATTGCTCTTTAAGGTGCTATTGCCTAGAAATTGTTTATGTCCCAACTGCATTATCCTGCTTGGCCTTCTGTGTTCATGAAGACTTTTGTCACTCTGGAAGCTCTCCCCACTCTCCACCTGCAACCAGTACCAAATTTGCAGTCAACACAAAAGCAACAATAAAGCTCGCACACAGTAAGAGAAGTGCTGGAGCTATGAGTTGCTGTGCTATGAGATCTTCGAAGTTCAATGTTGGACAGAAGGTTCAAACTGTGAATGCCATACATCACCAAAGTAACTGGCAGCCCCTAACTGCTCTGCCAGCATTCATGAACCACCTGTGGTTACAGGTGACACTGAGTCACTGGGTCAAGTCCTGGCAAAAGCTTGACCACTATTTGTGTACTGGTGCTCCTTGCTGGTCTGAGAAATGGCGCTCTCTTGTTACCACCCCAAAATAATTAGGTTTTTAGCATAAATCATACTGGGGCAGCAGCACCCTCAACAGTAGAGTTCAGGATCCTGGACGGAGGGGGTCAGGCAAAAACCAAGATCATGGCTTTGGACTTCAGGAGAGCAGACTTGGGGCTCTTCAAGGATGTGAATAGAATAGGGAAGGAGAATCTCTGAAGTCACATATGGGGCATTTGAATCCAAAAGAAGAAAATTGTCTCAAAGTATCTCAAGTCTTTTAAGACTGGTAAATCCTTATTGGGTTTGATATAATGGCACTTGGACAAATGTCTCAAGTAGAACAGTAAAACTAGAATACATGACAACAATCTTTTCAGGACAGAACCTTTTAAACTTCATCAAATCCAAAAAGTAGATGTAAATATGAAGTCTAACCAAGAAGAAGGGGTGCTAGGTCTCTTGCATTTCTCATTTACTCTCTGACAGTATATGAGAAACTCTCTTGGAAGTCATCTTACTACTCAAGATGGTATTGTCCTCCAAAACTGCAAAAATCACGGAGATTTTGCAGAGGCAATGGAAATCTTTTCTGAAGAACATATGTGATGGACCAGATGAACCTTATGACAGGCTGCCAGCCAGTGAATAGACATGCATGACTCTTCAGAAATGAAAATGAAAAAAGATTTGCAGGAATCAAAGCTTATAATGACTATTAGCAGTTCCCAAGCTCTCCTGTGGTTATTATACCCAAGAAGAATGGGGAAGGGTTATTGTTTTGTGTGGGTGGTTAAACCTTTGGCTCAGTGCCTGCCCCCAGTGCATTCCTTACGCTCATAATGGATGGTTTCCTGGTTATCTATACTGGGACTGGAGACTTCAGTAAATTGGACTTAACAAACAGGAAAAAAGTTTTGGGGAAAATCAAACTCCTTGCTATAGATTTATATCCTTGATTTACATCAAAGAATCGGGCATTTGGGTTTGGCATCGACCACTAATGGTCTGTGTCAACACAGCTGCTTATGATAAATTGAATTGGGTAAATTCCCGTATTCTAATTACTTTATTTTTATAACAGTAAATTAGCTCTGGGCTGGAAGGAAGGGAAACTGATAAATAAAAGTAATTTTCACATCTTTCATTGAATACCAATGACAAGTACTCTCCCTACAATAATCCAAGCCCAGAAAGGACAAACACTGAAGTGTAATACTGAAGAAGGGGGAGGGTGGGGATGGCAGAGGGAGATTAGGGCTTTCAGAAGTTCAGGATACACCTGACAAACCTCTAAAGGTATAAAACCACTTGCAGTTCTGATTATGACAGTTCAAACTAGCTCAGATCTTGGTTGATGGTGGTTTGATAAACATCAGAGCCATCCACCCATCCTCATGTCATACTTTACACACATCAGTCATACAGACAGGATCTACTTCAGATTAAGAAGATGAGTCTGGGTAGGAAGTGTTTAGGTCAGGTTACAAATGACTGCTTTCACCTGTCAACTCTTCCTTTTGAAGAGTTAAAGAGCTTCATCACTTTCCCCAAAGCACCGGGGTGAATTGCAAATGCTCTAGATGTGAGGAGGTACGATTCAGAGATGGTGAGACAGATTTACACTGATGAGCAATGGTATTTTTAATTTCAGGTTCACAAAATCTGAGAAACGTTACACAGAAATCAAGTTGTTTTCCAAAAATGCTATAATACTGCAGAGGCTTCAAAAATACGAATTCTGTCTTTGTATCACTGGGCTATTAAAAATCTAGAGAGCTACTTGGAAGTGAGTGCTTGGAAAATAATAAAAAAAAAAGGTGCGAATTCACAAACTCTCCATGTCACACAAGTATTCTGGTTTGTGATTACATACCTATGAGGATTGGGAGACGGTAAAACAGGTCATACCGAAAGCATTTGTTTGACCTTTTTATCAATGTTACAAAATCCACTGGAGTTAAAGGAAGTTCTCCATGGCAGGAGTTGCCAAGAAGTCAGAATAATGTAAATTATTCCCCAGGGCTTTCAATTTGATATAGGAACAAAATTACAACATGAAAGCAAGAAGAGGGAAAGCCAGTGGCAAAAGAAATCAGTTTGGTTTCCCTGAAAACCATTACCTTCCAGCACAGTGCTACTGGTCAGAACAAGTGTAAAAAGTGTATGCTGGAGGTGCTGCCTTCACTCCTTTTACTCAAGGAGCAGAACTGGGTGGGAAGAGTCAGGACCAGGGTTTGTTCCCATCTTAGAAGACTTCCCTGACTTCTGCCCAGCACGTGTAACATCTGCAGGAGGAAGCGGAATACCCAGCTGCAACTGCAACACAAGTCCTTATTTCTACCTGCTAATAGGGGAAACCAATCTCTTCCACAGCAAATACTCAAAACCAACATTCCACGGAGCAGAACAAACACAAATTGCTAATCTGCCAAAATTGATGCCATGCACTCAGCGGGGCAAATATTTAACCTGTAAATAATCCAGCAGAAAGGAATTCTGGGGAAGAGTTACCTGCTTGGAGCCAGCTCCTGCTTCTGCAGTGTCCCACCAGCAGAACTGCACCCCTGGCAGATTCCTTATGACAAGTTTGTTCCAGTTTGACCTCCAGTTTGGCACTTACTCAGGAGTGTTTTCTGTCAGCTCCAGTGTCAGAGGTCTTTGTTTAAGGAGCTAAATACTCCATCTCAGCTTCATGTGATGTAAATGTACCAAGAGTCTGCCCAGGGATGCTCAGTCCCACGAGGATCCAGCTTCCCAGACAATGGGGATGGGCTCTCCCGGATGAAATGAAGACAGATGTTCCCTTCCTCGCCAAGTCCTTCTGTCTTCACCCTTTGTTCTCTCTGCTGCAGGCAAGAAGCACACACGTAAGCCCTCAATCTCCAGCTCAAACTGATTTTTCATCCATACAGCTGAAACTTTGGGAATAAAAATGCCTCGATGATTTACACATGGGAATTTGAGGCCAATGAACCCTCTTCTGTCTCCTGTTGTGCTTCGCATCATCTCACTGCCTCTGAGTTCAGGACCTGGTTCTCTTCAGATTTAGGTCCCATGCCAAAGCATGACTCGGTTGATTTTCATTTTCTCCTGATTTACACCAGTGGGCAGGTGGTGAGAGCTGCAATACCCCTGGAGCGGGGTGTTAATTCCACTTTGCTTTGCAATAGGCTTGCAAATACAATAGCTTTGGAAAAACCGTCATTATTTTACCTTCCTCCCTCAAGCAGATAAAGGCTACCTAGAAACCAAACATCTAGACTAGATGATCTTAAAAGGTCCCTTCCAACCTAGGTGATTCTGTGATCTGGTTTTGGCACAGCTGAGGGGACGGACACTTGCAAAGGGGGGGGCAGGCAGTGATGGAAGGATCAGGAGCAAGTACAGCTCCTGGGCATCTTCAGTCCTTTCCTTGCCCTCGGCCACTGTTTCTGCTCAGTCCTGGAAGCCTTGGCCTTGTCACATTAGATAAAAGATTTGTTTGAGTAACTCTTTGGTTCGTGTATTGTAATTGTTTTTTAGTTACTTACAATGATTGATGAAAAAAGGTATTTATTTAGTAGGAAAGACAACACATAGTGATACAGCTGAAATACTGGAAAGTCCCTGAGTAATTCTATTGCAATTTTTTTTTTCCTTAAAAATGCAACTACTACAGTTAAACCAAAGCAGTCACTTTTTCTTTAAAAAGTTGCTGTGTGTTATAGCACAAACACCCTGAACATGCTTCAGGCCGCATCCTGTCCGTTTTCTTTCTTTTCTTCTTCTTTCTTGTTTTTTTTTATTTTTCCCAATTCTACTTCCCTTTTTGGAGATGACTTCATTTCCTAGACAGTTACTACATACGTGGGGAAACCCCAGGAATATACAAAGGCAGATATTTTCCATCAAACCCGATCAGTAAATGGCTTTTGATTGTATTGTGAATGGGCCAAAGGGCATGGAAAGGAAGGGCTGCAATTTTGGATTCCACCAGACTGATGAAAATTGTGGATAAAGTTCTGAGTCAACCTTGTCTTCAAGGCTGGGGGACTCTGCTGGAGCAATGTTCAAGAGCACCATTGATGAATTGTAGAATTCCAGCTACAAGGTGGAGTATTAAATGCCTAGCACTGGGCTCCAGAGCAGCCAGCAAGATGAGCAAAGGGAAAATA
>BJBW01003332.1:56458-89671 GCA_004320125.1 Scolopax mira
CAGCATATGTGTGTTGCAACTGTTCTGCTCTGCAGCAAGAACCACGGGCTGCACGGAAAATACAGGAACAGGGATGATCATCTCCTGCGGCGGGAGGAAGCGGCAGTGTGGTACAGCAGCCCTCCCGCTCCACTCCATGTTCTCAGAAGACTTTTGCAACCTTATGACTAATTAATAAACCTTCGTTAAAGCACAATGACCTTTGTAACACCTGCCCAATAGAGGACGGATTCACAAAATACACTTCGCATCCAGCCCTTCTAGAAATAAATGGATGCAATTTCCATTCTTGTGAATGGTGGTGAACATCAAGCACAAACAGCTTTAGGAAGAGGGGCAGAGACAACCACATGAATTTCAGTGAACCTTTCCTGAGAAGAAAGGTTCATCAGGATGAGTTAGGCTTTCAGAATTGCATATTAGCTAAACAAAAGAGAAGAAATATTTTTGGAGAGCTGAAGCAGATCAGGAAGATCGGTACAAACATCTATCTCGTGATGGCATTTCTATTTACAGCCATTTATTCCATATCTTTCATGCAAAAGTCGTTCACTGGGAGAGTTGGCAAACTTAAAATATTGCGTGTTTTTTTTCTATCTAATTAAGAAACAGGGAGAAAAAATATCTAGTTATGGTATTTGTAATTGTGAGCAAGTTCTCTGTTTGGCTCTCTCAGGCCAGTCCAGCTGCCCCAGTCCCAGCAGATACTGTCTCACCACCAAAATACAGATGACACTAAAGACCCAGACTGCCAGACAAAGAATTTGAGACATTTTCCCTTTGCAGATCAAAAGCATGCATAGGTTTTGCCTTCAGGGTCACAGAAGTATAAGAAAATAAGAGGAAGAATTTGCCTGAAGGAAATCTAATGCTCAAGCAGGACAACCTTTTCTTGCTGAACCTACCATTCTTCAAAAAAACCCCAGCAGGAGTCATCACAGTCACTGAGTCAGCTGCTCAGCTATTTCTAAATGATCTTTTACATGTTTGGATCTAAAATTCCAGGCACGAGGCATGATTTCTAAAGATACCGGTGAGCAAACACTGCAGGAGGTGAGGACATAACCAGGGGTTCCCTAGGGGAAAAAAATCCCTCACCATTCACGAGAGCATAAGGAAATGTAAAGTTCAGGGTCACTCACGAATCAGGGAAAGTTGAGGAGAAGCACACAGAAAACGATCCCAGAAACTCCCAATTTTTCCACTCGGGAACCTCAAGCTCTCTCCTGCCCTTTGTGACAGATGCGGATGCCTTGATTAGTGGAATTAGCAAATTTTATGCCCATGGTAGCACCTACAGATTGATTTGAACTAATCTAGCACGTACCAGTTTGCTGTGTGATTGGGACAGGGACTTCTGTCCCACACATCAATGTCAAAGGCTGGACGTGGGACACCCTGCATTCCTGTGTGTCACATACTGCTGAAAGGCCATCGCTTCTCAGAAATCTTATCACTTGGTAGGTATTAAGGCACTCCTAGGGAAAAAAATGGAAGCTTCTCAATAACTGTATTATGACCCTGGTGACAAACCCAGTATTTATTCAGCTGGAGGCTACCAGATATTGTTTGTGATACTCATATTTAAGGCTTAGGAATTATTCTCTTCAGTCAGGGACTGTATGCATTAGAAATTCAGCAGCTTTTCATTCACCTGCCTCAAATCTCCAAAACTAGGTCCTCGCACATAAATTGAAACAGCAGCTCCTCAATTTCACCCAAATCACAAGAGTTTACAATAAAACATGTGATCTTTTCATTTATGGCTCATCTTTTGACTTCTCTCTGTAACCACAAGAGGAATTTAGTCTTTGTTGAATGGGTTTTTTTCAGGTCAAGTCTTCTGCTCACTACCTCTTCAATAGCAAGTCAAAGCACGGGCTCCAGAGCCCTGCTTGGTTGTTCCCTTTCCTCCATATCAAGATTGTTCTGCAATTGTGACATCATGTATGAGACCTGTAAGATACTGAAGCCCTTTCTTTGTACTCAAATAGTAATATACAAGAGCCACAAATATCTTATCTGTCTGGAGCCAGAAAACAGAAATAATGCTTCCTTAAAACACAACAGGCAGGAGGTTGTCTGCAAGGACGACAAAGAATAACACCTCCATTGCACATACAGTACAGCAGCAATGATTTCATCTTTGCATGAATGAAAATCATTAATGAAATGAAAGAAAATAACAGTTTCCTGGGTTTATTTAGAAAGAGGTCTATACTCCCAGATAGAGCAATTTATACTTCCATTTTCTCCTTGTATGCTGGCCCGAAGGTATTTCCAATGGATTATCTAATTTTCATTACTGTGAGCAGTTTGCTGTGCAGGGAAATAGTGTGTTGGGGGAACTAAAAAGCCCAGAGATAGGAATGAACAACCCAGTCTGTGCTGTGACCAGCAACAGGACAACACTTTATAAAAAGAGACCATCTGGAGGTGTGACAGAGAAATACAGAATTATGAAGGAGACAGAAACCAGGGACGAGGATCGCTATCTAACCCTTGTTTTCCCATAAAAGCATCAGGAGGTATCAAATGAAGCCAGGCTCAGAATGGGAAATGGGGGATTTACTAGGGATAAATCTCAAACACACTTGATGTTTTCTTACGTGACCCTAGCCCCGTGCTGACGCCGTGGTTGAAGAGAGGACACTTGCCAGGCAGAGCTCAGGTTTGGCAGAGAAGGGCTGCAATGGAGGGCTTAGAGCTCCCCTTCGCTCATCCGGCAAGCTGGAAATGTACTGGCAAAACAGGTGCTTCATTCCACACACACACATCTTGTTTGGCTACTTTTCAGAAGACATCCTCTAAGACTATCTATAAACTGAACTGTGTAAAACTCCAGAGACTGATAGGTATGGGAGTACTAAGTAGTTTCAGCCTGGCACACATAGATCTGTGTCCTTCAGGAGAGTCAGACAACAATAAACCTGCATTCGTTCATACTGGCCCTATGCTTTGTTCCTCTGACTGTCCCTTGCTGCCAGAAGAACAGTCATGGGATTCCCTAACGTTTAACGCCCAAAAAAACTCCACTTGTGTTTTAGTATTATTTTCTATCATTAATAAAAACGCTTGTGCAGCTCTTATTTCATCTGAATAATCCTCCTTTGTGATCCCATCTTCACTTCTCCTTTAATTCTATGATAATTAAAAGAAATCTTTTCTTCATGGGGCCAAATTTAAATTTGCGTAAATGCCTCAATTTGTTTCAGAAGCAGAATCCTGCAGCCGCGTTTAGAATTTTCCTCTGCCCAGATTCAAAGCAGCAAACAGTTAAGAAGTTCTGGCTTCAGAAGAACTTCCAGAAGCATCCTCAAAACCAATCCACCTGATCAGGCAAAGCCATTCCGCATATCCTAATAATATATTCCATATGTTCTCAATAGCACAGCAAAGTCAGTCTGGATTCTGTTGGCCGTTTCAGTGGCTCCAGGTTTTACTGTATCAAAAAGTACTGCAAGTATTTCTGCAGAACTTATCGCAGTGTATAAAAAAAGATTTTTTTAAATGTAATTGCTGCATATAAAGACAGGGGACCTAATTACCACACAGTTCTAGTACCTATCATTTCTAGAAAGTATTAGCTCCTACTTCTCTCATGTCTTAAAATGAAAGAAAATCAAAGGCCAAAGACATACAGATGGAAAATCTCAAATTAAATGTCTTCCATCAGAAGTGGAATTTTTTACAGAGTAAAATAGTAATAACAGGAAAAGTAGGAAGGTTCAGAAGAAAATTATCACAAAAAATATTACAAAACCCCTATAGATCCCACAAAAAATAAGTAGGGGGCAATTTTGCACATACTCTGTTTTTATATTTCTTTAATTACTAGAGTGTTTCCTGTAGTAATTCCTCTTTCATTGCTAATGAAAGGCAATTTCGTGGCCATCCAGGGAAAGGGGCTTACCCACTCACCTGTGACTCACTCTCAGGGGCCTCTCACAGCTCGGAGTTTCCCCTGGCGTGGGGGAGCCCGGGACTGTATATAAACACGGCAGGTCCCGGAGCACAGGCACTGGCCACCCCTGGGAGCTCACCTCACCACGAAACCTGGACACACAAGGAAGAAAAGCACTCTTGCATCATGATGGGCAAGGCTGTGGCTGCTCTCCTGGCTCTTCTCCTGATCTCAGCTGAGGGAACAAAAGGTAAGGAGATGCTTTCCAAAGTCCTCCTAATTGTGAGTGTAGATGCTGGTGGGGGAGATACCACGCTGTCTTACAAATAACTCTTTGAACAGCGTAAGCGACAAGAACACGTTGTTCTTCCTGTGGAAAGAGTGAAACATTCCCACCTTTCTTTCTTTCTTTCTCGTTTCCCAGGTGAGGCCGTGCCTCGCTCAGCCATGGAACTGCGGTGCCAGTGCCTGGGCACCCACTCCAGGTTCATCCATCCCAAGTTCATCCAAAATGTCAACATCACCCCCAGCGGGCCTCACTGCAAGAACACTGAAGTCATGTAAGTGCTTTTGCAAAATCCTCCCGGTTACTTAACGAGAAGGAAGCAGATTTTAGATGAGGGCTGATGTCAGTGTCCTCCGGAGGGTGTGAGGGGGCAGCAGGGGCGGCTGCTCCAAGTGCAGAACAGCAGCACGGGCTGCTCTTACCATGTGCTGCGTGGGCAAAGCTGCCTAGTGGTTTTGCCAGTCTCTGCTTTTTAAACACCCCATGCAATATTTCAACCTAAACCCGCAGTCATCAGACAAGCAAGTAACTTTCTAGGAGTCTGAATTCCACCAGTGTACGAGCAGAGCCACGCTCAGCCAGTGACCAAAACAGGAATTTTAATGGCTAGGTCAAAAGTACGACCACGCTTCTACTTAAGTCAATGAAAATTCACATAAAAATCATATAACCTGGTCACAGTTCCAGAACTCTTACTGTAACAAAATTCCCCTGGACTGGGCAGTACAGTGTCTGAATCAAGATGGAAAGATTTATCCCAGTTAAGCACCATCACAAATACAAAGCAAGCTGGGGAAAAAAAAAACAAAAAAGAGTCCTGTGAATGATTTATTGCATTCAAACAACAAAGCAACTTTATGTTAGGCTACAGCCTCACCTGATGCAGCTTAAAGTAAAGGAGAACATGTAAGTGTGTGTCTAGAATGATGTGATGAGAGAAAAGAGGAATTGCCTCAAAATTCACTAAGTGGACTTTTTCCCTTCCTTTTTCCTGCATTGCAGAGCCACGCTGCAGGACGGCAGAGAGGTGTGCCTGGAGCCCACTGCTCCCTGGGTGAAGCACATCATCAAGGCAATCTTAGACAAGTGAGTCATCTCTTCTCAATGAGCACGGCTTATCAAAACCCAGGATTTTAAATGAGCCAGCAAACACGTACCGCGCAGAGTGTTCAAAAATTCTGTCTCCTCAGGCAATTGTAACCGTTTGTGTTCACTAACTGGGACAAACACTGATTGCTTTGAGCCTTAATTACAGCATGAGGTTCAATCCCTTGCTGTGCCCCACACGCCAGGTGAAGTCAGCCCCACCTCTCCTTAAGGCACAAGCCTATCGAAATCCTGTGGCTCAAGCACTCAGGAAACCCAGGTGTTCACCCACTGTTTTTTTCTGCTGGCAATGGTAGAAAGCAACCATCAGTTTATTGAAACCAATGGTGTTTAGAGGAGGGGGGTGGAAATGAGGCATCAAACTGTGGAAGCCCATAGTTACTACCTCTTTGTGAAAAAGTGACCATCTGCCAATGTCCCTCAGGTTCAGGAACAGCTTTTAAGGGGCTTGGACACAGAGGAACAAACCCTTAGTGGTGGGTTCCATCTTATTCCAACCAGTGGTACCCGTTCCATTCTCTAATTGTCTCTTTACCATTTTGTTTCTTTCTAGGGCAAAAGCCAAACCTGTGACAGTGTCCTAAGACAAAGAAGAAAAATGTCCAAACTCTTCCAGGAAGGCAAAAAATGGGAGAGGCGCCCACCCAGCTTCTGGCAGCTCAGCTCCTCCTGCCTCCTGCTCTCACCCTCTAACAGCATCTAGAGAGTATGGACTCCCTGTCTCTGTACCTAGTGGACAGCAGCACTTCAAGTCTTTTAAAGAGGTCCCTTCAAATAAGAGAGAAATGTCTAACACAACAACAAGTGGGCAGAAAAAATGGCTTGTGGAAGGAGATGGATTCTGGAGGGGGTTTTGCCGGAGGAGAGCAGTGCTCTGCAGCATCTGCTGTACCCGGGGCACTGCTCCCAGAGCGGGCGACTGCTGGAAGAGGGGAACTCCCAAAATTAGGAAGCCAAAACTCTGTTCCAAGACATCAGTCTTTGTGCACTCCTTTTCAAGACACTGTTTCTTGTGAATTAGTGTTGTGAAGCTATAAACATATGTTTTAATGCCACTTCTCAGTTAGAAAAAAGCACTTTATTTATTTAAATAATTATTTATATTTATTTACTTTTGCATATTTATTTACTTTTGTATAAGAAAGCAGATGGTCTTCAATATTTATTTATTTATTTGTGGGGAATATTTATTTATATGTGACTAATAAATGCTTGTTGAAACGTTTTCACTTCAGTATTGTGTGTTATTAATTTCCCCACTGAAATACAGAACTGAAAAAGAGGATCTTCTCTCAGTTTGTGTCACGTACTGGGTTCTCAGAAGGGCAAGTGGCGGCTGGGAGGTGAGACGACAACACCAAATTCCTGCCTCTTGGGAGGGCAGATAGTTTCCTATAGGAGGAATTATAATAATGATCTACTTTCTTCCTGTTTTCTTGCCAGACTCAAGTGTTTTCAGAGGTCACAGATAGAAAGTAACGAACAAATAATGTTTAGTCAGAGAAATTCCAGAGTTATAGCAGCAGTGGTGCTCAGACAGCACGTCAGCTGAGCATCTGGCACCAAACAAAGCTTCTCGTGATCTTAAATCAGCGGGAAACCTGATAAACATTGAGGAGGTCACTGAGCATCCTCCCAAATTCCAGTGAGGAGGGAGGGTGACATGAGGAGCAATGCTAAGAAATAGAGCTCAGAGTGTAAGGCCACGCGTCTGCCTGAGACACAGCGATGTCCAGAGAGATGGCTGGAATACGACCAGCAAACACTCCAGAAAATGGGAAAGTTGAGCAAACGTTCCGATAGTTGTTTTTCTTTGGCCTTTTCCAATCAGGAGCTGCACAAACAGCTTGTGTTTGCTCATGGTGCCAGATAAAAAGGGAGTTTCTGGTGCTGTTTGAGGAAGCTCTTGTGCAAGATGACAACTATTGTGACCACTTTGCTCCCTCTCCCCGTCTCTGTCCCTGTCCCACCCTGCCAGAGCCCATCCCCGGAAGGGAAAGGAGACAAAGTGTCTCCAGGGACAGGTTTTGTTCAGACTTGCCTTATAACACGAAGCTTTCCGGTTTTCTGGGTGATGTTTACACGCTGGCTTCTTTCAGAAATCGCATTTGGGGCTGAGTGTGTCGGAAATACCAGCCAAGAATGGGGAGAGGTGGGGAAGAGCCTGTTTCTACGCAGGGCCATAAAGCCATGTGCGTCTGTAGCACTGGGTTGAGCGCTATGCAGGCACTTAGAGTAGTCTGTAATCTTTATCACCAGCAAAATCCCAGGCAAATTTCTGGGAGCTGAATCATGGCTGAGGAAGGGCTCTTCTCATAAATTCTTCTCGGCGATAGCTGTGCTCCCGGGACCCCAGGCCGTGTATCCGCACAGCAGCTGAGCCATATCCCTGGGTATTGCTCATCGGTGAGACAGGAATCACAAGCCAGCTAGAAATGGTACAATACTGCATTTCTTTTCTGTGCACACTCACAAGACACCTTTCTTTAGAACACAGCCACCCTCACGCTTCCAAAAAGGTGTTTCAGAGCTGGCAAGGCTGCTAAGAGAAGCACTGCAGCTCTCCTTGCTGACTACCTTCATCAACATGGGCTGCTCTTCCCTGTTGGCTGACAGTGTCTCTCCAAAGCAGAACTCAAACTCCATGAAATTACTAACTCTCCCGGCAAAATGCTTTTATGGTGTTATGTTATGGTATAGTTATGAACTAGGTAGCAATCCTATCTAACATTTCCAAAATACTGTCCTGCTCCCCAGTATGCAAGGCCAGAGACTATCTATGTCCAGGATAAACTGCCTTCTCCCCTGCATGCAATTCCAAGGCTCTCAGTTGACAGGCTCCTTCTTCTCAAAACCCAACTGCTTTCTTAATTTTAATAAAGTATGGAAATTCATTTGGACAACATATTTTATCAGGTCACAATTAGGTTCAGTTTCTCTCCTTGAGACCACCTTTTTTCCCCTCACAGAAATAAGAATATCCAGCTTCCCAACCATACGCAATGGAAAGGGATTCCTGAGGAATATTTGAGAGATTTCACTTATGAGATGTTTTAAACACATATAATTATTCTAGATGCATGAGGCTAGAAAGAAAAAAAGTAACCTCCTAAGTGCTTATTTTAATCAGGTGTTATTATGGCTCTTACTGTCCGATACTTTCTCTTTTCATATTCTGAACAAATGAAATTTTCTGAAGAGCTTAAGTGACTTAGGTGACAATGCCTTGGTCATTTTAAGCTCATCATTTCCTGTTCAGTGACTAAAGAAGCTTTTCATACAGAATTAAGCATCTAAATCCCTTTAGTCAAACTGATAAAGACAAATTCCTTTCAGAGAACAATGGCGACTACTTATCTCTTGCCTTCATAAGACATTGCCTAAACAACTTCATTGGAGTCACACCAAAATATATAGTCCAAGAGATTGGGATGAAAAGTCCCCCTCATTATGTTGGCTAAAAGATTTTGCACAAGGCATTTAGGCTCAATGCAAAGAGCTGAACAGAAAGTCTACAGTCAGAGATGGGGGGAAAGTCTATTTTGGGGTGGGGGGATGCCTGGCAATGCTGTGTTGGTTTCCCAGTGCCAGCTCACCATTGCTGCTTAAAACTGGTGTCCCGTGAAGAAGTGCAAACAGAAAGTGACGAATAATAACCACAATTTAAAGAAATAATTAAGAAGAAGTAATGTAGAGAATTCTGAAGTGCTACTGAACAGCCTGTGCAGAGGTTTGGATTCCTTATGCAACACTCTCACGCATTAGGAAAGCCGTGTGTACAGAGCCCCCCCACTGTGCTGGAGAGCACTTGTTCAGCACCTTTCCAGTATAAAACCTGATGGGAAAGAGAACTGGAGCAGGACCTCTGCCAGGAGGAAAACTTCTGTGCAGCAATGGATGGCAAATCTCTTGCTGTTGCTTCAGTTCTCTGTCTGATCTTAATGGTGGGGTCAGAAGGTAAGAAAATGATTTCTTAAAACTCACGTAATCAATAAAGAACATAGTATCTATATTTATATGCTATTTTATAAATATACTTTATGAATATATAATAAATATGAAAATGTAAGTGGGTTTATATTATGTTTATGATGACTTTTTGCAAGAGATGCGCATCTTCAATGAACTCAGGAATATTCAGAAAACTCAGATAAACTCAGAATTATTCAGAAATAAAAAGGACCATTTGTATTTGCATCTGTTAGGATGTTGTGGCTGGTTCTGGGGGTAAAGTAACTTCTGGCAGGAAATCAGTTTATTCCTATGCCATAATATATGCCTTACTCCAGATTTTAAGAAATGTTTCATTTAAGACAGGACCTTATTTCTAAATGTGCCCAAACAGTTCTTCTTTTCCAAATGCCAACTTTCTTCTATTTGTACTTTAATTCTTGGTAGGCAGGGTGATGATGCTGCTTCCTCAAAGCAAGAGTTATGCAATTTGCAGAGGAAAATAAAGAATCTGAGCTGAGAATGGCGGCAGAAACTAGTAAACAATATGTGGCCATAGATAATGACGGTAACCTACGTTGTTCAAGTGATGCAATCTAGGTGTAGAATCTGGCCAGGCACAAATGAAAACATCTAAGTATTTTCCCTTAGAAATACAAGTTCAACTTTAAATACACCTGTATACCAAGAACTCTGAAATGTACCTGCTGCCCTTGTGCAGATACAGTTAATTTTATCTCAAAGTCCTCAGCAAATTAGAGTGTTTGAGTAACAAGAATAAGGCTGACAGAAGAGAATACTCTTTGCTGCACAGGGGCAAATAATGAGATTGTTCACTTATCCAGACATAAAATGGTTTTGTCCTACAGGTAGGGCCCCGGCGAGGACGGAGGACAAGGGCTTCCAGTGCCTGTGCAGAAGCACTCAGTCCAAGTTCATCCCTCCCAAGGCTATCCAGAATGTGAGACTGAACCAAAGAGGACCTCACTGCAAAAATGTGGAAATCATGTAAGCACTTTTGCAAAACAGCATCTTGTTTTCAATGGGAGGAAGCGAGTTGGCATTTCACACCCCAGTTACTTATTTAGTTTGGGTGGAAATGCAGATCCCTCACAAAGCCTCCTCGATGCCAAGTATAAGGTATTAGGCTTCCTGTCCAAGGGACTGAGCTCATTTCCCACCAGTGTTACAAGCCACCTCCAGACGGTATTTTAAAAGTTTCTCTATGCTAATACCTTAATTATCACCAGCATCAGAGGATGGGGAAATTGATTGGGAATTAGATTCCCATAACACAGTGAGAGCACGGTTAATACTTTAGATGATATAGAGTCAATCAAAGATACAGACTTGATCTGGCTGAAATGAATTCAGTTTCCCCTGTTGGTCTGCACGTGGCAAAGTCTGAAACGCTGCGAGTCATATCCCCTGTCAGAATTGTGTATGGAGCCCTTCCCGTGCGAGGAGTGTGGCACTTACTTTGTAAAATCCATGTGAGTACAAAGAAAAAAGACACAGTAATCTTCAGTTCAAATCACATCAGGAACTAGTTGCATGAATGGGCTCAATGCATTCATGTAAACAGAAGGCAGCTCCCAGGGTTTATGTCCTTTCACTACGGTTTCATAAGCAAATAATAGCTGTGATGCCATACCCTCTGCGTGTTACCCAGTTCCACCTCACTAGCAATCAGCAATTCCAGTCAGGTTTGAGTTTAAAAAAAAAGTTTCCAAGATAATGAAGTTCCTGAAAGATCTACTAAACTATGACCAGATAGAGAACAGAAACCAAATAAAATATTCATCAGCCTCATTAAAAAGATTGCAACATAAGCACTGACATTGATACCATTCATTAAAAAAACCCCAAACTTAAGTGTCCACCTACAGAAAAAGTATAGGAAAACAATTTTTCCCTAGTTCTCCCAGAAATTCTAGCTGCAAAATCTCAAGCAAGTTTAATAAGCAAAAGCACATGCCATGTCCTCCAGTTATGAATGGGCAAATAGCTACGATAATTGCCAGATGGTTTGGGGAGGGGGGGCCCATCTACCCTGCACTGGGCTGTGTCTCCCTCGGCAGAGCTGCGCTCAAGGACGGCAGCCAAGTGTGTTTGGAAGCCTCTGCGCCCTGGGTCCGCCTCACCGTAAAGGCTATTTTGGCTGGGTGAGTTCTCTTCTTTACTAGGACACCTTCAGCTGAAAGCTATTTTTAGAAGGCATATTTTACTTCCCTGGCGTCAGGAACTCTTTCCAGCAGTTCTCTCTAAATCTATTATTTCTGATTTGCCTGGAGATTAAAATAGTTTCCCAGCTTTGATACCTTCCCCGCCTGAAAAACCTCCCACAGGTAAGATGCACCTAAACGTCTGTCCAAAAATCAAGCTCTAAAAGACTCGTCTCCATTTTGGGTACAATGTACAGCTGGCATTTCTAAGCTTATTAGCTTCCATTGCTGGAAATGGGGACAATCACAGCCTGCTTCCCACAGGCTGATGGAAATGCTTTCTGTCGGAGCAGTGCTTGGATTTTTTGTCTTTGCACGTATGTCAATTTGTTGATACAGTAAAAATAGTTAACTGTTTCATTCATAAATTTCTGAATTCTCTTTGTACTTCATCTGATTACAGGGCCAGACACAACACGGAGTCACCAATCAAAGAAAAATCAAGGAAAAGTAGACATTGGAGTTTTTCAAGGATCTGAAATGAGAGGAAGCCCCTGCTGAGCAGAATGTCATGGGACAACCCCCTCTTTCTGCCGCATTACTACATTTGATTATTTTCTTTTCCCTGAGGTGGTTGCTGACTCTAATTCGTTCCTGTGCTGTGTCTGTCTCTCAAACTCTGGCTGTGATGGATCCAGGAGCTCGAGCTTAATGAATGTGTCCTAGTGCTGTAAGGACAATAATAAACAAAGGAAATTCATTATCTTGAAATGGCCTTACTAAAAGCAGAAATAGAAGGGGTACAATTAGTAAACACATGAATAAAGATATAATAAGAGAAAGTCTGTATAGCTTTAAAGGAAGTCTTCTTTCATGCACTTGTTACAGTCCTTTGAAGGTGACAACGAGCCTAGAGATGTGGAAGGTCCCACAGGTACAGTCAAATTGTCCTTCGGAAATCCTTTCACAACCCTCACCAAACATTAGAAATACCAAGGCTAAGAAAGAAGCCTTGGACATGGACATGTAACAGGTGAATAAGCAGAAACGAAGGGCAGAATGAAAAGGTCAGCTGGTTTTGCCAAAGGGACATCACCTAAAGGGACATGGATTCCTACTCCAGCGTGTCCCATTTGGTCTGGTGTATCCACGGGTGCTCTGGGAAGGTCCCTTCCTGTGAGCTGAAACATTCTGATGGTAACAGATGAGGAGCAGTAAAAATCAGGCTCAATTTTAAAGAACAGCAGAAGGACCTTAGGAGACTCACTGATTAGGGAATAAACTACCAGGTGAAATTCACTGCAGGAAGTGCCCAAAGTGCTCACCATGGGAAAGAATCACATGGCTCAGTAGAAAGGAGACATGCTGGCACACAGGAGAGAGGTCTTGGGATTACACCCAGTTGTACCACAGGAATATCAGACCAGGGCTCTGCACTTCAGCACCAAACCAAAAAACCCCAGAAACCCAACCCTCCAAACATATCGTTAGGCGTTACAAGGGCACGAATAAGAACTAACGAATATAATTCCTTATGCCACTGTGTAACTGCCATTCACCCACGTGCAGAGAACTGGGCAGCCCCCGGCTCTTGTCTACAAGAAGACAGAGAGGAGTTGGGAAAGGCTGAAGATAATTCAGCAGAGATGAGCAAATGCCCCATCCAAAGGGGACGAAGAAAACCAGATCTCTTCCTTTCAAAAGTGGGAGACCTCTGGGAGGCAATGAGGGAACTGAATTTCTCCATTTCTCCATGGAGAATACATTTCTCCATGAATGAAGCATTGTTGAGAAAGTGGCAGAGATCCTCCACCAGCTGCTGCAACCTGTTTGACAAAGACCAAAGATTGCTTCATTTTCTAAGTACCCAGAAAATAATTTTTTTGACAGCACTTCTCTAAAATGATCTATGAGACACACAGCTCACTGGAATGGGGAATGCTGACTCATATGGGAACACCTGAAGGAAATGAAGAGTTCTAGGTCACTGCCAGCTTCAGGGTAGCCTAATGACTAGCAGTTAATGACTTTCAGAAAGAAGCAGCTAAAATTAGAGATATTAAATTACCTCTGTTATTTCTGAAGTGATGTTTATTGTCCTGTAGCTTCCATTTATAGAAAGGAAGATGAAGGCAGTGAGAGAGACACATATATATATATTTTTATATATATATATATATATATAAAGAAGTTTAGAACACATTATTTACTTTAATATAATGGCAAATTTTATGCAATTTTCTCTCATGTTTTGCTTTGCAAAAGGAATTTGCAGTTCACATATTAATTAAGTTAAATGTTACTGCTCGAGGGTCCAGAAGACTACTTAGAATCATAGAATCATAGAATTGTCTAGGTTGGAAGGGACCTTTAAGATCATCTAGTCCAACCATCAACCCAAGTCTGCTAAATAAATAAAAAAAAGAGCTTGTAAGACTAAACATCAGTTTAATGTGTTAATTCCCATTGCATTCATTGTTAAGTTCTTTCTACTGTCATGCCTGCCCCATGGAGTTGGATGCTGGGAGCCAGAGCACTGGCTTTATAGGGTGTCAGAGCCCTGGCAGAGGCTGCCCAGAGAGGTGGGGGAGTCTCCTTCTCTGGAGACATTCAAACCCCATCTAGACACATTCCTGTGGGACCTGCTCTGGGTGGACCAACTTTGGCAGGGGGTTGGACTAGATGATCTCCGGAGGTCCCTTCCAACCCCATGTGATTCCATGACTGTGAGCCCTGGGCGGGAGGAGGAGGCTGCCATGGGCCAAGCTGTGCTGGCTGTAGCCTGAGGAGACGTTAAGACATATCGAGTGCATGACGTGTGTTGTGTCTAACGACTGCTTCTAAACTTAACCCAAAGTTCCCAGCACCAACTTCGTAAATTTACCATTTGTTTCCTCCCGCTACTTCCATATCTTAGTTCCCCAGCAGAAAATGCTTCCTGCCAAACTCATCAAAGGGAAATCAACTGCAGCAATAAACGCAGCCTTCCCAGGGCAGGGAAAACCCCAGCTGCTGGGCCCTAACAGTCCTCTACTTGGACTTAGTGTCTCCTCTGTTCATACCAAATACAGGGAATTTATTTTTAATAGGAATATTTCTTAATATTTCCTAATATTTTATGTTAATATTGTAATTAATGTATAACTTTCTAGTAGTACTAGGTGCCTTATATAAATATTGTCAATGACATTTCATAATGACTTGGATCAAATGGAATATTTCATTTAACCCATCACAACTTTTTAACTGAAAGCTACATAACAGAATTGAATGATTCCAAGCAGAGCTGAAACATATATCATAAATAAATATGCAGTCACATAAATACCTACTTATTATATTTATAAATCCATAAATTATAAGGTAAGTCAAGTATAAAGCTTGTACTGCTATTTTGTGATTCCAGAAGGATTCAGGAAAGTCCAGCCCTTACCATGATCTGACTAAGGAAACACAACCATCTATATTTAGACACAAGTTTGAAAAAAAAAATCACAAGCTGACCCAAGCTTTTCTCCCTTCTTTGCTACCACTTCCTCGTGGAGCAAGTCAAGCCCCAGATGTTTAGGAGACATCCTGCTTTTGTAAGCATCTGCTCCCTGCGCTCTGCCTCCCCGTGAATTCCACCCGTGTTTGCACAGGACTCTCCCCAGGTTGGGAGCAGCCGCAGCGACTGTTTCCCAGCCCCTGGGTCGAGTGGAAGGTCAGGTGAATGCTAAGCCCTTCGTGGGGAAAAGGAGGTGGTTTCAGAAACGGAGTGGGATTTTTTCCCTGCGGAACAAGAATAGCTGGTAGAGACGAGCTCACCTTGCACAGGCTGAACCCTCCCTCCAGCAAAGGCTTTGTCTCCTGGGTTATTGGGGTCCTGTGCACAACTTCTCAAGTGAGAGGTTCGAATTTGCCTAAAACAAGATGGTTTCTTAATTTTCTTAGAGAAAATAACTTTGTCAGCCAGAGGCAGGAGCTTTCAGTTGGGGCAACCGAAACCAGTAAGGAACTGGAGACCAGCTCTCCCCCATCCCTCATGATGGTCTTGGTCCCCAGAGTACACATGAATCCCCTCGCCGTGTCCCTTGAGTGTGGGTGCCCTTTGCTACAAACAAAGACTCAAAACGATCCTTGTCAAGATCCCTTTTGACTTCTTTGATCTAAATTATCCCAGTCAAGATTCCTTTTGACTTCTTTGATCCCTTTCTGCCCTTGTTAGACAAGGCAATGAGTCATGAAAAAAACCCACCCTCTAGTTTCCATCCTGCAGCACAGAGAACACATACCCTGCCTTAAAACACAGGCAGGGGAGGGATTTCCTTCCCTTTTCAGCAGTTTTCAGTCCTCAGAGTATGGCATAACTGTTGGTATGTTCGGTAGGAGCACGTTTTTAACTGGGTTCAGCATGGAAGGTCTCTGCTCGTGCCGTATCAGCTCGCGGGGTGACGTTACCCTTCTAAAGGAGCACAATTCCATTTGCACGAGTCATCCCTGAGGGCTGGTGGGGAAACATGTGCTGCCAGACCTAGATAATGGCCTGGGAGCTGCCATTAGCAGGGGCTGGGACGAGATCCCAGGCAAAGCGTGGAAGGGACGTAGGGAGAGCTGGGCGAAGCGTGGCACTCCCAGGAACACGGGATAGGAGTGCCCAGCCTTTGGGCTGGATCTCATGTCTCAACCTTTTCATGCCATATTGCACCCCCTTCACGCAGTCCCGGTGAAACCGCGGCACATCAGAGAACAGGTGGAGGCAGAGGAGATGCTTTACCTCTCGGAAAACATGGTGGATTTTGATTTCATTGCAAACATCCTGCTCTCTTAGGCAGATACTTACTCTTGGCCCCAGGGCAGGGTTAATCACACAGGCGGGGTAAGCACTCGGCTTCACTTTTGACCTGGGGATTTCTGCAGATGTTACTGCCACAGGCAGGAAATAGCTGAGTCTAGTGGGAAGGAGGACAAGGAGGCAGTGGCTTTACTTGGGGATTTGAGGGGGAATTTCCTTTTTTTGCCTCAGATATTAATGACATTGCGGTGCACACCAAAATTAGATAATGGAGCTGCAAATAGTAATTAAGAAGAGTGGGATTAAACTGATCCCTGGCATCAGTTTAATTGCCCTTTGTGTGTGCATACAAATGGAAAGGCACAGAGAGAAAGAGAGAGAACCCAAAAGAAAAGAATTAGCGAAACCTCATTCCAAGTAAACTGATTGCAGCTCCAACATCTACAGTCTGACACCAGGGAAACCACTCTGTTAATTTAACGTAACATATACAACAACAGGAAAACACAAGCTTCAGAACCTGGCAAAATCCTCTCCTTTTTCATGCCTTCAGAAAACTAAGTGTATTTTTCACTAAAGCTCTCTAAGACACAAAGCTAAGGAGAAGCACCATGAGGAGTCAGATTCAGCATCTTTAGTTGACTCAATGCTCAGTGAGAGATAGGAGAGACAAACTGGGGGCATCTTTTTTGGGGCCAGCTCATAGTGGTGGTAAATAGATGAATTTTCATCACAAAGTTCCTTTTATCAAGTAAGTTAATGACAAATGGTACACAGTAAGCCATAATAAAGTATTGGCAAACTATGAAATTAATTCTATAAATAACATGATGCTTTACAGGTTAAGATAATTGAGTTTTTACAAACTCCTCAGCGTAGGGATGAAGCACCTCTATAAATGCACAGACCACAGAAAGATGAAGCATTGAAGCTGGAGATGACAGGCAGCAGAAGTCATCGTGGGTAGAAGAACAATGGTTTCATGGCACCAAAACAGAACGGCTTCTCTAGATCACAGCCACTCCACATGGGTTACAAAATCAAATCTTCACAGAAGCGTTTGAGCCCAAGTCTTCCATCGAAACTGTTTCCCTCACAAAGTTATCTTTTTACCAGCCACAAAAATACACAGCACCAAGATTCTGTAACAGAAATGCCTATAGCAGGGCCTATATATATATACGTGTATATATATATATATATATACACACACACACTTAATGTTACTTCCCTTTTTCTAGGAGCTAGGGTTACAGCCAGTGAAAAAGATTACAGAAAAGACTTATTAAAAATACCTAGACTTACAAAGGAAACAGAAGCAATTGCATTCAGCAGGTTGTGCTATTTTGTTTGCACACAAAGCCTCCTCTGTTTAGCATTTGTTAACATGTGTGACATGAAAAATGCAGGCATGATTTTCACAGCCCTTCAGAATTTAGTATCTGCTTCCCACAGGAAGCTATGAATACTGCAGCCTCAATTCCTCTACTAACAGATAGTAATAGAGATTAATTTACTTTGTAAGATGCCCCATGAGCAGAAAAAAAGAAAACGCACCAAAAAAATCATTGATGTCAAAATAATGCTGAGGTAAAATCCTGACCCCAATGAAAAGGTTTTTCAGTGATTTCAGCACTGCCCGCCAGAGGACAAATCAGATAAGTAGAAGTTATCACCATCAATGGAGAGAAGAAATTATCTCAAGTCTGAATCTGGCATCCCTATAAAGAACAGTTATTTCCCTGAAGAAAACAATTAAAAGTTATAGCATAAACATAACTGAAATCATCCTAAAGTTCTATTACTAAATAAGGGCAGGCATTAGAAAAAGCACAAAATTTACAAAATTCTACAGAAGAAATGGGAATGCATGACTATTCATTCTATCAGTATTTTAATAAATTAATACCTTTTATCATTAACAGCAGAATAACTCCTCGTCATCGAGGAAGGCGTTTCACAACAGTCATGTGACTCAGTTTTGCCCCGGCTGGGAAATTCCTCTAACGCAACCCCGCTGCGGGCAGAGCGCCGGGGCTGGGCACCAACCCCTATATAAGCAGGAGGCATGGCCCAGAGACAGCATCCACAACCCTCCGGGACCAGAGAGGCCACAGCTCCACACACCCACAGCTAAAACCCCAGCCACAACCTCCTCTCTGACCATGCACGGCAAACTCGTGGCTGTCCTGGCTCTTCTCCTCGTCTCCGCGGCGCTGTCTCAAGGCAAGTAAATCCCTCCCGAGACCCCCCCCCGCTGTAAGATTCCCCAGGCATCTGCCCAGATGCTTGTCCTCGCAGAAAGGCAGCTTTATATTTGGTGCAGCAAAGTAGTTTCTTTGGAGAGATTTTTCAGCATCTCCCAGGTACCCCTAGTACTGAAGAGTTACTGACATCTTGTGGGAAACATTTTAAGGATGCAGCTGCAATTGGCTCTGGTTCTCTGTTTGACTCGAAGTGTGCGCAGCACAGACAGGATTCTCTGCAGTGTTGGGGTGTTCCTCCCCCTTCCCACACCAAGAACAGTTTCTGATCTTTCATTTTTATTTAATGGCCATACTGCCTCAAGCAAGCAATATACAGCTGGGAACGGAAAACAAACAATATCAACAGAGGAGCATGGGCAAGTCTCCAATTAATGAAAATATCTAGGGATCTGTCTTCTGTGTAATTGCCAGCTTTCAATCCAGGTATTGAAATGATGCAACTGAGTCCACAGTGCCATCAGTACCAGTAACCACAAAATACGTGGGCTTATTTCAAAAAGATGCATTGATTTAGTTCTAAATGTGCATCAGCTCCTCTGAGACAAAAAGGAGCTGTTCTTTATACCATGAGGATTTAGGCAGCTTGGACAAATGCAGTATTTTAATCATGAATGATGTTAAAATAGAGCAGTGGAGCTTTACTCCTGACTCAGGGATGGTAAGGCAGCCTCTCAAACCAGGATCTTTCTTTTCTGCTCACAGGCAAGGCCCTGGCCAGGATGGGGACGGAGCTCCGGTGCCAGTGCATCGCCACGCACTCCAAGTTCATCCCTCCCAGATCCATCCAGGACGTGAAGCTGACCCAGAGCGGCCCCCACTGCAAGAATGTTGAAGTCATGTAAGTAGCTCTAAATGAGCCTCCCTCTTCCTCACCAACATCCACTGCGAGGGCTTTTACTCCTCCTGACCAGACCCGGAGTTCGGAGCGATGGGAGGGAGTAGGATCTGGGTATCCTTTTGAGAGAGATGGTTTTAAATAATACACCAGGTTTTTCATCATCCCTATGACCTTACGTATTCCTGAACTGATCACTGTTTATCTGTCATGGGACACATTATATATTTTGGGTGGTAGAATGTGAATTCCAAGGACTGGTCAGTTCTTAATTACCGAGGCAATAAAGTAGTTTTAACCCTGCCTGAATGAGGGAGGCAAAACTTCCTCTGAAACACTCTGCATCAGTCGCAGAGAAAAAAATTAAGTTCCCACAAGCAGGTTTAGGGAAACAATGAAACTAACCTGGTGTTGAATAGCACAGAGGAGGGACTGAAATGCTGAAATGTTGAAATCCTGACACTGCTGAAACACCTTTTCACTGGTGGAGGTTTCAATCCTTGCGTAAGAAAGCTTTACTAACGTAAACAAATTCAAACCAAGTTCCCGTCCATATTGAGAAAGATTTTGGGGAATGTGTGACTGCTTTGAGCACCAGCACACGGACTCACAACTTCAGGACGGTTTCAGCCTCCTCAGCTGTGGAACCCCTATAACAAAATGTCTAGCCTAGGGCAGTCGGGATGAATTTATCCTAACTACTCTAAAAATGCATGTGCTGTTCTGTGAGTAAAGCAAATCCCTGCAGCAGTTTCCTGACTTTTCTTTCTTCCCTGTTTGCAGAGCTACTCTGAAGGACGGCAGAGAGGTGTGCCTGGAGCCCACTGCTTCCTGGGTACAGCTGATCGTGAAGGCAATTTTGGCCAAGTAAGTCCTGTTCTCTCTCAACTTGCGCACCTCAGGGGTGAAACTCGCCCTAGAAGCCAATTTGTAGGATTCCTTAGTGACACTTTCCAATGAGTTTCCAAGGAAACTGGTTGTTTAATTATAGAATTAGCCTTAGTCTTTTTGACCCTGTTGCAGGGTCCCTCTTCAAGCCGATACATCTCTACTAAACCTTTGAGTACTGGCAACTCCATCTGGAGGGGAGAGAACACAAAAGTGTTTGGCTCCCTTTGAAAAATGAAGCTTAAAACCCCCTATCTTCCTCATAGTTATAATAGCATATGTTAAGAATTTGTATTTCCAAGTTAATGAGTTTCTTAATGGGAGCTAATGCAGAGAGTCACGTCACAGAAGTCTCTTAGCTGGGCACCAGACATGCACACACTGGGATTTCAGGAATGGCTTTTGAAACAATGAGTTTATTCTCTCTCTGCCTGGAGATAGAGGCCTCAAGCCTCTACAGATATAGATAGATATGTCTCGAGCACAGAGCTGGAAACAGACTGCTCATCCTTTAGTGTTCCTGCAGTGCTAAGCAATGATAACTGTTCTTGAAGCTCCCTTGAAATGATCCTCTCTTCTCACCTCTTCACAGGGCCCAGTTAAACTCTGACTCCCCGCTCTAAGAGACCCTGGCACAGAAAAAATCTGGGAACTGCTCCCGCTCCTCCGTTGAGAGAAACATCTGGGAAAAGCATCGTTTGGGCAGTGTCCCATCTTCCACCTCCTGCGTTACTGTTATTATGTTAATTACGGAGTATTTAATTAATTTATTTATTTGTTTATTTATTTATTTAAGAAGGTGATTAATTTTGAAGTGGCCAGTGCTGTCCATGGGACATGATGGTCACTGACACTGAAGATGCTGAACAGGAAAAATGGTTTGCTAAAGGGAATGAAGAACCTTTGGCAGCTGTTTCAGCCAAACACAACTAGTTAAGTGCAATGCACTTACTGCACAGATTATTTACACTAAGCCTTACTATTTTGCTGTTAGACCAGCAAATTGGTAATTCCTCCTGCTCCCCTGGAGTGCACTTGTATGTTGTGTCAACAAGAGTTTTCCTGAAGCGCAGTCAGCCTGTGGCTACACTGGGAACTCTCGGGTCTGACTTTAAAAATATAACCTGCAGAATCTGTAAGTCAGTGAGTTTGGTACTTATCTACTGTGATTTCCATGATATTTATAAATGTATTTATTGAGTTGTTTGTATGTAAGAGATAAAACGATGATAATTTATTTAATTTCTACTGGATTTTCCATCCTTACTGTTAACTTCTTAAGAAATATTCACAATCTCATCGCTGTGTACGAGGAAATGGTTCTATGTCTAATTAGCTACTCAATCAGCTAATGGAAAAAGCTGTATCTTACATATACAGAATTTGCTTGTGAGCATGTAATTATTCATAACAATGTATTATTAAATGTTTTCTTAAAAAAACCCACTCTGTTCGTTTTCTGTTATTTCACATTTTGAGTCGCTTTACTTGGGAACAGTCTGCTTCATTTTTGCCAGCTCAGGCTGATTTCTGGAACTGAAATGAGAATTTTTAGTACCTGGTACCCTTTCTCACCCTGCTATGGTAACCTGACAGCACCAAATGCAGTAACAAACTCTTAGGGCAGGGTAAAATGCTCACTCTCCTCTCCTCAGGCTATTCCCAGTCCCTGGGGACTGGTGGGCTGTGGAGCAAGGCAGACAAGTGAGTCCTACCCTCCAATGCTAAACACAGCCAGTGTCCACAACCACAGCTGGAAATCTGGGATGCTTACCACCCCATGCCCTGTCCCACTGGGGCTGTTGGAGAGCACAGCTCTCAGGGGTGAAACACTTTCCCACAGGAGTCCCAGTGCTGTTTGTGAGACAATAGTATAAAAATTCCATGCTCTTCAGATCTCTGAAATCATTGGCTCAAACTGCAGCAGTGGCCAAATGAAAGGCAGTGATGTGTTGGGCATCTTCAGGAAAGGAAATAAGAGTAAGAGAGAGAGAGGGGACAGGCTCAAAGCCTATTGCTTTAAACTAGTGCATAACTGTTTATTTGAGGCATGTACACGTTTATTTTTTATATTTATCTAGATAGACTTCAAACAGCAGAAGGGTTTTTGACAGGCAAATTTAGGAACATAAAAAAAGAGCTGTCTTTAGCTTGCTTCCTCCTGAAGACACTTCGCACTAAGGCTGGTATCAGTCCTCTCTTCAACCCATATTATTTTGGCATCAGTTCGAGGCATTCAGCCTTCTGAACTCTAAACCCTGTGCCCTGTGGCCCTCCAGTTATAAGGCCATGCAGAAGCCATAGGAGAAAACCGTAACCTTGGAAACCATGCAGACTATTTAGTAAGTGTCTTTGTGCACGTGTGTGTGTGGGCATGCACACACGTCTGTGTAACACACCAGGAAGGTGACCAGGTGGTAAGAGTCAGGGCATTTGCACCACAATGAAAGGAAGGACCCTGAGATTTCAGTTGTCCACTGCCCTCCTTGCAAAGAAATGTAGTAGAGGTGTTAGCAGGTCCTTTCTGTCCTCAGCTATTTTCTTACTTCATCCTCCTTCCAAACAATGTTCTCTTCCTTCCCTCACCAACAATTTCAGTGTGGGGGCAAGAGGACAGTAGCACCAACCCACCAGCCAAGCAACCATTTGTATCATTTCCTTATCTTTAAATTCTCTCTCCCACACTTGGTTCCTCTGGTTCTGCTCCTGTATTGGGAGCCTTTTCAATCATGCACTGGAATTTGTTCTCTTGAGTTTCAGTGTTACTGTTCTTACAATACCAAAAGTATATTTCTCTCTAGTGTATACACACTGCACACCATAGAGGAAGTCATTGAAAGAAATACTGGAAAGTCCCTGAAAAATATTCCCAGCTCTTCCTTAGGTGAATGGAACACAAACACTGGTTTGCTGTGCTCAATATTGACTAACACGAACTCCGCAGAATGTATCAGGTGACAGATGCATTACCCGTGCTTTAATTGCTTTTGTTTATGGATTGCTTCCCCTTCTGGAAATGACTGCACTTCTTATATTCTTATCACATAACATGGGAAAATCCCAGGAAAATTGCACACACCACGAGCTTGATAGTGCAGACTTGCTCCCAGCGGTGCTTGGAATAAACAATTCTTGTTTATAACAGGGTATTATGAGCGACTTCATGGGAAATGGGTCCTTTGGAAATTATACAGACTGCCATGGAAACTTCTGGGTCAGCAAATAGGCATTTTGTTTCTGTATGCAAAAGTGAAAAAAGAATTTTGGCACTTATAAAAATAAGCCTGAGATCTCTACTGTTGAAAACCATCATCAAAATGTATTGTAATATTACCTGCAGTTAACTATTTTTAATAATAACTGCTAGTGCCAGTCAGTGCACAGATGACTTCAGAATTTCTGTGGATTTCTAGAGGGGAAGATACTATGTGTGGAAAAATCTGGGAGAGTTGCAGGGAATCTAAATGCAATTTGGAAATTACAAGAGGAATAAGCTGTTTTCCTTTAATCAGACCTAATGCTAATTAAGAGTTCAAGTGTAAACTCTGTGCCATTACAGCTGTGTATCTGCAGGACTTACGACGCATTTTCTTCACACCCATCTTCTTTTGGCCTGTTCAACCTTTTGTGCCAATGAATTCTACCATTTAATCACCCGCTGTAGAACTACATGCATTTGGTTGCTGTCAACATGACACATCAAAAGCAATGTGATTTTTTTCATATTTTCTCTTCTTTTTCCTCAAAATTCTTTTCTAAATCCTTCCTAAAACCCTAAGTGCCTTTCTGAAAACTGCACTGCCTTGGGAGCAGTCTGAGAAGCAGATTCGGCACCCATGCTTTGAGGATGGGAACCTTCTTCACAGCATCCAACAGCTCAGACTTGATTGTCCACAGTCTGTGAAGACACCCAGCCTCCTTTTGTAGACAGGAAGCAGATATCTACGTACCCTGGATGATCTGTGTCCTGGAATATTTATTTTCAAACAAGGAAACTTGTTTTATGAGCAAGACTTGCTTGATTCATCTAATCAACAGACGCCGTGCTTCCATTCAGAGCTAGCCTCCAACTAGTATTTACCTACCCAAAACAAGCATCTTCTGGGATGTTTCTATCCTTAATGCTTCTTAAGAAGGGGACTGCATTCCTCTTTATAGCTGCTGCATCAGTGGCTCTCAGAACCGCTGCAGTTAGCTCTGCAAGCTCCATACAAACAACGCATAGAAACAAGAACTCACTCCTGAAAAACTTCAGTAGATATAAGCCAGGCTGGATAATTTCCATCCCCAGCACCTCCATCTCCAACAACAGGTTTGAGCCACTCCCCAGCTCTTGGAGCTGCACAAAAGATCCAGCTGCATCCTGACTCCCAGATGTCAGGGCAACATCTGGATTTTCAGCATCCCCTGCCGTATCCTCATCTCCATGGGAAAGAAACCTGGGCATGCAGGGGAGAGGATCAGGAGCCAGGCTGGAAAACATCTCCTTCCCTTCCCATATTGGGAAGGGAAGCCAGGTTGGAAATGGAAATGAAGCAGGATATAAGCAAATACACATGTTCACCCCAGAAAAGCACTAAAGCACTGAGAACACCTTCCTCAGAGGACACCAGGGACACCTGGGGCTAATTGCTGCCTGCAAAAATAGCATAAATAAAGTTTTTGCTACAAGTATCCAAGCAAAAATAATTCTGTGCTTTCTTTGTAAGCAAAACCAATTTCATCCAAGTCATATCTGACTCCACTGCAACTTTCCCCTGTTTCCTGTGTTTACTTCCCTGAGCCTTGCACTTAGGCCTGTCAATTGGCTCAAAAACCAGTGATGTTATTTGCAGGTGTCAATAGATTAACTACAGGCTCCGGAGCCAACTCTGAAGGGAAATCAGTTCCCTTTTGAGGTGGGGAATACAAATAAGAACTTTTTCACTTGGCCCTGGAAACCAAAAGCCTGAGCACGTGGACTCATTGTCTGCGAAAGGGTACAATTGGGCATCTCAAGATAAGGCTTGACATCTGGGACATTACCAAAATCCTCCTTTTAGATCTGACCCCTAGAAACCCCTCAGATCTGGCCCATCTACTTGATAAAAAAACCGCAAACATTAAAGTTTTATAAGTAATTATGTAAGTTTAGAACTTCAGAAGGCATTTTGAAAACAGAAAAAAAACTTTTTAAAAACCAATCTTTTGTTTTTCTGAGGTCCCATGAGGTGAAAATATTAAAGTTAAACTCGCCTGGCAGCATTGCTAGAGATCAAATATGATACAGGGAAATACAGATTCTGTGTATTTATTTAAATGTGGGATAAGTGAGATCACTAAAGATCTCATGAGTGCACTCGGCCACGTTTTGTATCTGGAAAGGAGAAGACAAACCAGTATTTTTTTAATACCCTGCAACATAGCAGAGAGCTTTTAGTCCATGTTGAATATCATTTCCATCTAATTTTTATTTACTGAGATGGGAACATCTAAAACATGTGTCCATCAGGTTCAGCTGCAGTCGTCACTGTCCTTGTGAAATATGGTGAGCCCCACTGATTTACTGTAACTTGGCCCCAGGGTCGTGCTGCAGCTGCTGCTGCTGAGGCTCTGGCAGCTCCGTTTGTTTGCATCCCGTATTTGTTTAAGTAGCACTCACACTCTTCCAGCTGTGAACGCAGCTCTTCATAAACAAGAGCACAGCAGAACTCTTCCTAATGAGCCAGAGCTTACTGGAAGCTGACGGTATCTTAAAAATACGAATTTGGGGGAATTTATTCAAGCTTCACAGATGCCTCAGGATCTACCCAATAAAAAAAGTTGTGAAGATTTTGATGCTGAGAAGTTAATGTTTCTTATATATTAACTTTTTACATTTCTTACACTGGAATTGACCAAGCAGGGAAGCTGACCACTTCTTGCTCTGACTTCTGCAGGGGCAGGCAGCTGTTTGTTTTTCATTTGAGAAATGGGAAAGCTTTCATTAGCATATCTGCAAGAAATGAAATCTGTAAAACATTCCATATTTGGAAGTCAATTCTCTAAGTCCCCCTGCGTCATCCAGGAAAAAGACGGATCCTGACTTTCAAGTAAAATATAGGTGAGATAGGGAAAGGATAAACAAAAGTCACACATTTGTGCTACACATTCAGCTACTTTTCTCTCAATAATTATGCAAGAGAGACTGCACAGAACAAATAGCTGCTATTTTCGAACATGGTGCATAACGAAAAATGAACTGCACAAGTGATGAGGGGACAACCTGTAGAACAGCTGACAATGTGCCACCGTAGCTCAACACTCTGCTGATGATGGTCTGTGGATCCCTCTGTGCCCCAACAGCTTTGCTATTCCTGTTTCTTCGATGCAATGCAGGAAACCTCTCAGAGATTGCCCGCCTAAAAGCAGCACGTTGGCAGACTAATATTTGGTTGGAGACATTGAGGCAGCAGTTGGTGGTGACAGCAAGACATCGTTCACCCTCCCTCAGAGGCAAACTTATGGGAGTCACATCTCCGGGTTTGGAGTGGGAAATGCTGATAACTCCAGACTATACAGGGATGAAGGTGTAATTTTGTAGGTAACTGTCTCTCACATTTTGTAATACAAATACAGGACACAAGAACACAGAAATACTCAGAAAATACCATCAGAAAGAAGGGCTGAAAGACATAGCTCAAAGAACGGTTCTGTGGTTTAGACTAAGGTCAAAGCATTAAGACAAAAAAAGTTGTTTTAGGCCCACGCAAGCCTGCTGTGAGACAGCAAGAATCTCTCCAGTGGTTTGTTGAAGTTGTGCAATGGGATCATGGAGGCCACTCCACCGTGACCACCAGGACAGTCTAGGGGCAGCCCCGATGGATGAACCCAGCTTTGTGGACAACAGCCACAGGAGCAGCTCAGAACTCGGCTTTACAGGAACAATTCCTGCCTGGCTGGACATGGGTGGGAGAATGGGAGCACAGGGAGAAACCTGCACACAGCAGAGCCTTGCAAACACAGGAGCTCAGTGCAGGTGGAGCTGATGCAGTTGAAGAAACCACCAAGACAAGGCTTTTGCCAGATGCTGGACAAAAGGAATTTGAAGCAATAAAACTACATCTGGCATTTGGCTCCTTAAGAAAGGAATGCTTTGTCCAGGATAATAAATATTTGGGGTTCCATGAAAAACCATCAATTAATCTTTTCTTCCAACTGAAAAAGCCCTTTGAACCCCCAAACTTGGATTAATCTCCAATAACAAGAAAGGGTGACACTGGTATGAGAAGGAGACTCAGTTTGCAAAGAAGATACACTATCAGATCACATTCCAGGGAAAACGAGGTGAAATAAGTGAAGGAGCTGGTGGGGGTGGTGGGAGTGGAGAGGGGTGGAAGAAAACAGACAAAAAGAATTAAAGTCAAAAGAAAATAATATTGTGAAATCCAAGCGATGGAGTAGGTTCAAGATAAGCTATAAGGTTCTAAAACAGGGGCTGGAAGTCTTCAAAAAAAAAAACCTGTGAGATGTGTGCAGTTAGTTAGGGGTGAAACCAGGTTTTTTTGGAAGAGCAAACATTAAAGTTCTGCTGTGAGGGGAAGGCTACCTGCAGGCTCCCCAGTTCAGAACACAACAGAAATTAAGGAGGAGATGGAAAAATTGATCTTTCCTTCAAAACTGTGGGGACACTAAATTTTCATTAAGCCTAGAAATCTCCAAGACTTCACAGAAGTGCAGATGTGCAGTTTGATAGGTTTTTCATCCTGTTACATAAGACTTTCTTTGGAATTGCTTTTATTGCAAAACTATTACACTGGCTGAGTGAAAAAGGAAAGTGGTCAGCAGCTTACTCAGTTTACACAGCAGTTTTACCAGCAAAAAGAGCTCCTGCCCGGTTCCAAATTTCTGTCAAATTAGCTATAGATGCTAATGCCTACCATTAGGAGCAGTATTGACTGAACAGTCTTAAGGCCAAGGCTCAGTCTAAGGTTCCCTCCACAAAATAATTTTACCCACCAGAACCTTCTAGAAGTTACTAACCTTCCCTTTTTTTGCAAAAACCCCTTGTGGTCAGGATAAATCATACCCCCTTGAATCAAAGTCCTGGACAATCCCCCACCAAGTTACAAACTGCAATGCTATGATCTCAATATTATTCAGAAATCCTGGCCTGACCAGTGCTGCTGTGTGAACTGACGCACAAAATGGTCTGGCATTGACCCTCTGAAAAGTTACGTTGCTGGGACAGTAGCAGATGGCCCTGGAAAAGAATTCTCGATTAACATCTGAATACACCCTATATACTTTCAGTTCCTTCTTCCTGCCAAATCAGAACAAATGTTCACAATATTTGCAAGCAGAGCACCAGAGCCCAAATTTAATTTGTACCTTTGTGCCTCAAGGGGTCTGGGAAAGGTTTGTAGACAGCCCATTGTAACTGGAAGCAGAAGGGCATGCTAAAAGTCAAGCAGGATCTACTGTATGGACACATAGGCTCTATTCTCTTTCATTAAATGGTTTGTACTTCCCCCAGAACCCCTGGACCATCAACCTCCACAGTCTCTCCTGAAGCAGTAACCTGTATCTAACACAGATTAGTTGCCTTTACTGAAAAGTAAGAGTTGTCCATGCAGATGTCAGATCTTTGTGTGAAAAGCACTTAGTCACCAAGCCACTGACTTGTCAAGAAACGTGATGCCCTGAGAGCTTTATGATGTTTGAATTATAAATAATGGATAAACAAATGCACAGCAGTGGGGGCTTGTTCACAGCTGACTAAGCCAGGCATTGCCAGCAGCAGACCAGTAACCAAGCCAATAAAAACATGTTTGCTGACTCGCTGAATTCCTCTTGTCAAAATTCTATCAACTCCTCGCTTTCTGCTAATTCCTTTTCCAGAAAGTTAAGCCAGGTGGAGTCCCCGTGTCCTCAGGTTCCCATTGTGAGAGGTGGAGTGCACGAGGCTGCACTTCTCTATTGCTCCCTCTGGGCTCTCTCTCTTTGGTACCTCACGTCCGACAGCAAAGACTGTCATTCTACAAAAGAGAAGCAATTTAGGTAAGCCCTGCATGCTGTGAACACAATTTTAATAGGAAGAGAGCCAAAGAAAATAGGCGTTTTTGTAGCTGGTTCATAATGAATGCTGTAGCTTCATGCACTCCTAATTAAGATTAACAGTAAAAAAAGACACGGGTTTTTTGCATATCCAAATCTTTCACCGAAGCAGCAGGATACCAGACTGAGTAAGAAACATGGGAAGAAACTGTTAATCTCCCTGCACACACTTGACCTGTTGGGAGGCCAAATGCCATAGAACCATTTCTGTGTTGGAAAATTCTCATAGTATTATTCCTGCTTGGAGGAAGGGATGAAGGAGAGCAGGCAAACACCTTCTGCTACTAAAATGACTATTCAAACAAACAGAACACGAAGCAAATGGGTACTGCTGGGTCAACAGGGTCTACAAGAATGAGTTCTGGGTGAGAGGCACTGAGTACACTCTGTTTTGAATGATGTGTCCCGTGAAGACAACCCAGGGCCCTCTGGATGGGAGGAAGAGTGCTGCATAGAAACATGAGGGGTCAAGTAAACAGAGAAACTTCACCAGAAAACAATGATTTTGTCAAATTCAAGTATATACTTTTTCAGCAGCCTATTTTCTAAAGAATCACTTTAGCTTACTTACTCTTCTGCCCTCTCTGTGTACTCCTGACACCAGCACTCACAAGCAATTTTAAGAAAGAAAAATTGGTGTGCTCACATTTGTTGGCATAATTTTTAGCACTCTCCTTGCATGTTCCTGTATTGTGTGTGTGTTGAGGCTATTTAAAGTCAACCAATCTCAAAATGTAAAAAAAAGGAGGGGGGAAAAAAAGGAGAGAAATAGAAGATAATGAGGAAGATAACCACTGATAGTAACCTCGGTGGTGACACCATTTATCCAAAATGTTATCGATGTTTTTCCTCCAAACACCTCCTTCTCTAAACACCTCCCTCTAACAAGCTGAAATGAATACTTATCACTCTGGCTGGTTTGTATGCTCTTTTGGATAATTCACTGAGAAGTAAGCAAATTTATCAATATTTTTTTCCTTCAACTAAAGAGCAGGCATTTTTTGTGGCAGGAACAACCCAATCAATTTTACTACAGAGTCCAGATACACTGAAGAATAAACCTCCATGTAGCGCTCAAAGTGCTTTAACAAAGTCTTCACTGAGGTGGCAGCTTTATTAACTTCTAGTCAACTGTGTTGACTTATCAACTTCTAAGTGAACTGTGACTTCTTCGTTTTCTTTCATTGCAACATGACCAATGAAAGTAACACAGAGCATTAGAACAGGAGACTTCAAAGATTTTGTGGTGATTCCAACAAGTGTTCCCATTTTCATATGGTCACCGGTCTCGTGTCACTGCTTTCTCAACTGGTGTCATCACTTCAACCAAAAGACCACAACTACCCAAAGCACACCCTCAGAAATTACTCAGCTCCACTCAACCTGCAAACTTAGTGGGATTGAAATTGGCCTAACCCAATATGGGGTTTTTGTTGTTACTTTGGGGTTGTCTTTTTTAATGAATGGTTAGTTTTTTAATTTGGTGGATAGTTCATTTTTCAAGATACTCATATTTGTTTTTCTTCCAATTATTCACAGATGTAACAAATTTTTTATGCCTTATTTTGAAACAACCCATTTCCCAGTTGAGAGAAACTACCAGGCTTAAAGTCTAAGGATGGGACCTCTTCTTTGAAGGGTCCCCTTGGGGAGCAAGAACTTTGTCTTTGTTAACAATGCCCTTAAATGAAACATGCATTTTACTGCTCATGAGCTGCTCAGCTTGAACTGAAAATACCATTTTAAGTTTTCAAACTGAAAAAACCACCCTACTTCTTAAAAAATTGATCTTTTGATCACAGTGCCTGGGGAGCCTCACATATTTCTACCCACCACTGCAAAACATTCCTACTAGAAAGTCTGAGCAGTGGCAACACATTGCTGGCTCTGCAGCCTTCCTCTCCTGCCTACATTAGACTCCTGGAACAGCTGTCAACTGGTACAGGATATGCCAGAGTCAGTCAATTTATGGGCTTTTTGAAACTGCTGTTTCAAACTGCTGTGGGACTGCCAGGAGTCCCACAAAGTAAGGTCACAGGAACGACAATTCCACTAACTGTCTCAGAAAGGGCAAGTTGGCACTTGAAATTGAGGAAGGGAGAAATGATTACCAAAGGAACTCATGTCAAAGCCAACCCTTTCTATTTGCTAAGGTAATGCCTGAGCAACACAAACACATTCTTTTGCAGATATTAACAGTGTTTGTTCAGGCTTTCACTGTCACCAGCAAGCGCAGGTAAAGGAGAACCTCTAACTCTGTTGAGGGGAGAAAGACAGACCTAAGGACTCCAGAATGCTAGAATTAGGTGAACATCCAGGAAGACAGGTAACAAAATACTAACCATCATTTGCTATAGATCATAATTTTAAATGCAACAGATAATATCTCAGGAGGTATTAAAGAAACGAGTGCACAACAGTATGTGATGTGTGCCATGATGCAGCTGATAAAACTGCATTGAGATTCTTTGTGGCACAGGTTGAATAACGGAACACTTCATTTCTTACACATTCAGGTATTATTTGCAAGGTAATATGGACTGGAAACAGTTCAAAACTAGTTCACTAGTTCAAAACAGTTCACATATTTTGCTAACTTCCAGCAACTCTTCACAGAGATTAAAAAGTGTTGGCCTTCTGTGAGCAGAGATTTATATGTTTGTCGTGACAGAGCTGGATCCACAGGAGGAGTCAGAGGGAATAGCCTCCTGTCACAGCTTGGGAATTCTGTGCAGGATAGTTCCGGTATCACAAAAGAAAGTAATATAGTAATAAACATAAGAGGGGCTATCAGCAGTATGTACCCTCTGACTGTAGACAGGAGTAGGTAACAGTGACTGGACATCTTTCTAGCTCTCTCTTACAAATCAGAACATAATTAATTGCTAATCAAAGCACTGGAGGAAACACCTGACTTGTAGGGAAACACCCCTGCCCCTTCTAGATTGCCCAAGTTAAATGGTTTCGAGGCAATGTTAAAAAGTTGAGAAGACTTGTGCCTGGGATATATCCTCCAAACTCATTTTTGGGCACTTAGGAGAAGTCCTCGCTTGATGAAAAGAGACATTGTCTCCTGTTTAATTGCCTCTCAGCTCCCCTGGGCCCGCTGCCAGCGAGGGCACGCTCTCACTAGGACACCCAGACAAATACCTGCTGTGGAAAGGCCCGTGTGCCAACACGTGCAAAGCAATGGGATCACTTCCCGCCTCTCCTCAATTGACAACTGCCTAACGGGAAGAAGGTTAGGTCATGGGGGGAGTAATACTCTGGATGTGTCTCCTCAGGGCCTGCCTAAGCTCTGCTATCCCCGAGGCCCACGCTGAGGACATGGTGAGATTCTGGAGCATCTCCACACCAGCCAAAGAACCTAAGGAAGGTGGGTGTCATGAATAGCAACTTCAACGAGGCAAATACACTTTGCTGAGTTTTCAGTCACAGCTATACTGGTGCCACCACTCATCATAACTAATTTAAACTTAACTCGAGCACATCTGTGCCACCTGCAGCCAACACACGACAGACTTATCTGTAATGAAAGAGATAAGTCTTTACCAGGGAAGAACTCAGCTTTTTAAGTTCTGGATGACGTGATGCCATCTGTTCCCTGCCTTTTCCTTACTTTCAAGAGGAAATGCACCAAGGGTGGTGAGGAGAGCTGGAGGAAAGGGTAGAATCCCAAAGAGTTCATCTACAGCTCAGCCTTATTGCTGCTGTCACCTGGACTGAAGAGAGGCTACATGGGAGGTAGGTAGAGGTGATCTGGAAGTCTGCAGATAAAAAGCCCTGCTCAGGCAGATGGTCTTGCCTTCTGAAATACTCCCACAGAGCCATTTATAGAACCATAGAACAGTTCGGGCTGGAAGGGACCTTAAAGACCATCCGGTGCCACCCCCTGCCACCCCCTGCCCTGGGCGGGGACACCTCCCACCACACCAGGTTGAGCAAAGCCCCCTCCAACCTG
>BJBW01003332.1:93388-110718 GCA_004320125.1 Scolopax mira
GGGTCAAGCTCATCCTCACCAGGATCCTCAAGAGGTACCCCCACCCGCGGTGTCCCCGTCCCGTCCCGTCCCGTCCCGTCCCCTCCCGGGCAGCGCGGGCTCCCAAGCCCCCCGGGAAATGGCGGGGAGCCTCTGTCACCCGCCGTGTCCCGCGGAGGAGCGGCGGGCGATGGCAGGCGGAGCTGAGCTCTGTCTCCTTGGGTCTCTGCTTCCAGCTCAACGGGGAAGAACTGAGCGGGGAAGGCACCTCGCTGGAAGGGAGATGACCCTCAGCCTGAGGCCTCGGGGCTTGCTTCTCCTGCAATGGACCGTGTTTGAGCTCAGCCTATTTATTATTAGATAGTACATATTTAGTGTAATGACACCTGATTGTATTTATTTAAATATTGCAAGTACTGCGCAGGATGTATCTTTAATTTGGACATTGTCTGAAAAGCACAGTTCTAAGTGATGTACTAATTTACTGCCTTTGAATCCTATATTTTGGGGTGTTGTGCAGAAGAAATACAGGCAATACTCTGAATTCTTTCACACACAAAAAAATTGCCTGGGCTTCAGCATCAGCATGAAGTGTATTTCTACACACCTTTGTAAGGACTGAGTAACTCGGATAGAAACATCTATTGTACAGAGAAGGAAACTGCTGCCTCCCAGAAGACATCTTTGATCTGTTTGATACATCGTACAACTACGTGCCTGGGAAAAAAACCCTTTCCCAGCTGCTGTGGGAAAGCTGTGCCAGAGCCAAAGGTTCACTCCTCAACACAAGTTCAGCAGAACTTCTGGTTCTCCTGTGCCACAGGCCCTGCTCCACACAGCACTGCTCACCTTCTGCCTCTGCGCCTGAGGGAGCTGGTGGGCCCTGCTCCTTGCAACCTTAGACATCTCATGTCTTTTTTTTTGTATGGCATAATGTCATCATTTGTATAAAGCTGTATGTACGTGACCATGCTGGTGTGTTGACACGTTTATTTATTCTAGTCCAAATTCCTTTTGGAATTGTGTATATGCTGTGTCCTCTGCTCTTCATATTTCTGTCCAGCAGAACATTAAAAAGAAGGGGGATCTAAACCACTTTTAAATACTAATATTTAAATGTCATCATGATAAGACCATATGATTTCTATTCATCCACTCCTTTTCCAAAACGTTGAAGAGAACCTCATAGCCACGTGTGTATAATTATTGTGTAGAGGTATCACCTTACATGCAGAATAACTGTAATGAGGTCCTGTAAATCAAATGGATTATTTTTTTCTAATGTTTTTATTACTATATATGTTTTCTAATTAAGAATTTTTCCCTTGTTATAGATTTTTGCTTGTTAAAAAATAAATATTTGGATACACTTGCCTGGTGTCTGTTCCTGTGTGTTAACATAAAAGACAGACCTTACAACATCAACTCCTGTTGGTTTGTGTGAGCTGTGCCCATCCAGACACTTTCACCAGTCCAAAACTACAGTCCTCAGCCTTCCCCTGCCTTCATGGGAGTTCTGGTCTGAGAGCAGTAGGACTCAGCCTCCTCTCTTTGGTCCCATTTGAAGGGAAATTAAATTATTTGGGAAGCTGAAATGAAAACACCAGGGCTCCGTTTTCCTCCCTTCCGTTTCTCTGCAGTCACTCACAAGTTGAAAACTGGGATAGAGAGAACAGGAGTGGAGCAAAGAAACACCTCTTTCCCACACACCCCCCTAAGTATTTGTGCCAGTTTCTGGTTCCTTTTGAAATGAGGGAAAGGATGGGTTACAAGAAAATTGTTCCACTGGCAAACTCTCTCCCAAGTAAATACTGGTCATGCTGGCTTCAAAAAGTAGTTCCCAGCCTCTCTCAAAAACATGACCGGGCTGGAGCTCCTCCTTGATGCACAGGAACTTGGTTGGAATGTGGAATTTAAAGTGTCTACAGAACTTGCAAATTGCCCAGTTGTTCCAGTAACAAATCCCCCCTGCAGATCTACAGTCAGAGTCCCTCAATGTGTCCCTGAGGCTCCTATCCCTCTTTGGGACACACACACGCTGCCATGACAAAAACCTGGCTGTGAGGCCACTGCTCCAAGCAAATCCTGCTGCTGCAATAGGGAAGGGAGGCACACTCCCCCCTTCCCACACGTACAGCCGTCAAAAAAAAGGCTGGAGATCAGAAAGTTCCTAACAGAGAAGCAACGTGGGCCGATTTCCAGGACAATCTGGTGGAGCTCCCTATGGGACCTTTGTAATCCTCTGGCTACTGGGGCACTTCTGCGTGGCCAGAGGAGACTGTGAAGGACAAACGGAGGGAGAGCACAAGTTTGGCTGTCATTCTCAACTGACTTGGAGAGAGGACGCAGATTTTCAGCAGTTTTGTCCAGCTCTACACACACACACACACACCCCCTTCTCAGCACACACATCTTTAAGCAGGTCTGGGATGGCTGGATATCCTTTTCACACCACCCCTGCTGCATGTCTGTAGTTGCCACAGAAAACATGGGGATTTTGTCTGCACAGCTATTTTGCAAATATGATTACTTGACTTGGATGACCGCCTGGGAGTGGAACAGTACTGAAATCCAGTTCCACATCTGTTTGGCAGTATCTAGCCTGGTTTTCTTAGCAAATAAAGTCTATGATGTGATGAAGCTGCCTTCATTGCTCTGTATTCCTCTGTTCCCCTGGCAACTTTGGAGACTTGGCCGTTTTCAAAGTATTACAATCAAAGATATTAATTTTTTAGATGTTTACTGAAAGTCTACGGGTAGCTGCAGAAATTGCCATTGAGCTCACACTGAGGAAAAGGCTGCAGCATAAGCACGAAATATAATTTCATAACATGCTAGAGAATTTAAGGCAGAGGGAGAAAGAGAAGTTATGAACACCATAATTGGAGGAAGTTCCTTGGTTGGCTTGTGTACCTGAATAGACATCAGAGACTCCAATCACCAAACTCAAGTCCATTGGAAATCAGTTTCATCAGTTCTGCTACTTATTTGCTTAAAGCACTCTAATCATCTATCGCAATAGTCCTTGGGGACTAATCTTGTGGGAGCAAGGGTCAGGTCTACCATGACAGTGTCAAGGAGAGGTTAATGTTACTGGGCATTCCTTCCATTTCCTAAAAGTCATCCATGCAGAGCGGCAGGATGAGCTGTGCAGATTGCACATTTTCCTTGTTACAATACATATTCTTTTTCTCTTTGTGTCATCAGACAGACCTCTTGACACACTAACCTCATCACAGATAAATGCTTTGAAAGTTACTCCTTCTCCTTGGGCTTTCTTGATTCATACTCACTGGCATAAGAAAATGACCTGATCTTCCTCCCTTTCTTACCCGTAATTCCAGGAGGCACCAGTGCCAGAGGAGAGCATTCCTATGGCCTTGCATCACACTAACTGGCAGTGGACCAGTTAGCCTCTCTTAAGCCTTAGTTACTTAACCAGTAACTAATGACCAAATGTGCCCAACTAGTTGTGTCAAGAGAAGGGAGGGGAATCTCCCCATAGCTGGAAAAGTCTGGCTGGGAGGTTGGTCTGATCCTCTGTGCAAAATTCAGCTAATTGCCCAGGGCATAACCCTTGAAAGAGTTCATTCCTTCAGGATGATCCCGAATGATTTTCCCCTTAACTCTGTTGAAAGCCTAGCTAAAAGTGACAGCATGGACCACATACATATTCATAATTTCAGCTGCCTCCTAGTCACAGCCTTCATCGAAGGTTGTATTGGCTCCAATGCAAAGGAATAGCTGCAGGATCTTCTGAGCACCAGTGCAAACAGCACAGGGTATTCCTGTTTCACAGGGACAGTGACAGAATAAATGACGTTCATCTGACTTTTTATTGCCTTTTTTTCTAAAACATGGTCCTGATAGTACTGCTTTGAGTGCACCCTGATGGAGCCAGATGTGTAGGGTTTGCACAGCACTAATCAAAGGGAAGTGACTGAGCAATGTTCCCGGGCACATGAGAGACATTTTTTCGAGTCTTCGTACATCTCGAGTTTCCTCTCACTCTATTGGTATGGTGGGTACTTGTCCAAGACTTTCCCCAAACTCCAGCCTGGGCTAAAGGTCAGGCCAGCTGTTGAGGAGTTTGACTTGTCAGAGAATTAAGAGATTAGAGACCATCACTAAATGTTCTTGAGAACGCCAAACAAAATGATTAATTACATCACAGGAAAATGACTGAGCAAATAAGCTTCTTCATAAGCACTACAGATGTTACACATTTGTTAACAAGCCACATTTGCTAATTGAAAAGTATTTCCTTTTTGGCACAGTGAAGCAATCTCAGAGCTTCTTTACCTCCTTCTGCAGTGAGTTTCTGCTTCCCTGATGCCTCATTCTTTCATTGTTATGAGCCGCTCAACACTCAGATCGGCCTTTAAGAGCAATATATCTTAGCAGCTTCTCTGCTGAATTAATGCTGAATCATGTTATAACTCACACCAAGACCAGGCAGTAGCAAATGCGAATGACTTTTGCCCAGTTGAAGAATAAGAAACCAGATTGCTCTGAAAAGAAACTGTATTGGCACAGGGAGGCAGTGGTAGGCCCAGGAGAACACGGGCCCATTGTACAGTTGATTCTATGAGCCCTGAACAGATTAAATTCCAGATCCCACAAACATCTGTCCTCCAGACTTTTGAACAGGACTGTTCTACTAAACAGACGGAAGCTTTTCCAAGCTTCAAGAAGCATAGCTTTACTTGAAGGTAGCTTGGTTTTTTTTAAAGGCTCTCTTGATGATTTGTTATGAAATCTCCCACTGGAGACAAGAAAGACTGGGAAGCAGCTTTCCAGAAGTTTGAGAAGGCAAAGGAAAGGAAGTTAATTTCAGATCCTGTTGCTGGAGTTGATAGTTTGAACCCAGAGGACAGAAGGCCCATTGAAGAGTTTCTCACCATGCAGGGAGTTTGTCACTGCTGTTTTACCAACTGCCAAACTAATGTCATCATTGATACTGCTACATATTTCATTTAGTTCAGCCTATCCCTGGACATCAATTCCTCCTAAGAGATTTGGGTAAGATGAAAGTAGTTACTCTAACGAAATATGCTCTGTTAATGCAGAGTTCTCTGTGACATAAGGTATTGGCCACTCTGAGAAATCCTTTTCCTCCATGAGACAGGCCCTCAACATACCATCTATAGCAATTTTCTAAGAGCCCAGCCACTGCTGCCCTCCATGAATTGCTCAAAAAAGGGGTAAAACGCAGGTCAGCCTCATTTGTTCTTCTATACCTGATCTACTTGAAGTGACAACTGGAGTCAGTGATGAAAAGCTGGCCTTATCTAAGCTACCATTGACGTCAGTGCAACGAGGACTTCACACAAGTGACGCCTTTACCCTGAGATCCAGGACGACCGAGTTCCGAACCAGGCTGCTACTGAGCTGGTGCTTTCCAAAGCAGAAAGCCTGTTGGCACAGAGCATTGTCACAAAAAGAAAAATAAACTGATAGAACAGGGAAGATTTCCCCAAATAAACAAAAGCCAGCACATAATGCCATATCTTATAAACAGCCACAAGCCAGGAAATGTCAGTTTATGTAGGGGCAGGGGATGGGGGGAACCTGAAATATGGGGAGAAAAAAGTCAGAAAACAGTTCACAGAAACACTATATTCCTTACATTTTAAAGCTAGTCTGTGTCTTTATGACCCCTTTGCATCTGGCACACCTGGCATGTCACTCCAGGTTCTACTCTGAATCTTTTTGCACTGCAGAAACAGGATTCTCAGCATGACAATGCCATTTTTCCTTTGGCATCCTGTAAGGAAATTTCTCAACAGGAGGCCGGGCTGTAGCTGCGTTTTGGTGCAGTAGAGCAAGGACCAGCCCCCAGACAGCATTTGATAGCTGGTGCTTACCTACTAGGCTAGAACCCCTAGTTCCTTCAGGAAACTCCTGAGCAAGGCAGAAGGAATTCCAGATGGGTAGGAATGAGGTGCTTGCTCCCTACCCTTCAGCAGACCGAGCACAATGAGAGACAGGCACTTTCAAGAGAAATACAAACCCCCCTGCTCTGAGATCCTCCCCTCCTGGTTATATTAGTGCTTCCTGCAGGATGGCAAAAGCAAGAAGTAGTTGAGTGCCCCATGGCTTGCAAACTGAACCAATAAAACATGGTCTGGGCTAAATTTAACCTCCAAATCCTGGCGTCTAAAGGACAGTCAGTTCCTATATGAGTTCCCACCGCCGGCTGCCTGGCACAGCTGCATTCCCGGGACGAGGGGCAGGCTGAGCAGACACCTCTGGCCAGATGTGGTGGGTCGGGGAGACTGGCCGGGGCACGGAACCGTACCCCTCAACCCTGTAGGCTGCTGGCTGCGGGTGACGGGCAGGGATGAGGACGAGCGGCAGCCGCCCGCGGATGTGCAGGGAGGAGAGAAAGATGCGTGACGGCGTGTGAATCACGTTTCTCCTGCCCTCCAGCTCCCGGCGGCAGATAAAAGCACCGGGCGACAATGGGGCGGCACAGCCGGCTCCCGCCGCAGCCCCGTAACCGTCCCAGCCATGAGCCCGCACCTGCGTCTCCTCCTCCTCCTCCTCCTCCTGGCCGCCGCTCTCTGCCGGGGTAAGCGGGGCCGGGGACACCCCGGCGGGGGGTCGGGTCTGTGCGGGGGGTCCCGTCCCGGGGCTCAGGGCTCTCCTCCCGCCCCGCAGGCGCGCCGCTGGCCGGGGAGCTGCGGTGCCGCTGCCCGCGGGCCGTGTCCGAGGTGATCCCGCCGCGCCGCCTGGCCCGGGTGGAGCTCGTCGCCGAGGGGCCGCACTGCGCCGTGCCCGAGGTCATGTAAGTGCCCGGCCCCGCTCCCCAGCCCGCTCCCGCTGCCGCTCCCGCTGCCGCTGCCGCTCTCACCCCCTCCTCGCCCCGCAGCGCCACGACGAAGCAGGGACAGACGATCTGCCTGAGCCCCGCAGCGCCCTGGGTCAAGCTCATCCTCACCAGGATCCTCAAGAGGTACCAGTGCGGGGACGGGATGCGGGACATCAGGGGACACTAACGCAGCCCCTTCTGAAGCCAAGCTTAGCTTTGGGCTGGGGTTAAACCTGGTATCGGTGTCACAGCAAGAACAAGCCATCTTACGCCATTGACTTTTTTGGGGAAATTCATTTTGTTATGCCACAGACATGCCCAAGAAGTGGCTTCTCTGTTGGGAAGAGGGAACTCTGGAGGTCAGGTAGAGTACCCACAGCACATGCCTGATTAGATGCAAATCTAGCCACAGCATCACCATCAGGCATCCTTTCCAGAAGACACAACTCCTATGGCACTTCTTATCTGGGGCACCCAGTGAGTCTTAAGGAATGCTTTTCAGAGTGACTTTATAATTTGAATTTTGCCTGTTGCAGTTCACACAACCAGCTCTGAGGGAAGAAACAGCTCCAGATGAAGCAACCCACGTTTGCCAGAAGATACCATGAAATGGATGCTGGAAGAAGATAACAGCCCGCCTGCCTAGTTGTGATGGGCCTCTAGACCAGCTCTTCTATGTTCAACTCCCCTAAGCCTCTCCCTTCCCACTTATTCCTTTGTATGTATTTATTGACTGAGCTAAAATGACCGAATGGGCTTTGTTTGTTTCCTCTCGGCAACCTGGCTGCAGGTCTGACAATTTGAGTAGCCCCCACTTTGTGCAAGCTCCTTCTCTCCAAATACGATTTGCCAACAAGTTGTTATAAGTGGCATTAATATCTGGAAAGCAGGTGTGTCCACCGTGGAGACTGCTGCCTGCAGAGAGCAGGCTGGGGTGGGTAGTGCTGCTGACGTTAGGAGGAACGGGATTGCCAAACCTGAGTGCTGTCCCTGTGCTGAGCATCTTGGTGCCCGCTCAGCATGACAGGAGAATAAGTAAGCTCAGTGCTTGCTGCCTCCTCAGTCTGCTGCCTCAGGAGCCTAAATGAGCCTCGGGCTCACAATGGTTCACTAAATCCCTTTTCCCCCACTCTAATTTACTAGCATTTGCTGTAGGATGCCTGGGAACCTTTTTGCACAAAGTACTGTACAATGAAAGCACAGAAAGCTCGCTCCTGAAGTCTCACTCTCTTTACTAGTTAGGACAGTTTAAGAATTTCCATGAAATTATGGGGTTTCATGCCGAGATTGTTTTGGTATCTAACAAGATAAACCCTAACAAGGGGTTGCTTGGTTGGTTGGTTTTGACATGAGTTTACATTTAATTATTTGGTATTTATGCACAAGATATAAAGGAACAGTAAATGTTCGGAAGAGGTTTGGATATTTTATGTCTACTTGTATGACATACTGTCTGTCATAATCCATATAGAATAAGTAATTTGCCTTATTCAGCTTTGGAAAAATATATTTATGTAAGAAGGTGGATTTATCATGAAATGATAATGTAACTAAATATAATGCAATAAAAACAATTTCTTGTTGAAAAATATACTGTGTGGGTTTTTTTGCTGGGCTGGAAGGAGCAACACTTCACAGTTCACAACAGCAAATCTGTTTCCAGAAAAAAAAAAAAAGTTCCCGTCCCAGCTGTAACAAGGAGCCCTGACTCCTTTTAAAGAAAGAATCTCCACCTCTGGATTCTTTTTTAAGTGCACATTTCTAGGGCAAACAATATCCTCAATCACTAGGTACTCAGTACTTATTTAGTGACAGGAAAATCAATTGCTGTTTGCTCATGAAATTCAATAGAACCTTATCTGGAGGCACAACATATCCCGGCCTTGTTGGCAGGACTGATGGAGTCACGGGCTGCTCTCTGTGACCCGCTGAAATCTGGCTCAGCCTCAGGACACGCTCCAGCTCTTCTGTGAGAGAAATCTCTGGAAAGCAGTTTCACATGAACATGGATTGTTCTCCTTCCTCATTTCTTCCTCTTCATCTACCAAGTAACTGGATGCTACTTGTTTGAGTTGTGGACATATAGTGAAAAACCTTACTAAATTTTGAAAACATCTTGATGTATAAAATAGCTTTTCTCTCTGTAATGCCAGATTTTCTGAGTCCAAGATTTAGGCTGTTGTGGTCCACTCAGAAGAGGAGAAAATACTATTTTTATTTTTTTTCCATGATACTATCTACCTACTGTTACTCTTGAAGGGTAAAAGTCTTACTATATTAAAAACCTTTCTAGGGAAAAGGGTCTGTTTTGCCTGACTTATCCATCAGATGAGTGCAGAAATTTAGAGTAGTAAAGGGCTAAAAAGATGTCCTGCATCTGAGAAAGAACAACGAATCCAATTATGCAACTTTGCAAACATTAAAGAGAGAAGAAATTAGGGGAGAGTGTAAGCTGGACAAAGCTACGTGCAAAAAGCAACGGGAAGCAGGCAGGGTTACTAACAGATATATATAATTAAATAAATAAAATGTCTATCAAAGGGTGGAATTTACAATATGACAACTACACACACACAGAGGTCTCCTTAAATCAACTGCATATTATGAAATCACAAAATGACTCAAATGATAGATATTCTATACCCAACTGGCTATTCCACTGGGTCATAACGGGAACTACCTGGAAATTGAAGGTATTTAAATGACTGGTGTTACTGGTTCAGCCATATGGTGAAATCTGACCGTAAGGAAATCCAGCAGCTTCCAAAGGACTATTGTCAGTAAGCGATACTATTTGTCAGGCAAAAATATTCAGAGTTTTCCCCCACAGTTCACATTACTAACTAAGGAGGAGTGATTATTTACTGTCTTCCCTGAGAACATTTTCCTTCTCAAAATTTATGCTGAAAGACTGGTTTCCTCCACTGATTACAAAAATGCAAGAATTACAGTGTCACAGAAGTGTTCAGATGGAGCAGAGAATGCAAAACACGTGCCTCCACATTATTTACAGAGGACGGAAGTCAAACTCCACGCAAATTAACATTTGGGCCAAAGCTGAGGGGATATTTTGCAGGAAATGTTAGCAGCTTCTCTGCAAGATTTATACTCGGGTATATGGAGAACAGTTCTTTTATCCCAGTCCTCACAGTAACCAAGGATTCTTTTCTACTGTTAACTATTTGGTTCACAAAACCCCTCAAGTTTTGTGAAATAACCTCAGTTGTCAAAACAATCTCAGGACTGTGCAGTGGCAAGCTTTACTGATTTTGAAAGCAAATGCTTTTCTAAATACATACTTTAGAAAAAACATTCTTACTTCTACTTTTAATAATCCAGAATACTATGAATAGATCCTTCTTAACATCGTTACCTATTTTTCTCGCTCATTTTCTAAAATTAAGGACATTTTAGTCATTGAATGAAATGACCTATTTCATAATATGCAAATACACACACAAACCCACAAATATCTGCTCATTTTGTGAGCTACCACTCACTTGCATAACAACGCATAACAGTTCTGTATCATCCACTGGGCACATGGATTTGCTACACATTATATGGGGCAGTGGATAAGAGTATGTAAGAGATTCTTAAAGATCATTATCATAATGTTATAATGCTCTGACTTCCTCATCCTCCCCAAGTAACACAATTGCCAAGACTTTTGCCAATGCTCTATTAAGTTGATTCTTTCTTGTATTTCAGCACCGAGCGAAAATCAAGCAAGTACAGAGCTGTAAATGATGACAAGCAATGAAGATTAACCCCTCCCTCACCACTTTAACCAGCGTGTTATTCTCCCTTAGTATTTTACTGTTTTCTTGGAGTTAAGAAGGATTCACAGCAAGCAGAGTGGCTCCAGAGTGCTGCTCAGTTTCAGGTGTGTTCAGCTCTTCCATCTTGGACGTTCCTGCTGCTTGTGGCAAAAGGCAGGGGCAAGAGGAACATGTCCATGACCATGCACTCCTCTCTGTACCTGTGAAGCAAATCCTGGAGTAACGCAGTGTCAGCAGTTCCCACGTGGTCTGAAGAGACAGCAGAGTTTGTTCTCAGCTCACCAGCAGAAGGCACAGAGAGCAGACATGGATAACAAGACCGTAATCTCCCTCCTCCTTCTCTCTTTTACGGGCAACTGTCCTGGTAAGACAATCCAATTTATTTTCCTTTGTATTACAATTCTTCTGTAATATGGATTAGCTAAACAGAATGTTTTCAAGATGTGGAGGATTTCCATACTTGCACTGTCTTTGAGGCAGCAGGTCAAGAAAAACACACACTTGTGGACTGTCAGAGTGGGCAGTCTCCTATTACTCTTCTGCCATTGGAGATTCACTGACATTGGTTAATTTGTCCCTTAAATATTCTGAGAAAAATGAGATTACAACCAGGGCCTGTGTGGCATATTGCACCACTATCACTTTCCATACTGCTTTTACGGCCCAGAGATGAAAGCCTGGACTATTCAGCTTTGTTTCAGTCAATCTATTTCTAATCTACAGCCATCTGTTAGAGCTCTTCACTGAGAAGCAGGACAGTAAAAAATAAACAATTCTGCTGGGAAAGTCAAAAATGTATTTAACGAGCATAAAGTATGCCAAGTTTAGGGGTCTAGAATGCTTCCAAGCCTCAGCACCATGTGGATGCTTGCTCCTACTGCATCTTGGCATCACCTCAGGATGACACACATCTGCAGTCTCTCCTGAGCCAGAACATCTGATGTCCTCCAGGCTGAACAACTGGCTAGCAGGACGTCATACCATTACACACATCTGCACTCAAATCCTGGCACAGCCTTTGGGACTCTCCTTTTCTTCTCTTCAGCCTGCAGATGGGATGCTGTTCTGCTGTGATGCAGATGGGTTGCTGTTCTGCTGTGATGCTCTGTGCTTCCCAAGGCCTGACTTTCAAGTCCCTTTATTTGTGTTTTTGGTCAGGTAGGTAGGGAGGTGTCCATCACCCAAAAGAAGCACCAGCAGATTCAGCTGGGCAGAAGGTCAGTGAAGAAAGGAAATAGGTGGATGATCATATCAAGGTACATAAACTAGCACAGAGTGAGGTAAAGGAGTTTGCTGTTTGGTCTTAGGGATGTCAAGAGAGGATTGGGATTTCAGCTCTTGTGGCCCTACTCATTTCAGAGTGTCTGTGTGCCCCACATCCGTTCACCTGGAGCTTGTCTTTGCTGCTTCTTTGTACTGCCCTCAAAGCACTGAATCTCCTCTTTTAAATATATTCCACATTTCAACTGTCAGGAATTTCAAGCTGAAGATATAAGGATTTTTCCTTAGTAGGAAAAATGGACAAATGTGAGAGTTGTGATTGTGTTTTTAAACTGATACCTGACCTGAAAACAGGAAGATATCCCAGTTTCTGCAGTGGCTGGAGCTGGGAAAGCCCTGGGCTTCATGGTTTGTGATTGTCACCTCTCTGGTACTCTGTGCTCAATCCATAAAGCTGGGATAACATTATTTTTTGCTTCACTAGGGCAACATGGGTCTGGAAGGCCCCAGGGACTTGGTTGCTATACAATGTGTGGCAAAATTTGATCATAGTCTGTTCCAAAGCCTGCTGGGTTTCTTGCTCCCGGAACTTACCCAGAGTTGCTTCCTCAGAGGCACTCATACATTTTCTAGCATCTTGATTAGGTTTCTAAGCTGAATATTTTCATGGCTTTTTCACATCAGGTACAAGTGTAGAATTTTAGCCCCTCGAGGCTGCATTTTCATGGGGAGCTGCCACCCACCTCTTCAGGTAGGCGTTTCTTCCTCTCATAAGACAGGAGTCCCACCTTTCCAGCAGCTTTTCATTGCACTTGATGTTGTTGAGTGCCAAAATAATTTTAGTTGTAATGGGTGCTTATAAATTGTTACCTGTACAAAGCCTGCAGCTCTCAAATGCCTCATTCTTGCTCAGTGAACATACTACCTTTAGCCCATAAATAGCAATTCATTTATACCTCGAGGCATGAACTTTTTATCCCTTCTGCTTTCTCTAATTAACATTTTCATCGTTAGTCTGGGTTAGTTGCAGACGTTATAAGCTTCCCTTTCCTTTCCTGGCAGAGATGCTGCTGGCAGCAGAGCCTCGGTGTCACTGCATCCAGACTGCCACAGGAATAATGCTGCCAAAGCACCTGGCCAATGTCTAAATCATTCCCAAGGGCCGCACTGCAACACCATGGAAATCATGTCAGTAAAGTCAGTAGCAAGAGAAGTTATGGTTTACGAATGCTGAAGAGTTGGCTGCCCCTAAGCTTACACTCCTCAGCCTCGTCTGCACCCTCCTCTGACCTCCTCAGGTGCCAATATTAACTAAGATGAAATGTTCATTCCACTGCAGAGCAACACTGAAGAACAGCCAGCAAATCTGCTTCAATCCCCAGGCCAAATGGGTGAAGATGGTAATTAACAGGATTCTACAAAGGTAGCTGCCAGGATTACCTACTAACTGGAATTATTCCACCAAAGGGCATAATTTCTCCAAGATAAACATCAATGTGTGCACAATCTTCAGAGCTCTTCCCTGAGACCCATCTGAGTAGCGCAGGGGTAGGAATACAAGAGGACTAGATTTAGTTTAGATTAGGCAGAAGCAAGGCCTCCCGGACATATCTCAGTGATCTAAAATGAACAATCTGTCCCGTGTCATACTTTTCAAACGAGTATATTGATCCAGGGTTCCTTGGGGTTGTGTTCAGCTCCGCATTGCCAAGGACAATGTTTGGGCTTTCTGGAGGAACTGTCTTGCAGACAATAGAAGTGTTGTTTAGTGCTGCCCTGTGCCAGCCGTGTGCCCAAGAGACAGGACAGTCATTAGCCCAAGCTTCTCTGGTGTCTGGGGGTAGGTGTATCTCCTCGGAGATAAATTACACACAATAGCATTCCGGGCAAACTTACGCTAGTGCAAATTAAACAAACATTCAACTGAAAACAATTCTTTTACTTTCCAGTAAAAGCGAATCTGGTTGTGTCTGGTTTTGATGTTTGTAAATTAATCTCACTGTTTTGTGCGTGCTGTAATTCACTACCATACCCGTACTACAGTTCATCCCAGAAACGGCGTCAGCGAAGGAACCAGAGGCCTCCCAGCAAGCAAGAGAAAGCCAAGAGAAAAGTCTTAGCCTTTAGGCATCTCCAGGGTCAGGATATTTATAATTTCACTCTAGTGGTTTTTTTATTCTTACTGCTCTTGGTGCACAGATTGTTCATCTGCAAAAGGAAACTGCTGGGTTCAACAGGCTGCTATACCACCAGAAGACTCCTGTGGTTTATGGCAAAATTTTCCATGGTTCTTAACTGCAGATGCTTTTAAGCAATATCCTAACCCTACCCTGGCTTTGGGGTGTCAGCTGGAAACACCTGCACAGGTTCAGCATTCCCTGAGCTGGGAGTTCACAGCATCCCCCAGATTCATTATCAACCACTATGAAGTAAGGTTTTCTCTAGTTTAAGAGCGCTGGGGTTTCCAAAGTAAAGAAATATTAACCAGAGAAGATTCTTACTGAAAGGGGAAAAAAAAATTAAAAAGGAAAAGAAAGGGAAAAAGGAATTTCCTGACATCAATAAAAACTTTGCTTAGAGGCAATATGGTCAATGAAGTGAAGGAAATGCTCTAAGATTTCAGTGTTTAAAAACTGGGTTTTTGGTCTTATGCATATTAAATATACCTCTAACATTAAAACAGCAAAGTTGATGTAATTCTGGTTTTGTCACCAAGCTATCAATGGCACAAGGACTCTTCCATAAAGAAGATTTTTAGAAGCCATCAATTCAACTTTTCGTAAATGAAATGTGAAGAAAATGTGTGTGAAATATCTTTAATGTTTTCAAACATGCTCAGAGTTTTGCCACCTGCAAACCGTTTATTCAAAGTGTACCTGGGGCTGCACAGTAAATAAAAAATTACAGTAAGTACAAGACTGTTGGTAATGTTCTGCATTGCTATGTCTGCTTTAACAAGAAAATAAACCAGATTTTAGATTTATTTCCAGTGATCAGTTTTGCTAAAACTCATTTCCTTTTTCCTTTAAATAACATATTTGAATACTATCTTGTTTTCAAAACGAAAAGTGCTTGTTCCTCACCTGAAGACAGTCACATTTTTGGTTCTTATGTACACAAGGGATCACAACATCAACATCAAATACTAACACTGGAGGTCTCCCAACCATGTGAGAGACAATGTGTGACATGAGAGGCTATTTAAGGCTATCAGACTACTATGTAAACCAAACAAACCAAATGAAACCAAAAGCAAACCAGACTTTCCTTTAAGACCTTACACTTACAGAAAACTGAAAGAGTAAGTATTTTCTGCAAAAGTTTTCTTCCAAATATATTGAAAAATATGCTGATCTAGTCAATTAATTAAAAACAAAACTGTTGGTTTTTTATAAGTGTTTGGATTAAAAGAATGTTTCTTTCAGTTTTAACTGAAATAAGGTAACTTTTTTTGACCAGTTTATTTGGCCAAAAGCATACTCATACCAAGTCGGTACTGGAGCACACATGCACACTGCAGTAAGGAGTCGATAATGAAAAATACCTGACAAATGCAATTTATGCTAAACCCAAACCTGCTCTCTCAGATTCAGGTTTGTGTCTCTGCAGCCAGCCAGTGATGTCATGGATGCAGAGGATTAATGCAATGTAAATACAATTCAGAGGCATAGCAAATGAATCTAAGCCTTACAAGCCTTTAGGAAACAAAATGTACCTGTTACCCAAATATCACCCCCTGGGGTGGTGCCCCAGGGCATCACCTTTAAAAAGATTTATGGTTCCTCCCCTCACATCGGCTATTGCAAAAAATCTTGCAGAAAATTTACTCCTCAAATATTTATAAAGATCTTCTAACTTCCAATCTACCTTTGCCCAGAGCTAATAAAACTCTCTTGATGTCTTTCCACTGCAATCCCCCTGAATACATCGGTCTTTCCTTCCTTTCATAATGTATCTGTAAAAAGTCCCTATAGTCTTTTTTGACCCCTTCTATCTTCTTTGTAGAATACAAATAGTCTTCTAAACACTCTCAGTTCTTCTCTTCTTTGATTCAAGCTAATCTTTCTCAAACACTAATAACAATCTTCAGGTAAAATACTGACCTTGTCATTAAATGATGTGACCTGATTTTAACAAAACAGATTGCTATGGTTGTTTAATTGTACTGTAGACAATCATCTAGACATAAAAGCAGATTTCAGTAGAAGCAGTACTTTTATCATCAGGCATTTGTATCATTACTACAAATGAGAAAAGGCACAAGCCAAACCATGGTAACAATTTTGAAGTATCCAGGTTTCAAAGGAGACGGGAGGTGATCCAGCTAACCATGGGACAAGGAAGGATGTCTGTTCAGTAGAATGAGATAAATTTCAGAGGAAAACAACAACTATAGTATGAGTTGTAGGATGAGAAACAAGTAAGCAGAATAAATCTTGTCAGCCTGCAGAAGAGATCACAGAGGGGACATGACAAAATTCTGACATGCTGCAAATTGCATGCATAAGAACAAGGAATGACTGGTACCTGATTCCAATACAAAAGAAAAACAGGACAAATAAATGAAGGTAGCAGCTGGCAGGTTCAGCAGAACCTTAAGGAATTTGTGTTCTTCTTGAACAAACAGTTACGCTGTGGGTATCTTTGCTACATCTATTTGTGAATATTAAATTTGGGGTTTTAGGCAGTGAGTAGCCAAATAACGAGGGAAGATACTGTAAAGCCTGTTCAACACAAAGATGTTGTCTTTGGCTCAAGAAGTTCCTTAACTTCAAATTCTCAGCATCTGGAAAAATATAGAGGAAAAATAATAGTTTAAAGTATCTTTATATGTTTACCCTCCGCTTTCACAAGCATTCCTTATTGGTCCCTGTGAGTACCAAGATACTGTTGTAGATGAAGGCCAACCACATCCTGGTCAGTATCAGGAACAGTATGGTGAGTAGGACCAGAAAGGTGATCATCCCCCTGTACTCAGCACTGGTGAGGCCCCACCTCGAGTAGAATCGTAGAATCAGAGAATCATAGAATGGTTTGGGTTGGAAGGGACCTTAAAGATCATCCAGTTCCAACCCCCCTGCCCTGGGCAGGGACAACTCCCTCCACACCAGGTTGCTCCAAGTCCCATCCAGCCTGGCCTTGAACCCCTCCAGGGATGGGGCAGCCACAGCTTCTCTGGGCAACCTGTTCCAGTGTCTCATCACCCTCACTGCAAAGAATTTCTTTCTGGTGTCTAATCTAAATCTCCCCTCTTTCAATTTAAAACTGTTGCCCCTTTTTCTTTCACCACACTTCCTGACAGAGTCCCTCTCCAGCTATGTGTCCAGTTGCTAGAGAAGTGCAACGAAGCTGGTAAGGGGTCTGGAGATTAAGTCTTATGAGGAGAGGCTGAGGGAGCTGGGGGTGTTCAGTCTGAGGAAGAGGAGGCCGAGAGGAGACCGTATCATGCTTTATAACTACCTGAAGGGGGTGTGTAGAGAGGTGGGGTTGATCTTGTCTCCCAAGTCACAGGAGACAGGACAAGGGGCAATGGC
>BJBW01003332.1:110732-136968 GCA_004320125.1 Scolopax mira
GGAAACATTTCTTCATGGAGAGGGTTATTGGGCATTGGAATGGGCTGCCCAGGGAAGGGGTTGAGGCACCATCCCTGGAGGTGTTCAGAAGACAGGTTGACATGGTTCTCAGGAATATGGTTTAGTGATTTTTATTTCTTATTTCTTATTTATATTTTTTTTGTCAGAGTTAGGTTGATGGTTGGACTAGATGATCTTTAAGGTCCCTTCCAACCTAGACAATTCTATGAATTTATGAGCCTGTAATGGGATGTGACACTGCTGTCATTACACCCTTTTGTCCTAAGGCTCTGAAATGTAATGGGAGTTTCCAGGATGCAAAACAAGGCCTCTGTTGGCTTGCGTTTTGTGAGCAGCTGAAGAAATACACACCAAATGAAACTGAAGGAGGCAATAAAACACAGAATGTTGTTTCACAAAGTATGCTGAGTCAATCTCCGGATCCTCACGTTGCTGATTTCATATCCCTGACTGACCATAGGAATAGCAATGTCAGCATGAAAAAAAGGAAACTATAATTTCCACTGTGGAAGCAGGATTAGAAACTTCACCGCATGATGAGGAAGAGTAACAATAGTCTTAGATTACATCACTACTGTGTACCAGAACCATGCTAGAACTGGTGCATAAATTCTGCTTGAATTAATCATGTCCAGTAAACTATGGAAAACATATCATTTCTGAAACTTCTTCCATTGTTTTGAATTGGGCTTCCCTGTTCCTGGAACCACCACCCAATTTAATATGATTTATCTGATTAACAACTGCATTTATTAGTGTGGATTTATCAGTGAACGAGGACTCAACACTTGATGGCCTGTCGCTTTGTTCTCTGCTCTTGGGAGTCAGTGGGGAGGACTTGACCCCTGGCAGTTCTGTTGTGCTTGCTGTAGCAGCATCACTGTGATTTCCCAAAGTGATCAAATGGCAATTGCAATAAGAAACTGATCATCATTATGAATTCCAACATGGGATAGCAATGCTATACTCAGTCTTTCCGGAGAAGATTTGCCCATTTTGAATGAGTTTCTGCTCAATTTCACCCTCTCACGAAGCATTTTCTTGATCCAGGGTTATAAAAAGCCACTGATAAATAGGAAACGTTGCCCGCACCATCCCAGTGCATCTTTTCCATCTGCACACTCTGAGTAATGTCATAATGTTGTCACCAAGCTGAAACCACCAAAAACCAAGGCCAAGTTATGGGGTAATATTGGTGCTGAGTAAATCAGTGTGGTGAATGAAAACAATTAGCCACAGCTCCTCGGACACTTGCTAACACAGGCACTGCATGGTGCCAAAATAAAAAGGCACATTATACACATACGTATATGCCAACTGGGCTGTTAAGAGCCTGAAATAGAGCGTCACCTGTGTACTGCCACCATTTTTATACAGGGAGGTAGCTGCAGAGTCTGAATTCCGCACTTCTTGTCCTAGCACTCTTCTTCTTGTTCCTAATACCAAGTTTTCGTAAGACTGGCCACCACCACACTGAGCACTGCTGTGAGAACGTGCCAGGGAGTGCATAGCACCAGGCTGGGATCACATTCAGACCCAACCAGCTGAGATGTGCTTTGTAAAGCCACCGTTAGGATGCTGCTTCCTCATTGGCATTGCACTCTGCGCCATCTTTGGGTAGCTTGGGGTTTTAACAGGGGTGAGCTGCTGTATGATTATTGCTCTAAATTATTACCCAGGTCATCATACGTCAGAAGGAAACGTGCCATTCTGTCGCCAGATGTAGGAAATTATGTAGGAAATACTAATTCACCCAAAAGAAAAAAATAGTATATCCATAAAAACTCGCCTGCTGAGGCTTGTGGCACACTAAATAAAAATAGTGTGCTTTCAGTATTAAGTAGTGAATATGCATGTAATTCTTCAGTCACGTGCAGAGTCAAAATAAGAAAAGAAAGATAGGGGATTTTTTTTTAGCTATTTTGATATTCTGAATGCCAACATTTGGGGTTTGAAAATGACAGAATCACAGAATGATATGGGATTGGAAGAGACCTCTGGGGATCATCTAGTCCAACCCCCCTGGCAAAGCAGATCCACCCAGAGCAGGTTGAGATGTGCCATGTGGCTGTGTTTGACTCAGCATAGTCTGAGTCTTAAGATGCTTTTCAGGTGTCAGGGTTCCTATGCATGAAAATTTCAGTGGTATCTAACTCCTAGGTATGACGCTGGCCTCACCTGCGATGGGAGGGAGAAATGCCAGGGCACTTACACAGCCAAAAATCTGCCAAGTGCTTGTTTTCCCACCACGATACCTGCAGACCTGAAGCTGTTCAGCTTTGTGTCAGAGAACAGACAGCAGTTTGACTCTTTATGGATGTTTGCAGGGAGATGGGGTGATGGTGCCTAAGAGACCCTGCCACACTGCTCTGTGGATTGACATGTCTCCCTGCTCTGCTCCCCTGCCTCCTATTCCTACTCAGCTCTACCTTCATTTGGCTGTCTTAATTATTAGCAGTGCCCAGTTGTCTGCCACATTCGGAAAAGGCCACATTCATTCCGGGCAAAAAGGGGATGTCCATTTGCCAGCAAGACAAGATTTCCTGGTAATGATAATATCTTTATTAGAGTTACTGGTATTAATAAAAGCTTTATTAGACCAAATATTTTATGTGGGAGAAATAAGTACATGGACCACAAAACCTTCATCGTGACACTTTTGTATTTCCTTATATAGTGAAAATATCCAGCTTATTTTACTGTCCAGTGGAGTTTTGTATTATTTTTTTTTTGACAGAAAGCTCAAGATGTACTTCAAGAGCAATACTCAAATCACTGTGTACTGCAGGACACATTTCACCCTGTCACATTCCTCAAGGAACAAATACTTCATTTTAGACCCTTCTTCAGTGAGGAACTGGGCTTCTGCTCTATAGGAGGTAATGTCCTACTAACACCCCTGGCTTAACAATGGGGAAACTGCAGTAATAAATATCCCAGAACCCCTTTCTAAAGCCATACAATGCCAAAGGATTATCCTCCCAGCAAAATACCACATTCAGGAATCTTTCCTACAGACACAAAAACATTCTCCAGACACAAATTCTCTTGTCAACAAAACAGACCATTGTGGTAATACAGTTAGAAAGCGTTATAGGCAAACATCTACTCTTTACCAATTCTTTCAGACTTAGTGGAAGACAAAACTCTTCCATTGTATTTTTTCATACTGTCCAGCTGAGAGGAATGGTAACATTGAAAAATACAATAAAGCACATAATGAGATGTACACTACCAAACATCCGTACTCATTTATTTTAATTCTTACTCTGTTTGACAAGCAAGCTTTTCTAGCAGTTAAGACTGCACTATAGCAAAGTCTTGCCCCTTTTGTTTTGTGCCAGAACTGTAGCTTAGCCCTCTTTTCCATATAAAATAGCAACAGGCCTTTGCTAGTTTGAACAGTCTTTTCTACACTATCAGCCTGTATTCAGACCCTGTGAAAGAAAGCTGGGTAGTTAAAGGGTGGATGCTAATGAAAAGGATTTCCCTAAAGCTCTTCTTCAGTAGCTGTGCTATGGCAAGGATTGCAAGTTCAGATTCCTTGAATTCATCAGGATTTTTTTTTAATTATTTGTCTACTTTGCCAATGGCTTTCTGTCTCGCCCCACCTGACATGATATATCTCAGTCACAAGGTGTGAAAAGTTACACTGGCATCTTTAGAAAATGGTCTCAAACTTCATATTTACACTGATATTAAATGGAAAAGTTCAACCTAGAAGTCTCTCCACTGCAGCCAATAGAATTACACTACAGATGAACGTGGCCTGCAGATGCTTTTGCCTCATGAATGTCACGTATCCAAGTCCTTGTCCTGTGGATGAACTCATGAGTATTTACTATGAATAGCTTACTGAACTATGGAAAATACCAGTTCTCCCTACTTCTGTGCAATAGCTTTTTTTCATTTCAGGGTTTTTCCAAAGGCACACCCTATTTACTAGTCATCATCTCAGCTATTAGCAACATTTTCCTTCCATGGCACATGAATAATAGTATATTGCAATGGCAGGAAGGCATTATATACCTTAAACCCCCTACTGGGCCGGAACTGGGTAGCACATTATGATAAAGGTTGAGTATCATATCTTCTTAAATTCTACTTTCCTCTTAGTGCTCTTAGGCAAATTATTTTTGAGATTAAATTGTCCCCATGCTTCTTCTGGAAGATTTTTTATGTACAGAAAGTTTTAGTCACATCTTTTCAATGACAGATGAGTTGTTTTATCTTAAAAAAAATAGTACAAGTACCAGACGCACACCCCCATATACTGCTGGTAATCCTGTGGTTAGATGAAAAACGAGAACGATTGAAATGAACAAGATCACAGTGGACACATCTTAAAAACCTACTTAGAAAAAAACACAAGTTAGCAAGGAGATGGCTCAGGGAATGAAGATGAGAAATTATTGTGATTTCAGGCACACATTGCCTAGAGGAAATGCCATTTTCAAAATGATGTAAACATGGCAATGCCCAAGTCAGACTGAAAGCCAGTAGAATCTATGTGGCTAAATGAGCTCATAAGTTATGAGTTTAAGATATGAGTAGCATTTTGTGGTGCCAAGGACACTTATTCTTAAATACGAATGACTTTTCCCAGTTTATTCTTACCATTTTGCAAGTAAAAAAAAGGTGAGTCTTCACATCTATTGTAATACCAATACAATTATTATAATTACAATTACACTACTCTAATTTGGCTTCACATTTCCCTGTTCAGACAAGCAAAGTGTCAATTTCAGAAAAGTAATGTTTTTACAGTGCTATTAGATGTGGACATTAAAGTTGTGCTTCTTTTGGAACTTAAAGAAATTTACTAATTGCACCAGGAAAATCTTAGGTTGGCTCAGCATTTGAGCGTGCTGCTGTCTGCAGTTTTAGATACACCTCTAGAAGAGTATACATTCAAAGGGGGTCAGATTCATCAAAATTCTACATAATGGTTAACAGCTTAGAAAAACAATTATCATCTACTGCCTGAGCACCTAAAGGGAAATTAAAAACCTGTAAATATATTTTTAGAACTCAAGTACAAACAGTAAATAAAACAAGCTTTTCTTATTTCTTCCCAAAGGGGACTAGGGCACCACATGCACTAAAGACACGGCCAGGAACAAGACTGGGGACACGGCATACGATGCTCAAGCCTGATGTATTGACATGCAATGTATGCTTCAAATTCAGGGAAAAAAAGTCATGTTTTAAGTATACAGTGGTTTCAGAACCGAGAATGTATTTCCTTTCTGTCTAAGTTGATATAGGGCAGGATAAATTATACCAATACTATTGGTATCTTTATAGCTGTCTAAAACCCTTTGCCTGACATTCAGGTCAGCTGAAGCAGCTGTAATTCAGATTGATTTCCTTTGTACTGCTAAAACATATATTAAAGAGCAGCATAAAAAATCTTAAGGTTTTTACAGTGTGAGGAAGGGAAAAGACTTTTTTTCCATATCAGCAAACATTACGTTTTATCTATATTCAGAATGGTAAAAGAAATGTTAAGTCATTTAGGAACACAGCTAAATTTGAGCTATGTAACTCAAATTATAATGTGAAAACAGATTTTGTAAAAAGCATTCTTTTTCCCAAGAGAGTTTATTTTATACTGGGAACTCAGACAAGGAACGCTGTGTTGTCAGGGCAAGTTGCATCTTTGATGAAGAGCTTCACTGGAGCATGACAGTGCCAACATGGCACTGCTTGCATCCCATTAGAAGGCTATCCAGGAAAGCTGCACTGCAAGAAGCCACAGAGAAAATGCAGATCCACAAGGAGCATTTGTTTTTCTGTCAGCACATCTACCTCACTTACTGGAAGACCTCTAGTTAAAAGCTTGTCTGCATGTTAGGGCTTATGCCCCTACAATTATGCTGCTAGAACTGCCTTGTGGTGCAGCTGTGTCTGCCCGTGCCTTCTCAAGGGAAACTGAAAGGATTTTGCAATTGACAGCCCATTATTCAGAGCCTTGCCTCTCCGAAAATGTTGGCCAGGCTGAAGAAAGTGATTTAAAATAACACCACTAGTGTGACCTGAAGTAGATTGAAAGAGTTACCGTACCTTCTGCCGGCAGAGCTATTGGGCAATGAGGTTTTCAGCTGTTTCTTGAGATGCAGAAGACTGGCAGAGGCTGAGGTAGGAGCAAGAAGAGGCATGGCAGTGCCACTGTCCCCCTGGCTAATACCGATATGCCAGCTAAGCCCCCGGGCAACAACACGGCTGGAGCCATCTTCACGAGTTTCTAATTGGAGGTCAACTGTCATTGGTAATTTGCTTAATGAGTATGACATGAATGGGTTTTTTTTCTGCAATATGCCAGGAAATTAGAAATCAAATTAAAAGGTGAATTCTTACCTAACTACCTTATAGGGTAGCTATTCTAAATAAGACCAAGCTTGCTGTTGCATGTTAATGGTTTGACTGTACCATACCCACACAGAGAACAGATGTTCACCATCAGAGGCACAGATAATGAAACAAACAAGTTTTCCAATATCAAGAAAAGTGCACCCAGTTATAGCAGAGCTGGCTGGAGCAGAACATTGTCTAGGTGATCAATACCTGCATTTTTTGCAAATACCCACTGTGGTCAGTCTGTGTAAAATATTCAGAATGTTTTTAATTCATTCTCAGAAGGGATCTAATATAAATGGCTCATGTTATAAACAGTTCTCTCCCCAAGTAGTATTTTTAAACCACACAGAGAAAGCACACCCATGTAAATGTGTCTGTTCAGTATTTTTATGCAAACTTATTGACCTTTATGAATATGAGTTCCCCTAAATTTTGTTAATCTACCCCAGCATACACTCTTGCCCCAAATGTACCATTACAGTTCTTATTTGTAAGTGTTGTTTGATCTCAATTCAGAAAACCCCAGCACTTTATGTTTAAGCCCACAAATGGTACCCAATCACATGGTTGGTCTTAATGGTAAAGATAACTCTTTTTCCTGTATGGCAGGAGCAGACTTTAAGGAGTTCAGCCAGTCTTACAGCAATTTCCCTGCTCTGTTTAATGGATTATTCCCCCCCACGCAAGCCAGTAACCACAAACAGCAAAATAAAAGTTTCACATAACTGCTTACATCTAAATACAGTCAAATAATTTGTCAACATCTCTTGTAATAAAAACAAAATCCAAAATTCTGTTTTCCACCTCACACCAAGACTCAAACTTAGAAAAAAGAATGTACTAACATGAATTATGTTCCTATTTTGTGCCTCAACAACCATCTTTATCCTTGACATTATCCTTGACATACTTGTAAGTTTGTAGCAGTAACAAAGTATCCTGACATAAGTTTTATGCATCATCTCACTAATCTTTCCTCCTACACAGGCAGCAGTTAAGTCAATAGCACTGCACGGTTCATATATTTCAACATCAGAAATGTGAATGTCCTCTTGGTTAATCACGAGAGAGGCAGAAACGCTCAAAATCTGGCCCTTTAGGTTACAGTGACAAATAAGGCTCTCCAGGGAGAGAGGCTGGAGAAGAGACTGGAGAAGGAAGTGCCTCCTACTTAGAGCAATTGCTACATGAAGATATTTATAGTGAAAGGCCATTATACCAAGTGACCCACACTTAATCTCTCGTGTGTTAATGCCTCAGGATTGCACAGACATAGTCAGCTGCCTGACTGCAGGGAACAGGATGGAAACCAAAGGAAGGTGGTTAAACACATAACCTGTAGCTAAATCATAGTAAAGGATGTTTTAAATATTAGGAACTTACAAGAGTCTCCTAGGGATAATGTGCAGCCATATGGCAAAAAATCCAACGGCTGTTGTCTAGGTCAGGCAGTCCATGAAACAAAACTCATTGGCAGTACAGAAGCAATTCTGGGAAACTGCTGCCACGCGCTTGGTCTGTTCTTGTCTATTTTCCTAGAAGTAAGTTTTTGATTACTGTCTGGGACAGGATCTTCAGCCTCATCAGGAGTGGCTGTAATTATGGAAGTCACGTGCATTTCGCTCTGCAGTCTACCATTATTAGGAGGAGTTGGATTTATCCCTTACCCCCCTCATCTCTCTCATGGAAAACAGCCCCGTGGATAGATGGTGTCTTACTGCATTGCAACAGCAAAGCCTTCTGCATGTTGATGAACCACAAGAGAGCAAACTATGCTCTATGAAAAACTGAATCCTTCACTGGCATTATGGAATTACTGTAGGTAAGAAACCTCTGTCCCTGAGCTTGGCAGTGCCAAAACACACCCATGGATAGATAGTGTTCTTCCCTTACCCTCCCAGCCATTCCCTTCCTGCCGTCTACAGGTGATTTGAAATTACTTCTCCCTCTCCACCACCTCAAGAAAGTCCTTCCTGCACTGGCCACCACTCAACAGACGTTAGTGCATCTGCACATAATGGCTTCCTCCAGTGGACAGTGCCTATCAGAAACCACTGTCAGCACACTGTCTGGTTGCCACACGTCTGTCTCAGGACCAGTGTGGATCCCAGAGAGAGCCACATCGAGCTTTACTTGACCAGAGCAGCAGATATTTACAAAGCCCCAAGTCTCCACAGCAGAATTTTCACTGTCACTGCCCGGTGGGCACCAAAGACCAGGACTTAAACACTGACAACAACCACTTTCCCTCAAGGGCTGAAAGATGTGATATACCTCCTGGAATAGATGCCTGGTTTATATGTTGTTTTTGAAAACTGTGGTTCAGTGAAGATTGCTACAATTCTTCCCTCCTGCTCTATGTCATGTTTTTCTTCAGATGCAAGCTGATCTACTAAAACAGCAATGGAAATATCTTCTTGTGCAACTCTGGAGTTTTGCCTCCCACCCAGTGTTCAGCATGGAAGTATATTGCCCAACAAGCAATGCTAGTAAAACAAGACACATCAAAAGCCTTCGGTTTTGGAAGGCTGGAATTTAGGACTTCTTGTCATCAGTTCTTTGAAATTTTAAAAACAGTAAGCATGAAAAAAGTTAAGCTTGACAGTACCCTACAAACTTCAAATAAATGCCTGTAGATAGTCAAACGTATGCAGTCACATCAAGCCTATTGTTGCAATTTAAAACTGGGTTTAACCTGTGCAACTATTTTTCTTGGCATTAAAAAAGGGAACCAGAAAGAGAGTCTCCATGTAAAGTTCCAGATTTGAATGATTAGCATAATAGCCTTTGTGCTGTATTGTAATAAACTTGATGAACTGGAAATATTTACAAGATATTTAGAGGAATGGCTAGGAAATGGCTTTGTATCTCCATAGGTGCAGAATGCTTTCATGGAGAAATTAGAAATTGCTTAGTCTACAAGGGTACCCAAAGATGATGACTATTATTATTTGCAGAGCATGTCAGTTGTTTGCAATGACCTCTGCAGGAAGCCAGGAAAAGTGCTTGAAAATTATGCTCCATTTAAGACTGATAATAGAGGAACACCTACTCCAGCAAGGACACAGCCAAGCATCTTGGTGCATGGATACAAGTTCACTATTCTCTTCCATGCAGGAGTGTGCTCAGAAACTCACTTGTCAAGCTAACAACAATTATTATAGGATTTGGGGGTTTTTTTGCAGTACTATTTGAATAAAGTAGATGAACACATTGTCAGTGAAGGTGCTGTTTTTCAAGGAGTTTCCACAGACAGGCTGTATAAATAAAAGGCAGGTTCACGTGCCCTGTGCAGAAACAGCTCTGCACAAAAAAGAAACAGCATTCAGGTTTTCTGTCCGAAACATCTGGCATTATAAGTAACATTCATGTACTGGCACAGATTTATCCAGAGAAATGCATTGAACATGGGCTTGCTGTGTTCACATAACACAGCAGATTTCTCTAACCTCCACTTCCACTTTCATTTTGACCAGCATCTTCTGCTTTCCAACAACACTGCACTCCTCATCATAAGAGTATTAAATTAGATTTTTACTACTACACCATCATGCAAAATGAACTCTTTTCCTTTCTACAGTTAAAACAAACTAGATCATTTAGAGACATTTCTCTGCAAGTTTTCTCTCATGCCCTTCTCTCCAAGGGGCAAAACCCAAGATCAACTACACCTTTTCATAAATTCATTTAGGCATTTTTTTCTGTAATTCTCCTGCTGCTCCTAGACAGCACATGGGCTCTCCAACAGTGACACACCCACACCCCTTAGACCCTAGCTACCAATTTACCAACCCACATCAGAAAAATGCCTTCCAAAACGAAGAGTGCTCAGAGCAAACTAACACAAATGTACTCCTGTCTTTCCCCAGCCCACCAAGGTGTTTGTAGTTTTTCCCCAGGACTATCAGCCCTTTACAGCTCTGCTCATAATGTTCAATCAGCTGTTCACCCACCTCAGCCATAAACGTCAGTATTCCACCACTGCCTCAGAATGAAACACCTCTTCAGCCCCCAGAAGAAAGACTTGTGTAGGAACCATCTGTCCTTGCCTGAAGGAAAAAACACAGAACAAAAAGTCAGTGATGGAAAGACAGGCAATTTCAACTGTCTATTGGACACAAACTTTGTGCTGTAAAAAACCCCGGACATCAGATATGAAGAGATGGGAACTTTGCACCAGGGTACGTGACTGCTGCTATGTCTCTAATTCCCCACAAAGAAGGATGGTGAAATTGTGACAATATATAAGGGAATAGTAACTGTAACACACAGGTGACAGCTATTTTGGAGTCTACATAATCTTCAGGAAGATGTGGGACAATACGTGTTGTCAATAAAAGCTTAGAGAGTCTCATATAGAGAACACTGGTGATACAACATTTCTGAATTTTAACATGAAAACAATATTGAAAATCCCAGGTTGACTTTATATAATTTCTGTGTTCTTTTTAGTTATACAAATTAACTGGAGTTAAGTTACTTTCTGGGATTGTCTACAAATGAGAATTTTACCAAAAAAACGTAGTCATCTATGAGTAGATGAGTTAAAACCAAAGACAGCTGAAGAACGGTTTGGGAAGTGCCAGGATTGAAGGTAACTAGTACACGTTTGTTGGGATCTTCTGTGTAGATTTACTTTGTTTTAAACTCATAAAGACATCTCCTGTTGAGTTCAGTAGCAGTGCTAATTGTATCTGCATACCAAAGTAAAAGCAACATAAAATGCTGGGTTTATGTTTTGCTGATATATGCTATCAGAAAAATCATTTTCATTTGTGGTTTTCTTTTTTAATGCAATAAGTTTTAGTGCAAGATCCACAGAAAGGTTCCTTTATCAGACATAATTTGTAATGTGTGGTTAAATTACATGTCAGAAGTCTTGACAATGTTTATAATTCTTAATGATTATTTTAGAATAACCTAAAAGAAAATATAAATGCAATTAAGATATGTCAATCAGGCTCAAGAGAAGCTCCCCGAGGCTGAAAATCCATGCTCCCTGCAGTTGTACTCCTAGCAAGGAGCTCAAGCACCAACTAGATACCTCATTTCCACTTGTGCAGAATTCTGTAATGAGTTATGGTATTCAAAAAGAGTCATAGCAGAGTAAATACACCTGACTATTATAAATTTAACTAATCTAAACTTGAGTAGGAAATGACACAGTTTGAGTAGAATCTGCTTAAACATAGAGCACAATTTACATTCCTTGCAATTCAAACAGGCTACTTGGTTTGTTTGACTAAAAAGTCAAAATATTACATAGTTACGCAAATATATTACAGATCTTGGAGCTTGTTACTATTAATAATAGTAATAGTCATTACTGTCTACCGGTGATTTTGTAATAACACAAAATGTTGTTTCATTTAAAACCAAATCAAAATAATTTCCTTGTTTCTCCATGAAAACACATATTTAAAGGATCCAATATTTGTGAAAGGCATTATAAATTCCAAATTCAATTCGACACCAAACGCTAGAATTTTCCTTTTTCACATAAAAAATTAATTCTTATTGTTTCTACTGTAAGGTTCTTTAGACAGGGTGCAGAAAAAAAGGAAAACATTTATTTTAATTATGCTAGAGAAAGCTGAGGAAAAAGCATATTTAGTATTTAGGAGTTCTGTAGGAATAGAATGGGCTGTTACTGAAAGAGATGATCTATCTAGCTCACAGCACTGCTTCCAATGCTCACTTCAGAAGACTCTTCAGAGTCAGACCGTGCCAGACAATAAAGGCTAGTTATTAATCAAAGATGCATCTATCCATAAACTTCATCCCTCTGAGAGCAATGATTTACTGCCTTGACATCTGTAAAAAGGGATGCAAAAAAACCCTGAGATTAAAAACTCTCATTAAAACAGACTCAGCTGGGTATTTATTTCTTCAGTTTGTGTCTTAAAATGGTGTATTTGAGCCAGGATTTTTCTAAACAGTCAGCGCTGCCTGAGGACTCCTGAAAGTTCTATGAAAAGCATAGGAAAAGAGTTTTTAAAAGTTTGCCAGTGCTTTGATGTCTATATTTCTCTTCAAGATCCTAAAGATGGATTTCCATCTTGGATCTAGTTCTCTTTCATTTCCTACAGAACAATTAATATGTGTTCTCCATTATTCCAACTGACAGCTACGGCGCAGAGAACTTGTGCTCCTGTTTGACTGTTTCCCTGCCAGGGAACCATCAGCCAGGGAAGATAAGATATTAAAACAAGTGAAGTGACTGGAGACTCTTATTTTACGTTTCAGAACACTGACTACATGGCGATAGATGTAGTTAAGGCCGTCGCTAATGAAGGTCGTGGCATTCAAACCGAACTGTGGCTTCCCAATGAGCAGAAGGCGGCAGCAGGGGAGCGATCAGCGGGAGGCCAGCCCAAGGCGTGGGATGAGTGCCTCCTGGTGGCTAGCTTCCCACATGGCAGGGCAAACACTTGCCTTTGTCAGGAATGACAGGAAAAGGCAGTATATTATTTTGGTGTGAATGACTGATATCGATAGCATGTTTTTAAACGTGCTTTACTACACGCAGCTTCAGGGTCAAACCTGGGGTTGCCAGGATTGGTGTGACAGTTAATTTAAAATGTTGTGATATTTAAATTCCAAACTCAAATGGGATCTAAAACTGAAGCAGTTAACTCAGGGCAAGAAAAGAGGATTCATCCTCTGTTACTGAAAACCTATTTTTATTTGTCTGTAAGGGTCAGTATGAATAGCAGGAAACCAACAGGTACAAAAGGGGAATTTGCATAAAAGATAAAAAATATAACAGGCAACTTTTTTTTTGTGTTCAGCATCACTACCAGAAAAAAATATGCTTGCCTACATTGGTCAAACATTTTGGAACTGATATATTATTGAGGTAAAGCAATTCTTCAGTCACAACTGTATAGCAAAATTTATCAAAAGTATTTATAGTACAACTCTATTTTCTAGTGTACTGATTTGGTAGATAAATGTGGTGGATGTTCTGTTTGTGAAATATTTTAACAACAGGAATTCAAAGTTTTGTAGTCTAGTATACAAACCTTGCATAAAAAAAAATTAGTGGACAACCTTTTTCACCATAGACAAAAAGGAACTTTTGACAGAATTCCCTTCTGTGTAATACCAATTTTAGGACTACTGATTTATTATTTTTTTTTCATTTCCCCATCCTGTTTACTGTTATCCTCTTCACCTTTTCTTTCTTTTAATATCTTGCCTATTCTTTGTAATCTATATAGACCACCTTCAAGTAACCAACTCCCTTTCTTAGGATTGCTTGCAATACTTTTTCCCACCACCACATAAAGTGTTAGTCTATCTGTATTTGAACATCTTTGTTTTTATGGAACCACATAATGGTTCCATGACAGTCCTAAAAGAAAAAAAAGACATTTCAAAAATGACTAGATGTTATATAAATGAGCTTAAATATTCAATTTGCATTCATAATCTTTGGTTCTTCAGAAGCTGCATAGGATACATTTAGCATCTAGGTCTTCATTCTATCTTAAAGATCTACTATCCATTCAGGACTGTAAATTTTCATAGGACTTCCTATATCCTCACATCCTCATTTCTCTCCAAACAGGATAGTAACAAGAAATAATCATAGGAGTAAGGAACAACATATATAATTGTGTCAATCTTTTCCTTTTTTAAAAAAAAGCTTTGTAATCAATGCAGTATGGACATGGTAGATGGTATGTGAAGTTTAGTGTTGCTACTTTATTATAAAATAAGAGATGACAGGCTAAAGGGGAAGATTCACATAATATCCACAATGCTGGAAGAGAATAAGATTCTAGGAGGACAGGTCATTAAAAAAGAATACACACATTGTCTGTGGAAGCACCTGAGCCATATTCCTTACACAAACACCTACTGATCAAAAGGTTTGCCAGTACCATATCAGAAACTGCAACTTCAGTGATTCGCTGCATCTTTTCAAAGCTTTCACCAGCTTCCTAAAGGCATTTTCCCGCTGTCAGGAGGCGCAGAGTGGCAGGTAAGTTGCTGTTACTGTTTTGACATGCTTTGTCTATTTCAGACATCCGTTTGTTTTTTTCATCCCCTCTGCACACAGGCATTTTCCCACGCTTTTAAGTGAAAAAATCTGCCATTAAAACATGACAGAAACGGCTAAAATGCGAGTAGCAAGGCAGTCCAAGAGGCTTCCTCAGGGAAGAGAGGAGGGTGCAGCTGAGAAGGAGCACAGGCCTCCGACTCGGTGCCAGCTTCGCCCACAGGGGATTTTGGCGGGAACAGCCCTTCATAGGAGCCAGAGGATGCAAAAGAAGCCGGCTTTCTGCACCACCACCTCCAGCGGCTCCTGCCCCAAGCCCTCGAAGCCCAGCGGGGTGGCACGGCCTCAGCAGATGGGGGTAGGGGGGGAGGCTCGTCGTCCTCTCAGCACACAGCCCCGCAAGAGCTGCTAGCCCCAGGCTCGGTTTGCTAGCCCCGGACCCGGTTTGCCAGCCCCCTGTGATGGCTTGCCCACAGGTCTGCCTTCTCTGGCGGCGCTACCCCTGGGCAGCCGGGCGGCGTGTCCCTCTCTCCCCTCAGGCCCGCCGTCCCTGTCGCAGCGCCCGGCCCCTCCGCCCTGCCCTCAGCGCCGCGCCCGGCCCCGGCCCCGCTACTTGCCCTGGCTCCTCCCCTCGTCGCTCGGTTGCGGCGGCGCTTCCGTCCGTCGGGGCCGACATGGCGGCGGCGGCGGCCGCCTTCTCCTCCTGCTCCTCGGTGCTGCGCCCGGGCTTGGCACCGCTGAGGCGATTGCGACCCCTCTCGCACCCGGCGCCCCGGCCCGCCTACAGCACCAGCAGCTCCCCTCGCAGCGCCGCTAGGTACGCCGCGCCGTTCGGGGCATCTTCATCCCTCGTCCTCCCTCCTCATCCTCCCCCTCCCGCGGAGCGGCGGGCCGGCCGCGCGCCGCAGGGTAACGGTTGGGCTGGGCGCGCGGCGCGCTGAGGGGAGCCCTGAGGGAAGGGCGGGCTGGGCTGGGGGCCCTCGGCCCTCGCCTGAGGGGCGGCTGCCCCGGCCGGGCGGCGGTCTCCCCCCGGGAAAAGGGGGCTCCGCGGGGACCGAGCCAGCGGGCAGAGGTACCGGGAGGGAGGGAAGGAAGGCTGCGGCACTGGCGGTGCTTGTCCCGTGAGGACTTAAGGGGTGCAGTGGACTGGGGGGGGGCCCTGGTGGCCTTCCTGCCTGCTCCCCTAGAGGGGTCTGCTGCTTAAACATTTGGTGGCTCCTGGTGCCTTAACGAGCCTCTCGGTTCTTTTACACAGAATTAACATATATGTTAACTTTTTGGCTTTATTAATTTAATAAATCTGTGATTATTCTCTGATGGGTTGTAGGTGAGTATTTTAGTCTTTGCTGAAGAACCTTACTGCCTGCACGAAGGGACCTGTGATGGTGACAGCCCATCCTATTGCTGGAAGCCTGGGTCCCTGGGCCAGCAGGACACACTGCGACACAGCAAGGACTAGTGTCTGGCATCGTCACCCCCTGTATTTTGTTTAATGTGCTGGTGGGACCAAACCTAGATGATCTTAAAAGGTCCCTTCCAACCTTGGTGATTCGGTGTCAGTGTTGAGCTGTGGCCATCACGGGTCCTGGGTGTGAGTGGGAGGGTTGCAGCCAAGCTCTTTTTAAATTTATGCTGGAGTTTTCTTAAATACGGACCTGAAAGGTAGCTTGGTTTCATGGGTCATGAGTAGCCTACACTGGAAGCATTGTCTTTGCTTTGTGTTTTCAGGTGTGAAAGGATTAGTAAGCCATACTGTGATAACTGAAATAAGCGTCTGACCTCCTAGGTATCTGGCATATCCTGTATAACAGAGGATTTGATTCTGCTGGGTTTGGCACAAATAGCTGTATTTCTGGAACAGTGCATGCCTCCTTCTCTTCTTCACTGCTAGTAACTGTTTTTTTCCAGTTCTGTGAAAAGTAGATGCTCCTGTAGTAATAACTTTACAGAGGCTTTTGTGTGGTATGTATGGTCCCATTGTGATGCCCCGTATGATTTTGTGCTTTTAGTGTAGAGGTTGATCCAAAATAGCAGCTGACATCTTTTGTTTCTGTAATGACCTGCAAGCCACTGGATGCACTAACAAGAAAGATGAAGTACATGAATTGTTCTGACACAGGGTTCAGAATAAGAGCATCCATGAGTGGGTAGGATGATAGTGGGACAGGGTGGCATAAGAACAAATATTAAATCTCTTACTACACTTGATCAAATTTTTCATGTGGATAAAATTTAAAATAATAACTCACTTCTTAATATCAATGTCTTGAATAGCTTCCTGCAGTGCAACCCTACCTCTGCAGCTGATGTTTACTTTTTTTATATAGCTCTTGTTTAGTTCTTCTGTCGAAGGACTTAAGCTATTGAGATTCTAAACCTAAGAAGCATTGATATACTATAACATGTGCTGGTTTTATATTTGACAGTTATGAAAAATTTTCTTTACTTGAGAAAGCTGTATATGCAGTATTTCTAACAAATATATGAAAGACTTTGAAGAGCATTATAATGCAGCTAAGGGGAATGGCAAGGCATTGGAACTTTCTCTTTAGCTATATATTTAAAGCTTGGGGTTTTTTTGTTTTCTCTGTGAGAGTTAATTTTATAACTGTGAGAGTTCTGAAGGTCCAAATAACAAATGTGATAGTATTCACTGAGATGTAGTAAAGTATTCTTATGTTATTTTGCTTATGAAAATACTAGTTGATGCATAGAAGACAAGTTAGAGTTGTATTCAGGAAGTCACAGATATTTTCAAGGTGACCTTTATTTTACAAAAACTGTTTGCTCAGAAGGTTGTTAGAATTGGCAGGCAATATGAACTTAAGTATATGTGCAGCAAGTGTAGGTGTATGCTGCTGCTTCATCTTTCCCTGATAAACTCTCAGCACCTTACATACAGCATCTGAAGAAACACTCAAAGCTTTAATGCTTGTTGAATAAATTCAGAGACTAAAAATATGGTATGAGCCATATTTTATGGGGACCATGTAGCAGAATGTAGATTCTTGATGAAATATGCTTCACAAAAATAAATCGGCTACGTTACATAAAAAGTGATGTTAGCGCAACTGTTTTCTTACTTTTGGGAAGGTAATTCCTGGGGTCATGAAGGACAGAATAATCTTGGAAGGAGGAGAAACTTCTTCATTTGGAATGGTAAATGACAATGCATTGCCACCTGATTTGTTTCCTTTTTAGTATTTACATCTAAACCCAGGAATGGTTTCTGCTTTTTAGCCCATGGCATTTAAACAAGTTCCTTTTAGGAACTTGGAAGGTAGTGGCAAGAAGACTGTGGTGGTGGTTTGGGTGCAGTTAGAATGTGGAGACAGTTGGTTTCTTTTGCAGAAGTGCTGGCGGCAGCTGCCTGTTTCCAAATATGATCTTATTTAAGCAAAGTGTTCTTTTCAAGAAATGGATGAAGTATGGTAGGGAGATGAAGTATGATGCTCCTGGCAGTTTGCTTGTGTTTCTAGGGTTATTATTTTTAATCCATTTTAAAGACTAGAAGAGGAAAGAATTTGTTTCAGAACTCACCACTATGCATTTCTTCCATATGCTGATGGCTAATATTTTAAAATCATAGAATCATAAAATCATTTGAGTTGGAAGGGACCTTAAAGATCATTGAGTTCCAACCCCCAACACCTCTCACTAGAGCAGGTTGCTCCAAGCCCCATCCAGCCTGGCCTTGAACCCCTCCAGGGATGGGGCAGCCACGACTTCCCTGGGCAACCTGTTCTGATGCTTCACCACCCTCACAGAAAAGAATTTCTTTCTGGTGACTAATCGAAATTTCCCCTCTTCCAATTTAAAACTGTTGCCCCTTGTATTGTCGATACACTTCCTCATAAACAGTCCCTCTCCAGCTCTTCTGTAGCTCCCTTCAGATACTGATTGGCTGTTACAAGGTCTATCCTTCATGTTCTACTATCCTTGTGTCTATAAAGTTTAAACAAACGTCTCTGAATAAATATGGTGTTGATATTTTCCCGTGTGTTGAATTGTTGAACAATTCTCATGTTTGACTACGCTGATAAACAGACAAATATGCATCTTATTAATATAACAAAACATTAATCAAATGTTATTTTACTCCAATTGTGTGGTTTTGTGTAGTAGAGACAGTGCAAAACTGGTTTTAGACCATCTGAGAAAGCGTGGTGGTTTGGTTTTTTTTCCTGACTGTTCTAGGTGTGGAAACGTTCATCCCCCAGAATAATGTACAGAAAAAAACCCCAACTGATCAGACTTGCAGCCCTTTGAAATGTCCAATGTTAACATAAGCCCAGAAGGCTCTATTGTTTTTGCAAATGACTTTGAGCTACTTTCATCATGGTAAACTAACTCAACACACATTAAACATTATTTATGTGTTTGTGTACAGATAGACATAAAGCTTCAAGAATATGTTTGCAGAGTGTTGAAATGATTTCGTTTTGGAGGTTCAGGGTAGCCAGGCTGAGAGAAAGATTACTGTGGAAGGTTGTCAAGCTTTTATTCTTTTGCTATCTAAACAAACATCTTTCTAGTCTCCTGGGTCATTTTGTTGTGTTGTTTGTTTGTTTGTTTTTTTCCTTCCAGGGAAGATTTTCTTTGGAACTAAAATCACACTTCTGTTACATAATAGGCAATGCATGTTTCTATATACTGAATTTGTATCCTTGCCTTAAAATTATAGATGAAATTGCAAACCCACTAGAACTAATAATGATCAAGAGAAATAATAAACACTTCTGTCTTCCTAGAAAATAGAGGTAAAATACCATCACATAGTTTGCTTATTTTATGTGTCAAGCAAAGTTCAAGCAACAAAAGTTGAAGTAGCCAAACACTATGGGTAAGAATGAAGTAATTAATTAGGGTGATTAAATGTAATTTATTAAAATCAGTATCTTGTCTGGCTGCAAAAATGACCAGCTGAAATAAATCATCGTTAAGACTGAAATAATTTGTTTTAGGATATTTCTAGTCTTCACTTGTACCAACTATTGAGGTGTTGAGATTTCAGATTGAATAACTGAAAAGTGTATGGTTAAGTGTAAACACTGACTATTCATGTTCTTATTTATTTATTTAATAAAGTAGACCATCAGGATGATAATGCATGAATAGCTGTTAATTGTGGAATATATAACTGTGTAAAAGAAGAGCATAGTCATCTTTATGTTCTCAGAAATGTAATGTTTGTTCTACCCATGTTTTTGACGTTGGGCTGTAAAAATTTAGGTGCTTGCTGGTTTAGGGTGAAACTCTTTGCTATATACGAAGGTGTCATAAGCTTTAAAATCTATTTGAAAACTTTTGCTAGGAAGCCCATAAGGAAATGGTGAGCATTTTGACCTAACTGGTGGTTCTTGCAGTCACAATATTTACAGCTTGGTTATAGTGATGGCATTTTTTAATGCAGAGTTAACCTAGTGGATATTTGGAGTGCTTTTAGTAGCCTGGAACTTGTGACAACTGGGACACTTAGTTTCTGAACCACTATCAAAATTGTTAGCTACATTGCAAAAAAGATTTGCATTAGTGACATTGTACTGATGTTGGTAAACTGGGTGGTTGAGCGTGGTATTAGCTATGAGCAGGTGATGAGGGGGAAACAAAGCAAAATTTAAAGGAAGTAAAATTTAGAGGTGGAGGCAGAAATCCCAAGAGTCACAAGATTTGCTGTTCTTTCCTTCCTTAAAGGAGAGAATGGTGCTTCTGTAACTTGGCAGGCTCATCATCTCTAACTCTATGATACAAAGCTAACCTTTCATGCTCTATTTTCCAATTAATTGGTGATTTTGGTTGCCCTGTCATTTGCAGTCAATCTGCAAAGCAAATAAAGTTTTATCTGAAGATTTCTTTTCCTTGTACTTTGTCTTCATTGAAGTTCTCCTGTCCTTTGGGGTGATGGTGTCACTACTGCTGCTACCCTCCTACCTTCCTCACACTTCTGCATTTAGATTCTTTGGTCATGAAGAATTACTAAGAATTATTGAAACTGCACAACTTTCCGAAGTAACTAAAATGCAACTTACTCTTTTTGATTGCTTAAAGTTATGATTTTGAATCTTACAGAGTACCATGTTTTAAACAAGTTCAGTGATACAATGCCTGGCTCTCTAGCTTTCTGTCTCTTCTGCTTTCTCCCCTCTAAGAACCACCAGCACCAAGCAATGAAGCTAGTATAAAGGCTGCTTGTCTGATACAAAAGGAATTAACATCTTATCTTCTGAAAGTTATACATGCTGGAGGTTTGTTGTTGTGGGTTGGTGGAATATGTGTGTGGTTCCATACCCTTGGCTGGGGTGATGATCACAGCAATGATAGAGGGAAAGAGGGAGGCTGAAAAGTTCTGGGACAAGTTCAAGGCATAAGCCTTTTTCAGTTTTCCACTGCTTTTCTACATGGGTAGGGCAATGGTTGTGGGCCCTTCACCCAAGGAAGATGTCTGTCTGCTGTAGTGCTGGTTGAGGACAGAGTGAAGTTACTGGAAGGACAGGGAATTGAAAGATTAAAAGTGGGGAGGGCTTGACAGAAGCTGATGAGTTAGTCCCCATTGCCACCACAATGAGAAATAGTATCTTCTAGGCATGTACAAAAGAATAGTGTGAATAATCCCATGTCAGATAGATTTTTGAAGGAAATTTGGGGAGGCAGGTGGATAAAAATTCCTTAAAACTGACAAACTTAAGGGTGTAAGAGTGTTCTCATGTTCTGTTCCCAAATGCAGGAGTCCATAGATAGGTTCAGCCTGGCTGGCTATGTGTGTTGGGAAGGTGGGACGAGGCAGGTGAGCTCCTCTTCTCTACTCACTGATGGCACGTTCCTGCTCTTCTAGTAAGAGAGTGGGGAAACACTTCTTTTCCAGATGGATTTGTAGCACGTTAGTCTCTTTCAAATAATATTTGAAATAATAGCAAATTCAGTAATCAAAGCATTTGCAAGTATTTAACACAGTAGATCAAACACTTAGAAGTGTCTTGTTTATGATATTTTAGACCTAAATATCGTGTATCTTTTTGTCTTTATAGTGATGAAGCAACCATAATCTCAGGGACAAAGCTTGCTAAACAAGTTCTGAAAGAAGTTCAAAGGGATGTAGAATCATGGATATCCTGTGGAAACAAGAGACCTCATCTCACTGTCATATTAGTAGGAGACAATCCAGCCAGTCATATCTATGTCAGAAACAAGATAAAAGCAGCTGCAGCTGTAGGTATGTGTTATGTGATATAAATGATCCTTTGATAGCACAGGATACAGTTATTTAAAAATTCAAAAAGGGGAGGACCCCCCTCTTTGTGTCTTAATTTAGTTTTGCACTGTTTTCTTCCTCATCTTCTCTGATGTCCTCTGGAAGTTTTTTGACAGTTAAGTATCTTTACTAGCTTTGAGAGGCTTGGTGAATAAACATAATCAGAGAGAACTAGGTCAATTTTTAGTTGTTTCTGCCAGACACTTCAATTATTTTTTGCATGTGAAATATTTTCTTAAGAGCCTGCCTCCTCCAGTACGTGTTACATTCCTTCTTTTATATGTGGATTTTTCAGCTTGCCTCCAACTGTGGTAGCAAAACCTACTACCCTGGCATTGATGGGAATAGTGTTTAAGTAACCAGTTTCACAGGAGGATATTGAGAAGAGCCATTTTCTTCATAATGTCCATCTTTATGCTTTAGGTCCACAGTAGAGCGAGGCAAGCCAGTGCAAAATCAAGGCTTCACAGCTCTGAAAATTAAGGGCAAAATTTCATCTATAATGAAATCAAACAGTAAAGCAAAGTGACTGATAAAACTCAGTCACTACAACTTCTCATCTGCAACTGAAAGAGTATCATAGCCTAAACAGGGAACTTCAGTGTTGTTGCTATCAGTGAAACTGCAGTCTTGTGAAGAAAAGCTGCATGGTTTATTTTCCAAATATTTCTAAACCGTTTTTTAATTTCAGAGCTACTGTGTCCAACTATAGATTTATTTAATTTTTTTCTGTATGTTTTGCTGTAAGATTGTACTTGACATCTAGAAATACGGCATTAAAGACCAGACTACAAAAGCAGAATTTTTAGCAAGTAATTCATGGTTATTTAAGACAGCTGTTAAGCATTGAACAGGTTTTTAGATTAAATGATCGAGCTGTCCATAGATAATTTTCCTGATTCTAATACATGTCTTCTGGTTTTGGTTTTTATCAGGCATTTCTAGTGAGATCATACTGAGGCCTAAAGACATTTCTCAGGAAGAACTCTTAGATATGACGGTAAAACTCAACAAGGATTCAAGAGTTAGTGGTTTATTAGTTCAGCTACCTCTCCCAGGTAGGTGATATCTTTTGTCGGGCTCCTCATATGCAGTCAGTATAAGAGAAAAGAGTTTGAAATGGTATTTGAGCAGTGATTAAACTTGCAGTTTTCATCTAAATCTACGTAAGTCAATTAAGTTAAGCCATGGTATGCTTCCTAATGGAGAGGTGCCTAGATCACTGCAGTTGTAGTAAGGTGACTGGCGTGTTGGTTTTCCCTTAGCTCTGTGTCTGCAAGTGTTGTCTTTTATCATACCTTTATACTGTATGCTCTGAAGGGGAGGAGCTCTCTTTTTGGCACGTTCGGAGATGAATTCTAGCACTAGCTGGGACTCCAGGGGTTACTGCTTATATAAGTGTCTCTGATGATGGTGAAGTTGAAGCTTTGTTTTTAGGTAAGTTCGTCATTTCCACTCTTATTCCTAGTCTTGGTCTTCGCTTTCAGACAGTTCTCGTAGCCTTTACTTTATATCTACAAAACAGCAAAAATTGGGGCAGGTGCTGAGTGTTATAGAGGAAGAGATGCTTTGTTTGGGTTTGTAATAAACACCAGCATTCATGATTAGGAACTTTTGCACTTTGTATAATATGAAAGCTGACTGAAATCAGCCACTTGTTGGAATAAGTTGGCCACAAGGTGGAAGTGTATCACAAGTAAGGAGATTGATGTTGGGCACCAAGTAGGGAACTCTGGAAGCTGATGGAATGTGGTCAGTTTACTTTGAACAAACAGCTCTCCCAATAAGAAGAGATTAGGGGAAACGGGTAAAGTAACAAATTTTCATTTCAGTAATGAGAACTCATGCAAAAAATGAAGCACTGACAGCTTAGGGATGGAAGTCTTTCTATCTGAAGCACGTAGCAAAGGAAACAGACTCATCCACTGGACTCCCAATCTGCTGCTGTGCTCCCCAGAACTGGGAGGTGAGATGTCACACTGTGTTACTTGTGTGAGTACTTGGTAAAATTGCTAGGTACCTCTTGCAGAAATGAAATTTTTTTATGAGGAGGAAATCAAGTCATTACAGTCTACTGTTGAGCTGTCTGCCTTCATCGATACATAGTTCATGAATAGTTAGTGAATTTAAACCTGTTCAACATTTTAAAAGATAAAACCCCTGAGGGTAATTCTAGTTGTGTGGATTCAAATATCTGATGTGAGTACACTGAAATGTTTAAGCCCTAAAGTAGTTGGTTGAAGATCCTTCTCAAGAGCTATGGTCACACTAACCACATGAAGACTAATTAGCCTTTCTCTGCCCGGTAAAACTTGCTGGTTTGAGGCCTGGCTGTGGCTTGCCTTAGTGAAAACTTTAAAATAATTTAATCAATAGCAGAACTCTATTAATATTGTGTTCTCTGTGTAGTGAAGTTAAATATACAAGTTATCATGAACTGAAAATGTTCAGGAAGTTCTTTCCTTAATTGCTGTCAGATATAACTCTGATCACCAAGTTATTCTTTTTGTCCCAAAGGAATTTTGGAAACAGAAGGGCAGAAAGCTGTTAGCTCATTTTCCAAAATTCTTTTGCTTCTCATTGTAATGGAAGGAGACAAAGCCTAGAAGTTGTGTAAACTTTATCAGTGAAGGCTGCTTATTCCAGACTTGAGGTTGTTGTGTGGGGTTTTGTTTTTTTTGCAGTAAACCACATACAGGTGTGGCTTTTGATCAACACGGGGATAAAAATAGAAGCAGAAAACAGCTTTGTTCTCTTTCACTTCTGTGCTGGAGTAACTTGACTTTGAGGATTGTCATCTTTGCCTGAGGAAAACTTCCTTTCTGTGCGCCTTTTGAGTTCATCACCTCTGATGTGGTAATGGTTTTGTGGAGAGTTTCCTGTATCTTTTTTAAATTGCCTGGAAGATGGCTATGAGATGGTAGATGTCTATTTGAGATGGAATACGAAAAAGTCAAAATTTTCATAGTGATAAGCAGCAAAGAAGCATGAGGTGAATGAGTAGAAACATGATGACCCTCTGTTGTGAAAGACTGTGCCAGCCAAAGTGTGGCCTGCTTTGGAACCATGTTCAAATCATAGCGGCATCCCAAAAGAGCCTCTCAGAATTATTTGCAGGGAGCTCATTGCCGCTGCTCAACAGCTCTCTCCTTACTCTCTGTCTGTATTTCTTGATTGTATGGTATGTTTTTGAATCCCTTTTGTGCTGTGTTTTTGTTTTCACCAGTCTTCCCTTTTGAAAACCAGTCTTTATTTTTCTTATGTCGACATTAGAGGCCCATGTTGTTTGTTGTGTACATAAGAGTTTCTCTGTGCACGTCAGAGTAGCTGGGCAAGCGATGCCCACTGTCACCTGGCAAGTTTGGTTAAGAAGGAACAGGGTGAGTGCAGCAAGGAACATGGCACAGGGAGTAGCTTGTCATGACAGCAAGAAAGTTTGTGTGAATGTCAGTTGAGAGGAGACTAAGCATGTTCTGTGAGACTGTCAGTAACCTGCTTCAGCAGTTGTTTTGTTCCTCTGGAAATGAATGAGGCTACCTGCAATCAAGTGGAAACAAACCAGGAAAATATATTACTTGAAGAAAATAAAATCTAGTTATAAGTTACTCTCTATACATTTTTGAATTGGTTTTGTTTGTTGGTTTGGGGACAGCCTACCCAAGATAGTGCTTTAGAAGCGTCTCTGATGAGGGAGGGAAGGTGTCCGCCTCCTCTCTTCTCAGGGCCATGTCAGCCTGTGTGTCCCCAGCCATGCAGCTGCAGTTCTTCCCAGTACTATGTACCCTTCCCTGAAATTCTGCAAACCAGTTTTGGGTGGGGAAAAAGAATATCCATGTAAAGTATGATCTTTTTCTCTTTTACATGAAGGGATCTATTTTCTGTTTATTTCTGGGAAGCTGCAACCAGCCAGCAATAAGTAGGTGTTTGTCAGAGCAGTGTTCTGTCCTATCCCAAGCGCAAGGAAAAGCACAGCTTCCACATTTTTGTTTGATGAACTAACTTGCCTAAGGTTAACAAGTTATCTTTTGCAAAAATTGTTGAATAGGTTACTCCAAATTTCTTTTTTTTATTAGAATCATAGAATCATATGGGTTGGAAGGGACTTCTGGACATCATCCCCTGTTGGCTCTTCCACCAGCTGGGTTAAGAAGTTATCATCAATACTTTGGAGGAACCTCTTAGACTGTTCCTCTGTTCCCCCAAGCATGAACTTTACTCCATTCATTGTTCTTACCTAGGCTTCCATCCTTAGCCTGACTGGGGCTGGATACAGGATCCTCTTCCTCTTGTGGAGCCTCCCCCTGTTTCTTTTTCCCTAATGATGGCATTTTTGCTTCGCGTGCCTTAATGCCTCAACATGAGCCATCAGTGTGGCCAAGAAGGCCAACAGCATCCTGGCCTATATCAGGAACACTGTGGTGAGTAGGACCTGAGAAGTCATCGTCCCCCTGTACTGGGCACTGGTGAGACCCCACCTCGAGTACTGTGTCCAGTTTTGGGCCCCCTACCACAAGAAAGACATTGAGGTGCTGGAGCGGGTCCAGAGAAGGGCAACGAAGCTGGTGAGGGGTCTGGAGAACAAGTCTTATGAGGAGAGG
>BJBW01003333.1:780-120969 GCA_004320125.1 Scolopax mira
GGAAGGGGCCTCAACCATCTCCCTGGGCAACCTGTTCCAGCGCTCCACCACCCTCATAGTAAAGAACTTATTCCTAATGTCTAATCTAAATCTGCTCTTCTCCAGTTTAAAGCCATTGCCCCTTGTCCTGTCATTGCAGGCCTTTCTAAACAGACTCTCCCCAGCCTTCCTGTAGCCCCCTCAAGTAGTGGAAGGCTGCGATTAGGTCTCCCCGGAGCCTCCTCTTCTCCAGGCTGAACAACGCCAACTCCCTCAGCCTGTCCTTGTAGCAGAGGTGTTCCAACCCCTTAATCATTTCTGTGGCCCTCCTCTGGACACGTTCTATCAGGTCTATGTCCGTCTTATATTGAGGGCTCTAGACCTGCACACAGTGCTCCAGGTGAGGTCTCACCAGAGCAGAGTAAAGTGGGAGAATCAAAACCAGTAAGTATATGATAGGATATGAAGGATTTTAATTCCTTCTACATAGTCTTCATCTCGTATTCAGAGATGTCTTAAGATATTCTTATTCTGTAAATCATAGCTTTACATTACTCTTATAACAAGGCGTAGCTGTAATTAGCAAACTAATTTTTCATCTGTTGGATTACTCTAACACAGCAGAGCTTTTATGCTTTCAAATAGGGATCTTTTAAAAATTACATTCTGTGAAAAAAAAAAAGAAGTGTTTAATATAGTTTATGGAGCAAAATGTGGATTATCATCTTAACATTTGCATTCGAAACAAATATTGGATTGACTCTTTCATGAGGTAACACTTTCAGGATGAAAAGGTATCTTGGACTGAATAAATTTATTACCTGTGTCATACTATAACACAGTAAACATCAATAATTTTGATTACTAATGGGAAATCATACCATAAGCCTCCTCCATCATTTCTGGATGAGCTCGCTATGTCTTGAGAAATCAGCAAGCCTATAAATGATATTATAGTGCAGTGGGAATACAGGTAATTTCATAATAACCTGCTTAACTTAGGTAAGAGTACATAATAGATACCAATTAGCCATATATCTGGATTTGTTTCTAAGGACTAAGTACAAGGTACTTAGCTACTACAGTTCAAATGAAGAAAGAAAAAAGCATATTACAAAGACATAAGTAGAAAAAGCTATTAGAAGGACTCAGTGATGTTTATGAATAGCAAACAATGCTTTTTGTATGGCTTTCACAGAAAAAAAAAAGTACAAGTCCTAGTATATTGTTCCTAATATTAAGCATTACAAAAGTGTGTTAAAAAATGGAGCTATAGAAAAATCATATAGAAAAAATTCACATTCAACTTAATAACAGGTAGTGACTGGTCTTACAAGAATTGGTCCATAAAAAATATCTAACCTTGATTATATTATATTATGCGTGTAACACAGAAAATTCCATCTCCCTTATTACCTATTTAGATGCAAATGTTATAAATTTTTATATCATATACCTTTTAATACACACAGACACACAAACACATAAAGGTATCGATATACATTTTCATCAATTTTGTTTGTCTTAGAAAAACTCTCTTGAATGTGGAAAAATATTTGTTGTCAATGACACTACCTGTGCATTCAATTTTTGTTTGAAGTTAGAAATAACATGATACTTTTATCACTGTCAGAATAGCACAATAACAATGCATAAAATTAACTTTTCAAATAATGCCTGACAAGTGACTTTTCAATTTTAATTTGTGGCGATCATGTTTCAAAACTTTACCATTATTATTTTTACTGAACTTCTCTTTATCGTCTGTTTCTGTGCAGAGTAATACACAAAGAATATGTTCAGATCCTACTGAATTAAGTTAAAAATCCTGACTTTTAGATTATACATTAACTATATAGCTCCAGTAGAGTGTGATACAAAGGAAAAGAAATGAAAGATTATACTGTGTAAGACATCATCACCAAGGTGGTGAAAGGAGAATATAAGAGCTTGAAAGAAGGATGTTTTATTCCAGAAAGGCCAGTTAAGCCGTATAAAATACACTAGGATGCTGGCAAATGCTCATGAACCTGCACAAGGAGACAAAGATGCTCTGATGACATTTTCCTAGTTTTAGAGACAGCTTAGGCATTATCACAGAGGGTAAAACAAAGAATAAAACGTGGGGCAAAAAACAAATGAAAACTTCACCTGCTCTGGGATTGCACGTACTGCCAGGAGCCTGCTCTGGTGTTGGCTCTCTATGGGATGCAGCTTCTTTCAGGGCATGTTCACCTGCTCTGGCATGGGATCCTCCATGGGCTGCAGGGGAAACTCTGCTCCAGCATCTGGGGCACCTCTTTCCCCTCCTTCATTCAATAACCTTGGTTTCTGCAGGGCTGTTTCACATTTGTCTCACTCCTCTCTCTCACAGCTGCTCCACAGCATTTTTTACCCTTTCTTAAATATGTTATCTCAGAGATGCCAGCAGTGTCACTGATGGCCTCATCTTTGGGTCCTTTTTGGAGCTGACTGGAACTGGTTGTGGGGCCCAGAGGGGCAAGAAGGACGCAACCTATTCTCACAGAGGCCACCCCTGCAGCCCTGCTGCTACCCAAACCGTGCCACATCAGTCAGTCATCATGGTGCAAAATGTTGTGGCATCTATAGCCTTTTGGGGGATTTAGCTAAAGGTCTAAATTTTACCTCTGTATTTGGCAACTTCAACTAAAGTGAGTTAGAAGAGTATGAAATTACTGTTACTACCTGAAGGTAGTAACCTAGACTCAGGTCTAGGCAGGCCTAGACTCACTGGGCAGGTTAGAGATGCTCATTACATTCAGAGAAGAAAGGATTTTCAGTTTTGTAAAGCACCTTTTCTATTGTACACAAAACTTGTTGATAAAGAATCAAGAATTCAGGTGCCAAAAAAAAAAAAAAAAAAAAAAAAAAAGAAGAAGAAATGTTTATTGCAGATTCTATACCACAAGCTATGATATTGTTTAATTTCCATAGTTTTGTATAGGATTCTGTTTGCACAGTATGTTTATCTATTGAAGAGAATATCAAGCTCCCACAGGGTAGGTTTAGACTGAACATTAGGAAAGAATTTTTCACAGAAAGAGTGGTCAGGCATTGGAATCGGCTGCCCGTGGAGTGGTTGCCTGTTTAAGAGTCGTTTAGATGTGGTGTTGGAGGATATGATGCAGGGGAGAACTTTGTAGAGTAGGGTACATGTGTTTCTTTATAGAGATGGGTAACCAAAGCCTCATGATTACTTATTTTTCATTTTCTGTGGACAAGGGAGTGAGTTTTGTGGCTCCTTTGATACATGATAACTCATTAAGCCATATTAAATTGATTGTTTCTAATCATCTGCTCATATTTGAACAATGTGCGGTTGTTCACCAACAGAATTGGTTATATGTATCAGAAAGCAGAATTAAAACTTAATTACCTGAAGAAGTATTTTCAAACTCATTCAACTCATTTCCAAATACACACATACACAAATACACATATACTTATATGTACATATATACAAATATACATATATTTGTACACACAATAAAAGAAAGATATTGCTACACTGAAGTAGGTACAGGGAGACACAAAAAAATGGTTAGGGGACTGGAGCACTAGACAGGCAATAGGAGGATGAGAATTAAGATTGTTCAGGCTGAAAATGTGTGTCCTAAAGCAAGGTCTTACTGCTCCCCAGCTACCTCATATACCTATGAGATAAATAAGTTGGAGCCAGATGCTCAGAAGTGCAGAGCAATAGAACAAGAAGCCAAAGTATAAGTTACAGCATGGGAAATAGTAATATAAGGAAAAAAAACCCAGCACTCATCACATATAGGTAGTCAAACATCGGAACAGGTGCCGAGAAAGCCTCGAAAAACCTCACGAAGTTGGCTGTACTTTGAGCAGCAGCTTGTACCAGAGACCTCCAGAGGTCCCTTTCAGACACATTATTCTATATGTTCCAATGATTCTGTATATATATAATTGCTAATTTCTGAGCAACTCTCCTTCCTTTTCATGTTTTCTTCTCTTTTACCTTTTCTATATTTTTACTGTAGATTTTAATTTGGGGAGAGTTATCTGAACTCCATCATGTTTACGATGTTTGTAACAGCTAATGAAAAAAAAGGATTTTTTGCAAAACAGTTAACTTTTTTAATAGCCACCCTAAGTTGCCAAAATAATAAACATTCATGGCTATTGATGAAACTAGATGCCAATTAGAGCTGAGTGACACGTTATGTCTTGTTTGGATCTATAGTATTTAAAATAATGAATTTAAGGTTGGATGCAGTGATGTTCACTGCCTCCTACTTATTGCTGATTTCCAGAAATCAAAGGTTCTCCACTGTGCTAAGCTGATATATGTTTCCACAGCTTCGATGAATATTGGTAACTGGATGATCATATTGCACCTGCTCTGTTGATTCTCATGCTCGCTTGATTCTGCTTGCTTTTTCATTTTCCATCATAAATGAGAGGCTTAGTGTTAGTCATTTTCTGGCCACTAGTGGAAAAGGCCATAACTTAAGTTGTTAAATTACACCATTTTTCTTGCATTTCTGTCATTTGAAATCTCTAAGACATGCCACTGTGTCACAACTATAAATAACTAATTTTCATTTTCTCAGGAACAAAGCAGTGAAGAAAAGAAGAAAATAACCCTAGGCATTACTGTAATTTATTTGTATTTTCACAAATTATTATATTATATAACTAAGAGACTACTACTGGATATGGCACAGGTTTAAAGTGCAGGGACTCAGCTAAATTTGTAATTAAAAGCATAAATTTTGTTATCATTTAAGATTGTCCTGAAATTTACCAGTCCAAATATTCTATCACTGTTGTACAATTAAGGGTATCACTTTTTCTTTTCTTTTGCAATAATAGCAGAAATTAACTCACAGTCATTAGCAAAATACAAGTCAATGTCATGTTTACACAAAGATTATTGTTCAAATCAGCTTCTGAAAAGTAATTATGTGCTTAACACTTGGAAGAAATCCTCATTCTGGAAACTGCAGTGATGTGATCCTGTTAGTAAAATCAGGTTTAATAATCCACTGCCACTTGCACCCCATCTCCCTCTTCTTCCTGAGTCTGAAGTATAATGGTGTTTGGCAGCCTGAGCTGGGGGTACTTGCCTGGTGACCTGGCTCCGTGTTTAATGGAATAGAGGGCTGTTGCTGCTGCAAAACCCCAGGAGGGAATTCAGCTGGGGATAAGTTGTATCTTTGCATGTAACAGCTCCATGCTGTTCATTCTCACTGCTTTTTCAATTAAAGAATGATTTTGTTAGGATTTTGCCAGTGGCAATGAGGCAGCTGGCAAACGTCTGTTACCCCTGGGTGCTTCCAAATATTGTCTCTTCCAGACCCATGGGATATAGCAAATTGTGTGATTTGATATCATGTCTCAAAATACAGGCTCTGGAAGATGCTAGTGCTGAGACTATATCAAAATGTCAGACAATTAGGTTTTTCTGTTATGTGTGCAGAGTAAGTCCCTTAAGTACCAAAAGATGTACTGATGAAAAATAAGGCCAGCACCCATGTGGCTGTGTCTAACAAATTACTTACCCTTCCTCTCTGTGTTATTGTGGTAACTCAATCAAATAAAATTCATCAAGCTGGCCAATATTGAAACACATTTGAAGAAGAACATATGTATTGTTGTGCTGTGGCTTTTTGCACGTTCCCAAGCCCTTTTCTGAGATTAATCATTTTTAATCTGTTTCTTGAATAACTGGCCACTGACTCTGCCTCTTGGAATTTACGGATTTAATCTCCTAAGGAAAATGACTCCTTCAGGAACTTTAAACCTGAAAAACAATACCTATAATCTCTACTACAGTGATCTCAGAAACATTTGTGTAAATGTGTAAAAGTTTGATTTTCTCTGTGTACCTTCTCTCTACGGTTAGAAGGAGTCTTACAAGAGTTTGAAGCTTACTTAGTGGTTTCTAAATCCCTTACAAGGTTTTTGTTGCTGGATCTGCCTCATATATTACTTCATATGTCCAGAATATCTCACTCCATTGGATAACTACTCAAGCTGTGGTGGCAATAGATGTTTGCCTCCCAAATTTGCAATGACTGCATGTGGCTTTCTCTTGTCAATTCAAAGGAAAACAAGACAAATCTGTGCACTTAATGGCAGGGTCATTGCTCTGCAGATGCAAACCTTTGCCTTTGTTATTTGATGAGAGTCACACTACAATTACTAACCTCTACAGTGAAGTATCTGACCTCTGAACATGCCACCTAAAGCCTTATTCTTCAGAGGAAGCATGGAATACTCCAACATAAGAGGAATATGCTTCTTTATCACTGAGCCTTTATCTTACCTTCTGACACACAGGAATGAAATTTTATAATCAACCTGCTTCTTTTTATTATATCATTATTTGTATCGGTGTCAAAAACATTTCAGTTCTGCTACTCTGATGGCCTCAGTCTTGACCAATGGCTTTCACTGGCTTAGGCCATTTACACAATGGATAAGTGTTGTGTCTTTTTCACAGTAAGTAACATGCTACTGTTGAATTCTGAGAGTCCTCTTTAACTTTTTTAACTGTTTTAAGTTCCAAAGCAAAAGGATCAAGGGGTACCAATGCAACTTCACCGGGGAGCAGGCCAGGCATCTTCTGAGGGAGACTCTGCAGGTTGGAACTGGTGGTTGGCAAAAGTAGAGAGAAAAACCTGTGTTTTTCACACAGAGACAGGTAAAGCCCTGGGAAAAGTCACAAGTTAGGTTGTGACATAAGGTAACAAAACAACTAAATGTCAGTCTGTGTTTTAGCTACCCTACTATATATTTACGCAAAGCTGATTACAGTGAGCCTGAAGAGATATTTGCAACTTATTACAGCAAACTATAACAGGTTGTTGAACATTGCAGCTCAGGCAGGGAAGTGGGAAAAGATCTGATGACTTTACCTCTCATATGGAATACCAAAAAAGGAAGGGTGACCAGCTGCTGAATAGCTTACTGTATCCATAACAAAGACTCCGTCTTTGTAATGAGAGTCCACATATAATTTCAGGAACCTGGTACAGGTGACAAATATTAAACTGTAGAAGAGAAAGACTGACATCAGCAAAATTGGCTGGAAAATAATTTTCCAATGACTTCTGTTTCAGTTATGATTCCATATGTTTCCTTTATGAACTACTGCAAAGACTAAAGGGGCTAAACACAACAAACAAAATGCAAAAAATGAGGATCTTTTTGTACTGGACTGGTTACTTACAGTTTATTTACACCAGAACCATTTGCACAGTGTGATTTGATACTTACATTGCTATGCCTTATAAAGAAATCACAGAAAACTCAGTTAATGAATCTCCACATGGAAAAGCTGGATTGTTTCACATTTGAAGGCAATCAGATAAAATTGTTTGCTTTTAAAGTAAAAATATGTGACTGGTAGCAGCAAGGAGAACAAAGCTGTTTCAAATCACAAGTTTCTGGCTAGTCCAGTTTCAAAGCAGATACATTTTTCAAGCAACGTTGTTTCTTGACAAGTACAGTAATTTATTACTAGTACAAGTCCCTGTGACATTCAGAAGCAGCAAAAAAGAATTTGAAAATTCAATAAAGTGCCAAGTCTTCTCTTGTACAATGGAAGTCAAAGGGATTTATCATAGACTTGCATAAGAACAGGTGCAGACATATTTAGAAAAGATTCCTGTAACTTGTGTGGAAGTGCTATTTGGAGAGGCTTGTTCAAATGAACAATCTATCCTTCATCTTTTTACTTGACAACAAGAAATACAGGAAGTAATGAAAGACGCTGGTAGAGTTTCCTTACCTGGAATCACTCCAGAGACTCCTTGCAGAACAAAGGCATAAAACTGCAAATTATTTAATTAACTTATCTGGCAGAACACTCTGATCTGTAGTTGCTTCATAAACCCCCATTTATTCCTGATTATTCTTTTCTTTTCATAAAAGGGTAAAATAAACGTGGAGAATGTTATAACCGAAGAACCTTCATTGATTTTTCAGAGCTGCTACTGATTTGTATTCAGAGAGAGATGGTTTGGAAATAACGTGCTAAAGGTTTCTTGTAAAGATTGCCAGACATCAGACACTTTTAATTCCCAAATCAAAAAGTCCGGCCACCATTACTTTACTATTATGAATTACCTGTGCAGTGAGAATGCACCTTGGTTCACTCCAGCTTCAGCTCCCCTTTGCTGTAGGAAGAACTCAGACAGTCAGAAACTTTGCTGATCTGATGGAGCTCTCTGGTAGGTGACACAGCCTGCTTGTTGCACTGAAGATGATGTGCTAAATGAAGACTAGATCCCAAGTTCAGTGTCCTGTCCCTTGGGTATTTCTACCTCCTTCTCACCATGCCAAAAAATATGACTGTGGCATTCATTTCCTCAAGTCCCTCTAACAAGCATAATCTTAATGATACATCCTCTTGTAATGCATGAGAACTAGATTTTTTTTGCTACATTTAGTTAGTTACATGTTAGTTACATGTTAGTTACATGTTAGTTAGTTTAGTTAGTAACATGAAGTTAATGGAAAGATGCCTTCTTCAGAAAGAAAGCTTTTTTTTTTTTTTTTTTTTTGCGTTCTTCCCTTTCTTCCCACTGCATGCCACACAGTTGGGAAATGTAACATTTGTTCTTTTTGCGTGCTATCCTTTTAACTTCACACTAAGCTTAGCTTAGTAACAGTAGCACAGAAATTGGCCTAGCCTGTGTTAACTCTGCCAGGGAGTGAAAAATAAAGAGTAAACAACCCCTGTCTTGAGTCACTGGTTACTTAGAGCTTCAGTTCAGAGAGAGGACTCTTACTAGCCGACCTTGTCAGAAGGGGCCATTGGTAAGTGGATGCTAGAGATCATTCCACTCAGAAAACAGTAGCTTCAAAGCCCTAACAAGATTTACCATATCCTCTATGATGAATGCATTTGAAAAAGGTCAAGAAAACAATGATGGTTTTATTGTTTTTTCTTATTGCTTTTTATTTCATCCTTGCTTTTATCTCCATATGGCGACCTTTCTCAGAAGTATAAAGCATATTAAAAAAAAAAAAAAAAGGAAAAAAAAGAAAAAAAAAAAAGAAGGAAAAAAAATACTGTACTGAATTTAAACCTAAGATACCCATGAGGCTTAAACTCCTTTTCTGTTGATGATTAAATCCCACTCCCAAAATTCTTTAGAAAGTCATTGTGTCCCCCCCCTTTTTTCCTTTTATTTTTAATTCTTTTTTAAAAGCTAAAACATTATTCAATCAGAGATGTGACAGAAACTAACTGACATTTAGAGTGGAAAATTGTTTGTCTGTTTTTATACATGCAAATTTGATATTGAGACTTTCTTGACTGGAGAAACATGTCCATTCAGATAAACACAAATACTAATGAAATTTAATTTGTATCACCTCTTCCGAAAATTCTATTTTTCATAATTAAGGCATGTTCCCCTCATGATTCAAAGACAAGTTTAAATGTCTTTGAGCATAAGAGCATAAGAGTTTTTGCTCCTTGCATCAGCTTGCTTTCTTTGCCTCTGAGGAAGAGACTACATCTCCTTTCCAGGCATGGCTGATTTAATAAGACCATCAATGTGTGATTTATCTCTGGCCTCATAACTCCAGTCATTCTATTGCTGCACAGTGAAATATCACTCCTAGAAACTCTTCCAGTCACACTCTTCAGGTCTGTGGAATTTTAAAAGCTGATGAAGGATGGTATTATTTGGCCTCCACACAGCATGTTTGCTAGATGTGCCTCCTTGTTAAAGTTCCCTTGGTACCCTTCTGGTGAGGGAAGGCTGTTGATCCTTTTAGCTTGGTCAAATTCCAGTTCAGGGAGCTCTGTCCTGTTTATATCAACTCCCTTCCCCCACTTTAATAAGAATACCTGAGGGTTTTGTTAGTTTGTTTTTCTGCTCTTCCTGTGAACAGTAACATAGTGTTTTTTCTTATTGTGATCTTCTGTAATTCATGTGAAGATGCACCATATAATAATAGTTAAGGTTAAAAACATTGGTGTAAGTTAATTCAAATTCAGGACTTTAAAGTTTTGAAATTATCAGTTTGCAAAATGTGTAGGGATTGGAAGTCTTGACTGTGGAACCTGGTTGGCTAAAACAAGCTCCAGGAAAGCTAACACTAGCTGGAGGAAAAAGCTTCTCAAAATCTCTAAAGATTTTTCAAGCACCCTCTGAAAACCCCATTTATATCACTCTTTATTGAAAATAGACAAGGTTTTCTGTTCATCCTTCTTTTTCATGTTTACCGATATATGAATAACAAAGCTGAAGACAAGTATCTTACAGTCAGTAAATTACACCATCAGTCTTATAGATGTAGACTTGGCCACTGCAGAGATTGTATTTGTAACCTTGATATTCAAATAGTAGAGAAGACCATAGAATTATAGTGCTTCATTTAACTGAAGTCCATAACCTTGTCTTAGCAACTAAAATATTCTCCCTTGAGCATTTATAATGTGGATACGGATACACCTTTTACACCAGTGCAACATCTCATGGTCATAATTTTTTATATGAATGCCCAAAAGAATGAAAAAAAGCTTTCAGGAGTATCAAATTTTTAGGCTAGGAAAAGAAAATGTGGAAAAAAGGAATTAAAAGTAGCAATAAAGCTAAGACAATCTTGGTAATGCTGACTGTATATTCTTCCATATAACTATAAAGACTTTGAAAAACACATTGCCACAAATAATTAGCAGATAAATACATAGCAAGGGATCTTTGTTGGTTTGTTGGTTTGTGTTTTTTTTTTTTTAGAATAAGTGTAAGTCAAAGATATCATCTCATAACTAAAACTTATACATAGACTGGAATTGTTTTCCAGGTAAAAGATGTCTGCTTACATTTATTGTTTTTTCACTCTGAATCCTCATCCTATAGGAGTATACAAGGAACGAGAAGAAAAACACATAGTTGGCTCTGCAGCTTGTGACTCTGGGATTTCATCCACTGCCTGGTGGAGACACATACAGAAGTTAAATCAAATGAAGCAGTCTAAAACCAATCTGACTTTAGAAATATTGACAGTGACTCAGGATTTTAGACACTTGTTTTGTTATAAAATTCCAGTTCTGCTTTTCATTTCATTGATTTATTTGATCGACTTCTATTTGATTGGTTTATGCTGCTTCTCTCTAGTCTAGTAATTTAGACAATTACTTTATATCTCTAATAACCTTTATATAAAAAAACAGTACCTGAATTTCTTATAAGCTTCTTACATTTCTTAACATCAATTCATGACTTAATATTTGGACACAGCTGAAATTTACCAGACTAATTCCTTTTGCTTTATCTCACTATTAGAAATAAATTAATGTAGTCTGCCCTGCTAAGTTTCCTTTAAAATTTGCTTCAGTCTTTCGCACAGGGAAAAAAGGGCAAATATTTTAATGGAAAAGATTGAACCCTCTTATACACTGCAGACTTAGTAGCCTTTGCAGGAGACTAGCAGATAAGGATTTGTTATCTCATTTCACTACTTTAATATTAAAGAGTCTGATTTTGCAAATCTTACACATATGTTTTCTTTTCAGACACATAGACTCATTGACTTCAGTAGGAATGGAGAGGATCAGTGAAGAACTACCAGCAGCAAGTCCACTTCTATACAGAATAATTAACAAGTCCAACAAGAAATATATTTCTATTAAAAGTAAAAAATATGGCTAGTTTTTAAAATACACAGTTTTTAAACTATATTGCTACAGAATTTGTATGAGCTTCTAGCTAAATATTTAATAAATTGGCTTTGCTTTTTTTTTTTGTTTTGTTAAGGTGACCAATGTTTATACCGAAAGCAAATTAAGTGTCTGCAAACTCACAAAAGGATCCATTATATTCCTGGTAGAGATGATGAACATTTAATTTTAGTCAATTAAATGTTGACTAAAAACTTCTAGAATTCTAGAATTCTTTGAAAAAAATGGTAACTTCCACTCTTACTAGTTGAGTCAGGTCTTCAAGCTTCTTAGCACAAATGCCTGGGCCAAGCTTTCACTTCGGGTATGATCTTTCACTATAGCCCTTTCAATAAATAGGCTTTGCTACACTAATTCTTCATTCTAAAATATGAAACATAGATACACTGTGGACTAAGAGCATTTACAATCCTCCTGTTCCTTACTTTTATTGAAATATATCAGTTTGGGTTTTTTTTTTTATCTGGAATAGAACATCTAGAAGCATTAGTAACTGGACATTTCTAGCAAATAAATTGAGGCTTTGGTGTTTTTAACATTTCAAATATTTGGCTGGAGTTCTCTCAAGATTGGCCCATATCATCTTACTAGCATGAACGCTGATAACCCTGATAACCTTGGGTTCCCTTTCCAAAATCCTGAGGTTTAAACTTTCCTTCCCCAATCTTTAGACTAGAATAATGTTATCCATTACTCCCTACCTCTCTCTCCATATAACCAGCTGGTGTGATAGAGGAGATCAACTTGCTATGATGATTAATTTATATTATATTGTACTAACTCAATAGATTAATTGAATTTTCCTGGAAATAAATCAAGATATTTCACCACATTCCCTAATTAGTCTAATTTAATCTCTGGGCAGCTTGGACTGTCTAGTCTTTGCCTCAGTTTAATTTCAGAAAGACCTTGTAATATTCACAGAAACATGTAAGTGCCAGGTCTGACTTATGATCTATACCTGCGATATAGACTTCTAAATCCTGTGTCAGTTCCAAAACAGATGGCTCACTCTTTTCATTCTTACTCCTTCCAACACTCATGCAGAACATTCATTTACTTGAATGATGAGCCCTCTGTAGGTCTTCTTAAGGCTTAATTCTCCCTGGCTGTAGATTTTTAAGTTTAATGAAGAGATGGATCATAGTCAAGATACATCCAGTTAGGAAGCTGCTAACTTTTTTTCATCTGATGCAGTAAGGTGAAAATCCTGTGATTTAGCAAGGGCAATTTTAGAGGGAGAAAAGAAAAATTCTAGGTGGAGAACACAATTTGAATAAAACAGGTAAATTGTTCTTGCAATGGTTTATTTACTTTCTATATGTCTTCTTTTTCAACATCCTTCAACATCCTTCAATCTATTCATGCTTTCCTGCTAACTTGTTTTTTGTTTCTATACAAATAACAAACTTTGTGGATATCAGTACTTTGGTCATCAACAAAAAATTTTTGAGGAGTATATCTATTACATAAAATGTTTGAAGTAAGAAAAATAAAGATTCTCTACACTGTTTCTAGATTCACTTTTGAAAAACTAATCAGGTTGTTAAATTATAAATTTAGTTCTTGGACTTATTTATATTACTGGTACATATGAGAAAAATGACATGAAGTTTTACCGCTGATTATTTTTCAGGATTGATAGCTGTTTATAGACATTATTTTCTTAAATAAATGTACTGAATTGCATTGTATCTTCAGGCATAAATAAATAACTCTGACTAGCCAATGACTGTAGTAAAAGGAGATATATAAATGAGAGCAAAGAAAGTATAGAGTTCTCAGCAACCAGAAAGCAAAATAGGTTATGGAAAGACATATGATAAAGTATTTTCATTCTGACTTTCACACCCTTGAGAATAAAAAGGTTCATTTTCTGAAATGCCGAGCTTTTCAACTGTATTTACAGGAACTATGTTGACAATAAGTGATCATCTGGGTTATTCACTTCATGTTGTTTAATGTCATGTTTTATCATACACAAATGTGACAGTCTAATCACATGGGGAAAGTGATTTTAGACTGCTTACAAAAGAACTCTTAGAAATAGACTAAGGCAGTAGAGCCTGTATGAATATGGAGCAGCAGCTTAGGCTTGGAGAAACAATATGAACTATGGTATTAGTTCTTATTTTAAATTGTTCCATTTTATCCATATATGCACCTTCACTTTTACTCTCTTGCAACAAGACCACCCAAAAAGCAGCCTTCCAGAAAATAAGTATGAATTACACTGTTTCCACTGGGACTGGGAGTGAGAGCATTATGACCATCCAGTATTCACAAAAACCTTCACAACATTGGGGCATCAAATATTGACATCAACTATTCTTGTGAATCTTCCAATCAAGAGATAGAAATATTTATTTAACCAACAGAAAATATCTTTACATTTACTCCTATCTCTTCCCTCCTGTAGAATTCAAAATGCAAGGGGAATTATCTTGCACACATTCAATTTGAATTAGCAAACTATGATCTACTTGCAGATATAAAAATGGGTTACACACATCAAATGAATTAATTGTAAATTACCTCTGCAGCTAGCAACACCAATATCCAATTCAAATGAACGTACTTTCCCAAACATCAACAGTCCACAGACACAAATCCTAGAGTCCATGCTCACCTCTAATCAGGAGTCATTAATGCTAGGTCAAAAATGGTAAATGAGATTGGCAAAATTATAGGTTTAATAAGAAGTATGATATTATTATGGGTGATTTTTATCTTAATTGGTTTTGAAAATTAATTGGGTGGCAACAAAAGCTGGCAAAAAGCATTTAATTTAAATCAGACAATTAAATGTCCCAGAGGATTAGTGGCTGATAATATTAACCAATGTTTAAAAGATTAAATTTTAGTTTCAGAACTTGAATTGTTTTGTAATATGCAGGTGAATCATTATCTTCTGCTAGAAGCAAGCCTAATGCACGCTGTCAATAGATGATCTGATTTTCATCTCCATTATTAAATTCCCTATTTTAATTTTTTTTGTAAGTTTGGTGCAGTATTTCATTTTACAACTATCATTATTTAAAACAAAACAAACATACCTAACATGTCAGTTTTATGCATCTTCAGGAATGCATGTTACCTAAATGTGATTGTTGTTACTGGTTTTTGAACTCTGAGACTGTTACTATCAGGAAATACTCAGTTTTCATATGGTAGTAGTAGATGTACAGCAGCCCTGACCTGTTACCTATTCTAAAAGGTAACACTAAGTAGTCTGGAATCAAGTAGTGTTGAAACCTAAATAAGCAGAGCTTTCTTGGAAGATGGAAAAAATAACACAGGGCATCCACTTTTACAAAACTAGAAAATTTATAGTGCAGAACTGGTGCAGGTATTTCTGTCTCTAAGACTTTCCAGGGTTTAATCTAGTGAGCATGTGGAGAACCAAGAGGACTGGGCTAGTATCAAGTATAACCATGGTTATTTTTTCTCAAAAGAAGAAGCAGTGCCCAATTGAATGTCATTAAATTATTCATGGGAGATGACAATGTTTTCTAGCCTCTTCAGATTCTGAAGAAACTTGATAGGTGACTTGCACATCTAGAAGGTTACTCTAGTTATCATGCTATGGAGCTTCTCCAGTAGAGCTGTTATCCATCCTCATAAAGCATGGCCACATTGTAGTTAAGAAGGCAAGAATCAGTTCAAAGGCAGTAAAATGTGGCTGGAAAACTCTGGCATGGATGAGTCTCCAAAGCCTACACACTCCAACCCCACTACTTATTTATTATGTACTTCATATTATGCTGTGACAATATAAGCCTTGAAAATACAGGCACAAGGTGGCATCAGTGTTATAAACAGAAATCAGAAAAGGCTTATATTGGTCACTAAAAGAATGCAACCAGTAGAACTGGCTTTAGGGTATAAGAAAGACTAAAAAGAAAATGTATTCAGCATATATAAATCTTCCTATATGTGCTGAAAGCACAAAGGAGTTAACAAGAGGTAAAAAAAGACAGCTACAGTCCCTATAAGAATGGTAACAAAGGAAAAACAGACAGAGACAAATTACTCTGCCTTTTTTCCCCTGGTTAAGGATGCCACCCCTAACTAATGCCATTATTTATCTGCTGGGTCTACCCTTATATCTTATATAGCTCTGGTTTTTGATTTGCCATTCACCACATTTTGCTACTGCAAACTCAACTTCACCACATAAAGAATTATCTTTTACTGTATCATTTGGTGATGCAAAAGGGAATTTTAAAGAGTAGCTGTATCTGTGTATTTCAAGCCCTAGCCTTCCCTCATCACTAGGTGATCAATAATGCAGGAATGAGTCAACGAAAATGATACAGCAACAGATAACTGCTGCATAAAGATAGACATTCCTGAGGAACAGAATACATATTTTTTCAGATTACCACTTCAGCCTTCCATAGATGGTGTGCTAGAGTGTCATGAGGCTTACAGAAAAGGTAACTAGCTCAGAAAAATAAGACCAATGTCAGTAAACAAATGTTTGTATCAAGGGATAAACACAATCAAAATATTTAGAAATCAAAAAAAAAAAAAAGAAAACCTGAAACCGATGAACTTGGCTACAAGGAAGCCTGCACTACTCAATGGACCTTCCAGTGGACTATCCTACAAACAATACAGGGAAAAAAACCAAAACACAAACCACAAAAATCCATAACAGACACATTGCCATCATTCATTTTCCATCAGTGAATGGTCTTTCTTCAAGACCTGATTGTTATGACTTAAAATTATTTGGTAGTTAGCTCTATTGCTTGGGAAAGCATCTTCAGAATTGAAAAAATCACTTTGATTTTGTTTTCAGCTGTAGAGTTTAATTTGTTTAAAATTATTTTAAAATCAGGTTACATAATTCTAACTGCATAATTTCTGACCAAATTTTAAAATCTACAATCATATTCTTCAACAGAATGTTCTTCTATAGACAGTTTTCATAGTTTATTGATATAGAAAGTATAAAAGAAGTCCTTTTTATCCTTACTTCTAAAAGAAGAATAAGAAATACAAAACACAAAGAAAGAAACAATAAAAAAAAATGAGAAAAAACGAAGAGGATTTATATTTCAGTAAGGTTTCTAAGTTTTGAGTTTAGGGTAGGTCTGAGAAATATCAGAATGTCTAAACTTGTATAAATTCACTATGAGTATTTGTTTTTAATCTTCCACAGCCTTTCAGTGCAATCTATGACAGGGTCTTTACATCTACAGATTTTTAAAACCTTTCTGAGTTTTAAGATCTCACCAAAAGATATTGGTGTAGTATGTGGAAAAGTTGGAAGAATTATGCTTTAAAGTTTCTGTTGTTGGTGGTGGTTTTTTGTTTGTTTGAGGTTTTGTTATGCTATATTGCTATATTTTTAATATAAGTTTATTCTAGGGATTATTACACAATGAGACACACCCCCCCCCCCAACAGCTCAAATGTGTAAATAATGTGGAAAAAGCTGGGAAAAAAAGCCAAAGCCCAACAAGATTTTACATTCAAAGACATGTAAAATCCTGGTCTATACGATTTTATTGCTAAATATTCCATGATTATGGATATGTTTGTGTACAGAGGTGCACACAGTTATGCATTGTTAGGTGATTCTAGCATGAAAGTCATGAACATTGCTCATGTACTGCTGAGGCCACAGGACTGCCAAAGCTTTCAGCTGTGTCTTTCTCTAACAAATGCATATCAAACATTCCAATACGTTTTATCTAGATTAGCTAGATTGTAGATCACTTAGAATAGAAGAAATTTAGAATGAATAAAAGAGACATAATGAACCAACAATCTTCCACTTCTCCCTGCCTCCTGTGTCTTGTTGCCAGGCTTGTTTTCATTCCAGTAATTCCAGGCAGCAATAAGCCCCACAACATTTCTTCTCTGTCCCAAGGGAAAACCTCGCTCTTTTTGTCATTTCCCAGGCCTGGCCTTCCAGATGTCTTTTTGTCTGTTTTATCTTTTCTGCTTTGTTTCCTTGACTGTTTTATTTCTGCCCCATCCTTTAATTTTCCAGGAAATTCCTGTTTCCAGGTAACACCAGTCTGAACTGCTATCCTAATTCCCTCCTTGCCCAGGACTTCAACAGCAGAAGGCAAGCAATAACCCTCTTCCTACAAACCACCCACTTTTTTGAAGGACTGCAGCATAGGTGAGAGGCAAGTACACCCCCAAACCTGTCCATCATATCGGTTCTCATCTTTTGGCTTTTTATAAATCAGATTTTGCACACATTGTTGTGACTGCCCATACCTTGTCGTGCACATATACGCACATTTTTGCAGTGTCATTCTTCTATTTTTTTTTCTTTCATTTCTACCCAATTAAATTGAGAAGACATAAAAAGAACATAATGTAATTCAATATGCCTCATATTTCACAGGTAAGTTTCAAGCTATATGCAAATTAAATGTTATTGTTTTCCAATTGTTGTCAAAAGATATTAGCCTAATTTGATCCACAGTAATAAAAACATTGACAGCTTCTTTAAGTATGTTCTTGGAAAGTGATGAAAACTGTATTTAGTATTTCATCGTACGTTAAACATAAATCAAGTGTAGAATATTTTTTCATGTTGTCATCTTTCCCACATTAATAAAATTATATTTGTGTATTCACCATACAGTAGAGAAGTAGTTTTCTTAAAAGATGCTCCTTGACTATATCTCTCACAGCAAAGGTTCACACTATGGTGCTCAGGAGTCTGTCAAAAAAACCTGATCTATGTTTCAATTATAAGTGAAGATGCCTCTTCCCTATACATGCAGAGCATGAGAAATGGTAATGATATTTTAACCATGTCAGTATGCAGATATGCATGTGATTTAGGCAGAATACGAACAGAAATAACTTCAGAGAATTGCCATTAATAATCCATGGGTGTTTATGCATCCTTAAAAGGCTAAATGGTTGAAGCCTATATCAGAGAAGATATTCTAACTTATAGGCTTTGTGAGAGTTAAGCCAGGTGAACAGACCATTCAATCTGTACTAAATACCTACTAAACTATCACATTTTGTAAGCCTTACTTAGCCCTGAGTCAAATGATACTTTCAAGGTTAACAGCATCAACTCAGAAGGCTTTCTGAGCTGCAGGGGAAGCCAGGAGAAAATCAGTGTTAGAAGGCTCACATCTAAACCAGATGACCTGGTCTGGCTACTTTTTCCATCTCTAAGAGAAAGATTCATACCAATCTGACAGTTGCTTCAAAAAACTTCCACTGTGGCACTGTAGTTTTCAATGGCTCTTGAAGTTGGAGATGACAGCCCTCCTGCTCCCACTCAGATGTTGGAAGGGTTGGCTGTACAGTGATCTGCTGGGGGAGATGAGACCAGATGGAAAATGGACCAGATGGAAAGTACCTTGGACTTCAGGTAGGCAATACAAACTACTTTTATTGTATTTACTAATATTTTAATGTAATAAATCAGGGGAAAAAAAGCACCTCAAATAACTCCTTGACAAATTTTCTTTGTCTTATGATAACAAATGTCTTCTTCAAACATCTCTTGGTACAAAATGAGAGCATAAGTAAAGCTCCTTTTGTGAGTGACCTTGAGAATCCTGGAACAGTTTTCAAAATCACTTACTCTGCTGTGTTATGCTTAAACAAGCAAAATGTCACCCTATATGTTTTGGTTTTCTGAAATCAGTTCGGGGAGAGCAGCTGTCTGGGAATTAAAACTATAAGCACTTAAATAAAATGCTTTGCAGGCTCAGTACTCAAAGCCAGATCTCAGATTGGGGCAATATGTGATTGGTTTGTGATTTTTGTGATTGGTTTCTGCATTCAGAAAGATTTTGAAAAAAATTTTGATGGATACTTTAGTTAAGGCTAAATAAGGTTTTGGAAATCTTTCAGAAGTGAATATGGAAGATTGCCTCTTTCACAGGTATTTTCAGATATTGTTTCCCACTGACTAAATTATCAGATGGAAGAGTAATAATTTAACTAAAAATTTCTAAAAGTATTTATTAGAGAAACATTCTTAATACTTGTTTAGATGTTACATTTCTAACAAAGTGGCTTTGATACTTTTTTGATTACACATTTGTAGTTTCCATAAATGTCATACAAGATACTTGTTCAAAAGCTTCTGGTTCAATCCTATTTCTGAAGCCAAAATAGTTTTCTAATATAAAAATTCCTGAGTCTTTTTCCTAGCACAACAAAATAACCAACTAAGTCTTAAAGTCCTAATTTCTAAATTTAACTACTACAAAATCTCCTGCTAATGATTTGGGCAATTTAATAATAATAATAATAAAAAAAAAAAGACTGTGCACTGGCATCTTTCTGAAAAGCACATAAAAATAAATCCCTATGAATGCATTCTTTGCTCTAATGGTTAGTTCATGCAAATTTAACTGTCCTAGATGACATGTTTTAATTTCTGCTTCTGCCTCTGGACTAGCACAAATGCTAAATGCCGTTTTACTGGCAGCATCTCAAGCACTGTATGCAACATGAGGATTTAGCAGACCTCAGCATTTTTGTGAAGAATGAAAGCATGTACCATTGTAGACATTTTCTTAATTGTGTTTTTTGAGGGTTTTGACTTTTCCTTTAACATGAAGGGCAATCTTGGGAAAGAATGAGGGCATTATTTTTTTGTTTCTTGCCCATTTATTTTCAATGAGTAGTGGATCAAGTCTGTGGACGAAAAACAAAGATGCTACAAAAGGAAGGAATTTCTCAGGGTTTTCTCCCTTCAACACTGTGGGCTTTTTTTTCCTGTAAAGTCCTGTTGCTTCTCCCTGACATCTCAGACACAATGATTATTTTAAGTCACAAATGGGTTGATTTTATCTCCTCTCTTCCTCATTATTATTCTTATTATTATTCATATACTTATTCTATTACTTATTCATATACATATTCATATACTTATAAACTAAAGGCCAGAGAATCACCAGGAAAATGGACTAGGAAAACATATAAGCAAGTACGTCTTCTTTTGTCCTTTGGTCATCGGCCTGTGATACTCATGGCTGCAATGAAATGGGAAAGGCAGATGCTGGAGATCAATTTTTCAGAAGAGCTGGGTAATTCTATAGTCAATAATGAAATTTGCAGTTATCCATGTAAAGATGAGCTTCAGGGAATAAGACAATCATCACAGAGGAAAACAGGTATTTGCCCACTTCATTGTCTTTCTCAATGAATGATATTACTTTGTTAAATGTATCATATTCTTTTGTCTTTTTCTGAAGCAACTGTATAGTTCAGTGATCTGTTTCCATATAGTAACTGCCACGTGCTTGTGTCCCTTAATTTGAAAAGTATATTTGCAGGTTTAATGTTCTTAGAGATGTCTCTTGTTTTGAGAAGATTTTGGAGCAAAATAACCAAGGCTTATATAAAAATAGTATGATGTTAGTATTAGTGCCAAGAACACCATGTATTTTTATTGAAAAACGATGCCAAAAGAACCCTTACTTATTACTTACTTAAAAGAACAGACATTTATATTTTTATGGTGAAAAAAAGGCTACAAACAATAAACGTTTAATCAAGTACAGGTCTGTTCAGAGCTAAACTTGTACCTCCACTAACAGAATGTTGATAATAGCTTTGAAGTGCAACTCTTTCTGCCCCCACACAGTAATGACCTGTAGGGTACAAACATGCCAAAAGGGAAATCCATGCACTGTTTGATTTACAACCTCATTTTTAATGATGGGACAAAGAAATAGCAACAGAATGCACTTGTAAATCCTTCTGATTTTCAGACTCAGACTGATTTTCAGAAGGAGAATATGATCAGATAATTTAAAGTTGCTTGTGTCAAATGGAGAGTAGCCATATAGACTGGGGTTTTACAAATGAATGGAGCCTTATTTAATCCACTACATCCAGGTTCTGCAGTAAGAAAGTGAAAAAGTTGTCTGTTTCAAAACTAAAATTAAGAGCTTGTGGATCAGGCTATTTACCTATTTGTTCTTTTTATAACAAAAAAAAAAACAGTTCAAAGAGGAAATCAATCACAATGCATAATGGGCCCGAATAATCCCAAAGGAAAAAAGCCCAAACAAACCCACAAACCAAATCAACAAAAAAGAACCACCAACCACTTTAATTGAGATGTGAAAACAATTTTATCTGTTATAAAATAAGCACTAACAGACAGTTCTGAAAAAAGTAAGTATTAAAATAGTGTACAGCAGGCAGAAAAGCCATCTCAGATCTGTTATATAAACAGTTTCTAAGAGCAGATAATGCTTATCCATAGTGATATAAAATAGAATGATAATTCTATAGAAAAAAAATTTATAGTGTAACACATTTCTTCTGCATGTATAAAAATATCATGCATTGTGATACGTAACATAAATCAATCACAGACATTTTCCATTTTCTCCAAACTCTATAAATGCTTGTGTGTTTTGAGTTCCAGGCTGCAAGAAGTATGTGTTAACAATGAATTTTATTGTTCAATCTCCATCATTCACTAGACCTTTTGGACTGCCATTGAGCATGAAGATCTATTGTGGAAACTGCACTGTTCATTTCATCTGTTATAGCCACATGGGACCTTAAAACAAATGAACAGAAATTGTCTTTGCCTGCAGGAGCTCACAAGCTGCAGGTAAACCAAAGACTAAGAGGGCAGGGGATAATCATTTAGAAGCATGCTAGTGCTAAGAATAAGTGATAATAACAGTATATGATAGAGTTTAAAAGTATCTATCTCAGTCTCAAACAGATGAATAGCAGTATATCTTTTGGGTGATTAATTATATGGAAATCTGATTGAAAATAAAAGGAGTAGGTTTTCCAAAGTCCAATATAGAAAAGTCTTAAATTGCCAAAGTGTGATAAGGCACCCACCTATGAAAGTATGGAGCTTTGTATACTACATTTTAGTTTGCTTCCAGTCTGGACTAGTTTGAATATTTAGACATTATAATTTAAACCAGAAAGAGTACATGTGTATTTAAATCCTCTGAAGTCATTATATTGAGAAGTGTTGAACATTATTATAGAAATGTATGAAAAATATCAGTGTTTTTATCCTTTGGTTTTCTTGCTTTGAAATTGTTTTTATGTAGTTTTATTTAAAATAATATATGAAGTAAACCCCATTGTACTAGCTGAAGCAAGCACAAGTTGTCAAGCTGGCTACTGAGTGTTTGCTAAATAAATGAAAATTATGGTAAATTATTGATCCAGTGCACACAGTTTAGAACTTTGTTTTCCAGAATTTATTGATGCTCTTCAGATAAGTAAAGATCTTTTACCCTTCACCTCTAAGCAAGCTCAAGTCATACCTGGGTGTGCCTCCTGCAAATAGTCTTGGTCCTCCGATTTAAATGTGATAAAAAACATTACAGGGAGATGGAAGAGCGTTTGAATCATCCATATCTAATGTAATCACTTTGTTTCCTTACTTTCATTTCTGAACTCAAAAAAAGGTGGCAAAACCAAAACCTGAAATATATAGATGTTCAAATAGGCTCAATGTCCTTTATTGGATTCGTACACTTTAGGTTTAGTCTTCATGGGTGGAAGGTATCATGTTTGTGACTGATGTTCTTCAGTGAGTATCTTATCTCCAAGAGGTGCTGCCATGAGATGAGAGATGGCTGGAAAACTTTTCAAGCTCACATTACTCAATGAACAATTATTTCTTAGATTTTCAGTGAAGATAATTCAGGCACAGACCTTTTGGTGAAGTTTTGGGACTGTTTTGCCTTACCCCATATTTTCCTTCACTAGCATTTCTCCCCTACTCCTTGCACTCCTGGAACATGTGTCCCTAGTGCCTGTGCTGCAATAGAAAAAGAGCCAGTGCCATGATGCAGGAGTGGAAGATGGGAGAAGTCAAGCCATTTCCCTGTGCTTTCTGCCTGAATTTTGTGCCTAGAATAGTGATTTGCACCTTGGCTAGGGCAGCTGACAATACTCAGGCTCTCCAAGCAGAGCATGAGCTTGCAGGAGACTAGGACCCACCAGGATTCAGCTGTATTCTGTGATCTAAGGGGCATGGCCAACCTCAGTTCAGTTCATGTGTCTAAATCCAGACAGACTCTATCTGCTTCTCTTGATGAGTACTTGGTGCTGAATGGAAGGCAAAAGACAAAAGCCATTGATTCAGTTTAAAAAGAAAGAAAATAAAGAAAAGCTCATTTGAAGCTGAAAATTTCTGGAGGACACTGTTTTCTCAGTCCTAGCAGCACATGGCTTTGTAGTTTGATATTCCCCATGACAGTGCTATAAGAAACAGAGGTCTAGGTGTAAAACAAATAATTTACAGACATTCAGGCAAATGCCTTTGGCTGCTGCTGTCTAGCATACTGTAATGGTTGTCCAGTGCCCACGCCATATGAGAAATGAGTAGAGATGGACTGTGGCTCTCTCCTGACATATCTTCTGATCTCCAGGATCACTGAAAGCCTTTAAAACATTCAGTTCCTACATCTCCAAGACTTGGCGATTTTTTTTTTCTAGCCCATTTTACTGGTCATTAACCTCACATAAAAGGACCCTAGGAGGAGTAGGGATCTCTTTCCAAGACACTAATTTTTCTCTCCTATGTAATACTTACATGAAGGAACATTATCATTTAATCTGGCAACACAGCATGCAAAATGCCAGAGGCTACCTTTTGACTAGTGAAAGGTGAACCTCAAAAGCCTGAAAATTCTTTTCACTCAGACAATGTCTAAATGGTAGTATTGTTATTTAAATGTGTTCAGATCATACATCTGTGACGGAAATTTCCCTACTTTACATTAGGCACTCTTATAAGATTTCCAGGTAAAATGGAAAAACAGAAAGAGGTTTACAGGCATTTTTAAGCTTCAATTTTCACATTTATGTGCTTAATCCTTATTTTAACGTCCTTTTTTTTTTTTAGCCTGTAAAGAAAATCCTGCAAATCTAAAATACAACAGAAACCCAGAAACTGAAAACCTAGAATTTAATCAGTTGAAAAGATCTTTTAAAAATTAGTTTACTGATATTTGCTCTAATTGTCTATGCAGATGATTTTTGAAAGCATGTGGCTTGAAGTTAAATATGGTTTTGCATCAATTTCTTTTAAGTTTTCAAATTAATTTATGGCTATGCTATTGAACATGATAATATCATAAACTGAGATCCACTGAGATATAATGAAGACCCATGTATGTACATATAGCTATGTCAACTGTGAGGTAAAACCTGGTAGAAAAAAATGTTTTCATTGCTAAATAAATCTTGTATTAGGGTTTATGATAACAGACTAGCCTCTAGTTGGGTGATGTAAAACTGCATGTGACACATGGTCGATTAGAGTCCAGTGACAATTTCAGTAGTTATCATTACTTAGTGGGATTAATTTGCAGAACAGGAGAATGTTAAATCTCTTAATCTTGATAGTCAGGCTTTTATTCTGTACTTTAATAGTTCCAAACACTTAATTTGAAGGTGAATGAAGGACAAGTTTTCCATAGATAGTGGACAAATACTTATATTCAGCAGTTCACAGGTTACAAAGATCTGAGCGTCCACTTTTCCAAGGGTTTATATTAATACATATAATTTAGTTGCTCCTCTTCCTTCCTTTGTCTTGCTATTACTACCTTACAGCAAAAAAAATAAATAAATCTTCTTTATATATGTGATATAACTTGGCATACATATCACTTTGTATCAGAGCTTTAAAAGAATATAACTTTCCTTCCTCTTGCATAAACCAATGGAATTGTAGAGGGAAAAAGGCATCTCAGAATCATAAGCCTCACAGTGGTGGTTACAATAATCTAAATGTTGGTTAATTATCCAAATTGCTAGTGGACAACCATGCATAATTTCTGTTCTTGTTATCTAAGAAATCAGGCTCTGAGTAAACACAAAAATTGCATGACAGCTCACAAAGGCGAGTAAAATTAAGCTAAAGCTTCATATGGGAGAGAACGAGATGGCTTCAATCTTGTGGATGGATTAAATATTTATCATCCAACAGTGTTCCAGCACCTAAACATGGTAACAATCTTCATAAACGCGTTCTGCATTAGACCTCTGCGTTTCTGTGCTGACTTTCCCAGTGAATCTATACACACTGCTGTCTGTCTCAACATGCACATAGCTGTGAATCACATTTCCTGACACCCAGCTGTCCCTCTGCACTTTAAAGGGAACCTGGATGTCCAGATGTGTTTGTACATTTCTGTCTACAAGCTGTGTATCTTAAAATTCATGCTTAAGTGTGTGATGCATTGTCTTACTAAGTCCCTGGGTCTTAGAGGAAAAAACCCACGGTATTTAGGGTGTCACCAGATTCAAGGAGAGACATACCTCCTACATTTTGAAATAGCCTATAGCTAGCAGATATTTTGCTTGAAGCATTTTACAGGCTTTTCTTTAACATGGGTGCATCATGGTCCCATATTGACCAAGAGTTAATAAACAATGCAAATAAAAACTGAATGTGAGGAGCCCTGATGTGGGCTATGAGGCAGGATAAACAAGTGACAGAAGAACACCTGAAACTGCTGGAATGGAGTCCTGTAATGTCATTGTGGACTGATGTGATTGATTGGCAATCTGTGCTGGCATCTGGCTATAAGAAACCCTTGTTGTGGAAACTGGGAAGAACACCACTATGACATTATGTAGGAGCAGAGGGCCTGAGGTGGCAACCTTATGCTTTGGGGCAGACCAAGCTTCCACCCAGAGGTGGAAACTGGACAGAGAGGTGTTGCATCTCCACTGGCTTGATTGCACACTCTCACTGGAGTGGATGCATAAGTGAATGAAATACTTTCCCTGTCACAGTCTATCACCCACTTGGTCTGCTTAATAGTTCAAACCTGACAGTGTCATAATTTTTAGATCCTTTTTCCTCTCTGACATCTCTTGAGTTACTTCTAGTACTGTAGGGACAGAAAAATTAAGCATCTGAATACGCCAAAGACTGCAAAAATTTTCCTAGACATACTTTTCCTTGACACGTATGATCAATACTTGGATTTTGCAAATATTTAAATTTTACTTATACTTTACCTGTACATGCTCTACTAGGCATCTTTTCTCAGCTGTTACTTTTCTCTGTTTTTTTTTTCCCTCTCTCTTCTCTTTTTCTCAAGAAGCCCTTATTTTTTTGGACTGATGGTGTAATTTTTCTTCTGAGTAAAATTCCAGAAGGAACTTTAAACTGAACTGCAAAATTTCCAAGTATATCCAGAAAGTTTTCTCCATAAATGGCGTTGGTCCAAATGCTGCTAAATGCAAAATTTAGGCCTTTTGTTCGCCACCATTTCTATGATACCCTGAAGTGAAGATCCAGTTCTGAGAGTTTCTTCCCATAGTGCTTTTCTCATAATGCTGAAGCTGTATTTTGCATGGTGTTATATCTAGAGCTAATAACAAAGGTTACAAATCAAAGCAGTATTTTTTGCACACTGGGCAGTTGCTCAGTGGACAGATTTTTCATTTCATTTCATCCCTAAGCTGTCCCAATGCGGAGCTTCATGACTGACCATTTCTGGTGCAGGTTACACAATAGCAAGTAAATAATACACAAACAAGTGGTAGCTCCAGAATAAGATGCTATAGTATACATATCAGTGGCAGTCTCATGCAAGACTCTCATGCCAAACCATCTAAGAAGCCCGTGGGAATGTGCAGCTTGGTAAATGCATTTGCAATTGCCAGTTTACAGAACAGTCTAAAGGATAATTTAAAGAAAAAAGTAGAATATGCATTGATATGACAATTGAAGATAATGTTATAATGCTCTACCTACATTTAAAATAACTCTTAAACGAGTGAAGAAATCCAAAACTGTTTAAAAAAAAGAACAGGGCTCTGTAGCTTTGTCTACAGGAAAGAATTGGCCTCCCATTGACACTAAAGCAAGCAAAAAATAACCAAGTGAAAAAGCAACTATTGGTGGTCATGACAAAATGATGGACCATAGTATGCATATGAATACATGTAAACAAACTCTGCTTCATAATGTGTAAGAGCAACTTTTTTTTCCTCTCTCTAAGGAAAAAAACAATAGGGATGAGGGAAGAAAAGCACCTTAAACAGCAACAAAGGCCTCTATGAAGAAAGCCATTAATTTGTAATACCAGAAAACAGAGAAACTAAAGAATGAATAGTTCTTTTGTATTTAATTTATATTGCATATATTGAACCATTAAAACAAATTTAATTGAAATGAAGCCATTACACTCCAAGATACATTACACCACAGATTTGTAGATCCCTCAGGCCATTCTCCTTCTGAGCAACTCCATTCCACACCTCAAAAATATTCATGTAATGTATTCATATCCCACTAAAATAGTTGCAGTCTGTCAGGGAAGAAGTCTGTTCTCAGGAGAGTGCTACAGCTGCACCACGCTGCACCATGCATTGCACTGTGAGCAGGTCTTTCCATGAGAGCAGCAGATGTGATTTGCCCTAAACATGCTGCTAGCAAAAAGTGGAACCCTCTTTCTATAGAAGTGAGGACAGGAGAAGTTGCATATCATGTCAGTTCTCCAACTTGCAGCACAGTCAATGAGCCCTGCTGTTACTTGGTACCTCTTACAGTCACTCAGCCAGACAGTTGTCCTGAGAAACTGCCAACTGTGACAACCAAGTTAAATGTAAACAGCAGCTCCTTTACATTCAAGTGATTAATTTATTTTCTTCAAGTCTTCTCTTCTAATACATTTTTCCAGATGAAAATTTCTTCATTATTTTCATAGAAAAATGAGGTGGGGAAATAACATGACAGAATGAACTCCTTAGAGGTAACTTTGGTTCATAAACCAAAAAGGCCTCTGTAACATTTCAGCCTGAACATTTCTGGTACCTGACCACCCCACAGGTATCAAGGGGCTGCTGCCAACATCCCTGAAGCCATTTCTGCCCCATGTCAGCCCTGTCCCTCAGCCCCTTCTCACATGGCAACTGCTCCAACCTGGACCAATTTGGGAGCCTCTTGCTGACCACACATCAGTTTATCTGGGTCTCTGAAACCATTCTGTACTCTCCTCTCTGGGGTTTCCTGTCACCAGCACCAGCAATCTGTATTCTGACCATTTAAATTTCAAGCAATTGCTATGCCATGAGAACGTTTTAAAAGCACGACTCTCCTGTGAAATGGAGACAGAATGCTGTTTCTTCTATTCTGTGATTGAATAAAAGATGAATAATTTTAATCCTAACTATATTCATTATTCTGATGAATTTTAAAGCAACCTTAAAGTACTTGTGAATGTTAATGGACTTAATATTTATTTTGATATTTTGGATGATCACTTTGCAACCTAAATGTGCTCTGATCCAAAGTTGTTATTTCCTTCTATTACACATAATTGCATATTACTTTGCATTCATGACAGATTTGAATATTTTAGCAAACTAAGATGAAGATTAAGGCATGAAATTCGTATTCTCCCAGAGATAAAACACGACACAAGTCAGTACATCTACATAGAAATAAATACCAGGCAGCCAGTGAACTGTGAGATAAATTCACTCAAGTTTGGCAAAAGGCTGTGGAGATCTTGGAAAAAAGAAATGCTATTTCTGCTTAGTTTTATTTATGCAATTTTATAATTAAATTTACCATCATTAGGTGTCACAACCAGCACCATAAAATCAGCAAAAATCTTCCCTACACTTTCATGGCTGGGAATTCAGTCCAGCCACATCTCTGCTGGGAATTTTACTTAGCCATGCACAACCTCTGAGGCTGTACGGTATGAAAACTTAGACAAGAGAAAACTCTCTTGCTACGAGCAAGATCTTGCCAACTTTACCAGGAAGAAAGCAGACAAGGAAGGGGCAGAGGCGGGTGAGGTACAGAGAGTGAGCCACTAGAGTCCTGATGTCTGGTTAGAGGAAGAGGAGGACTGCCGGTGGCTGCTGGTGTCCTCCCAAGAAGCCAACTGCAGGGAGGTGAAGCCAGCCTTCCCCAACTGAGACCTGTAGAGCTGAATCTGGATTTCCTGCCCAGGTGCTCATTGCTTTGGTGGTTCAGGGTAGAAAAGCACTTCCCATTCTGTTCAAAGTTAAACTCAAATTGAAGGTCTTTCCTTGTTGAGGGCAACAGCAACCAAAGTGTGGCTGCTTCTGTCATTCTGTGGCATCCCATCAACTGCACTGAAATACTGGAAGGAAAAATTGCAGGATTTTTGCATTATGCTGGAACCATGACACATATCTGCCACCATGTGTGACTGAGCTACAGCTGCAGCAAGATGATTATCATGTATTGCCAATTTGGTAAAATTTTGAGTGGTTTGGAAGGATTTAATAAAAATAATAAATAAATCAAATATGGATTGTAGGCCACTGTTAGTCATGATCATACCGTATTTTCTCTACAAAGATTTAAAAAGTCTTTCTCTGAAACACAAATTTTATGTTAACAAGATATCAGACAACAAAGAAAATCAATATGTAAAAGTCAAATATCTAACTTTCTTTTCCATGTTTTGATTAATGTGGAATATAAACATTTCTAATAAACAACTTATTACAATATAAATCTACTCCAGTTCTATTTATGCAGTTTGACAATGACAGTTTTGATTTTCTTCTTTGTTTTACAATAGGAACAGGGTGTTTGCAATGGCATCTCTACTATCTAATCTATTCTACTTTTTTTCCTTTTTTTTTTTTTTTTCCTTTTCACCTGTGCACACCAGAGAGCTACACCCCAAAATATTATATTTGCAATCATGCTTTCAAGGGAAACAAATTCCTATGGGACAGATATTAAATGTATTGTGAATATTGGGAAGAAAAGTGTTCAGTATGTCTGTTACTCAAAGTGAAGTTTTCATTGGGCTATGTATATTAATACTGTACTTGGATTAAATGTTACATATGGTCTTATGCCATTTATCAGTGGAACACTAAAATTACTTGCTTTTAAGAGTCTGGAAATTGTCTAAGCAGGGGTAAAAAAAAGCAAGACTGATAAAATCATAAATGTTTTCTCCATCATTGCTGAAACTCTAATTTTCTTGCTTATTGCTTGAGTTGATAAAACAAATAAAAGAAGGATTCTCAGAGAGATTTCTTTAATATGTAAAATGAATTTCAATGTTTTCTCCTGCTGGTATTTTTATGGAAAACCTGACTAGATGCTACACATGGAACAGAGAAATCTGCATTTAGATGGAAATATTATGAAATGCATGATATGGTACAAAGTAAGTCTTTTAATGGAGATAGCAAAGTGTTGCATTATATGGTTGAGTGGAAAGACAGCATGCACACAGTCTTTTATGTCCAGCTGCCCTGATTTGCCCAAGAGAGCTCACTTTATTAGAATTTGAACCTAATAATGGAAGGGGGGAGGGCAGGGGGAGAGAAGTCCCATAAAAATTCAGCAGAGAAACAATTAGGTCTTGTACCAAGTGAAATACTAAGACTTCTCTGAGTCACGATTGTAAATAATGATGTTTTAGACTTGCATGGCAATTTTTCAAAGGTTCTTTAAGTGTTTTACAATCAAGAATTAATTAAGCCTTTCAGTACTGTCTCTGTTGTATAGATAAAGTAGTGTAACCATGATTAAATTTATACCCATAGATTTTAACAATTATTTTAGTCACTGCACTATTTGATTCAGTTTGAACATGCCCCTAGAGACATGCTTTGCCACAATTTCTGTTTTGTTTGGCTTTGTTAATCTAAATGCAGCAAAGAATACAAAATTGTTGGGCAAACTGGTGATTTATCACTGTAGCTCATTAAAATCAAATTTAATAATTTAAAAAAACCCACAGTACATGGTACAAGAAGTGAAATTTCTTTGTTGTGGACAGTAGATAAAATATTTCTCTTATATAAAAATTAGGAATTGTATCCTGAGTATTTGCAATTTTTGAGTAAAACTATTTGAATGTGATTGCTGATAGAGATCACGTCAGATAATATATTTAAGCTCTTAAATTCCATCACCATTGTTATGATATGGACCCAAAATTTTAACTCATGTCAATGGATGGAGAACCTTGATCAAATAATGAATTTTGCCCACAATTATATCTGCTTCACGAAAATGTTAAGTAGACAGAGGAAAACAAAACATCATTAAATAAAGCAAATAAACAAATAAACTGAAAGCACAGGACAATATTGAAAACAAGGAAGTTTTCTTTGAAAATTTATTTTAGGCAGCACTTTTGTATACATATTTGTACAAGTCACTTGGGTGTTTTAAAGAATGGCAGGATCAGTTTCTTATGCTGAAAGAATTTTGAATGTCAGGTTGTCACCCCCTTTGTGATGCTAAAACACCTTCCACAACAGGACTGTACTGTGTGATCCATGGCATGATGATGCTGGTGGTAGTGATGATGATGGAATATGCTCCTACCAGCCTACTAATGCTTTCTTTAAAACACTTTTTTTGCTGTGAGGAGACAGAAAGGGAAAAAACCCTAGAAAGATAGTTATGAAATAGTTATGTTTTTTACTGACTATTTAAAAGCTTTTAAAGCAAACTTTCTATGTTGATTCTCTGCTTTCTCTACATAGTAAATGTCCAATTTTACATCGTTCAAAACAAAGGAGAAATCCAAATTTATCCTTCTTAACTACAAGAACAGCACTCAACTTTTACTAGAAATTCTGAGTTCTAATACAATGAAAACCCTAATAAGTTTGACTAGTAATATCAATAAACCACTGTGGAATAATTTATAATTCTGTATATTTTTGGAGAGAGGGGGTAGTGAAATCCCCTCATATTTCCAGAAACGTGGAAATGTTATCTCTCTTCTGACAAACACAATGCTATCGGGTTTTTTTTCTGTAGCTCTGCTTCTAGTCTTATTGATGCTTAACCCATGAATGCCCTTGAATATATATGCCAGATTCTTCCCTCATCGTGCTGCTGACTGCAACAACATTGCAAAGGGGATACATTTTCTCCCATAACTTTTATTGAAATGACAAGAATGACCTTAGGATATTTCTGTATGTCCTAGTGTTCTTTCTATAACATTTTAAATAATGGGGACACACTAAGTGGCATGGCCTCAGGCATGCTGAGGGGGCTCTAACTCTCCAGGGGTTAATGGATGACTGTTTTTAGTTGAGTAATCAAATATAATACTCTACTGCAGAACTCGTATAACGGCACATACATGCAGACTAATGGCTATTACTCTATTACTCTAATATGCTTTCAACCTTGAAGACACTTTAAAGACATTGCTTGTCGTTTCAATATTACATTGTTGCAGTCAAAGAAATACATTTCACATTTCTTTTACAGGGTTGTCTGGTGAAACAGACAACAGACAACAATTGTGAATTTTTTTTCCAATTCAAAGAACTGCTTTAATCAGATCTTCAAATGCAGTGGCGCTATCAAAAAAGGCAGAGCATCAGTAACCAGAAGTAAAACCTCAAAGATCATACTGATACAAATTAAAACTTTTTTTAAAAAAAACTTTTTGTCATATTTACTGTGGAATAAATTAGTCTGTATGTTTTCAGTTGTATCCTGATGAAAAAATTTAGTTAGGTTCCAAGCAGGAATTTCTTGGAGAGATGGAAAGATGCAGAAGAAAAGCATCAAAATTTTTATCTATTTCAAAAAATCCAATTAAAGATGTTAAAGATCCAATTAAAGAAGAGAATCAGATAGAGAATGTAGATTCTGCATTCAGACTCCATTTGCCACAGGTCTACTAGAACACAGGTCTTTTTATTTTTAAATTAAATAATTTTATGGTTTTTTTTATTTTAATCTTTTTTGTTTGTTTGTTTAAAAAAATAATTATTATTTAATATTTTTATGGTAAAATCTTAACAGCTTCCTACTTTTCTAGTACCTTCTCCATAGCGAGTCCCTGAAGTCCTTGAATCCAGAAAGTTATACTTGGTGAGACATGACTGGCCAGATTTCTCTTTTCTCTTCAAGGTATTTATTAAAGTGCATCAATGTGGTGATAAGAAAGTATCTAAATGCATCAGCTGCTGTGAGAATGCATGGAGCACTGCGAGCACAGCTGGGACCCAGAGTGCAGCACTGTGAGCTCCTCTCTCGTGCACAGGTAAATCAGGCACCTCTCACATGTGGCAACATTATATGCCATATGTTTTACTTCTGGCACTAAGATCATTCATTGGAATGTTATGCTGGATGAGCTGGATTATATCTCTGTTTCAGAGTAGACACTGTCCTGCTTTGGTGTACCTATTTCTCTCTAAAAGATGGATGGGAAAGTGGTTTGGATGTTGCTTCAGTGTGATGTCACACTGCAATGCACCACATGAGCTCTTGGTATGGAAAGGGAGTCAAGCAAAGCGTGAAAGTTAGGCAGTCCTTCTCCCACTTTTTATACCCCCTGTATAAAAATGTGACAGCCAATAGGACTCTTCCTGTGCTCAGCATTATACATATATGCATATTTTTTTTGCTAGATCAAGGTTGGCAATACTTTTCTGCAACTGTCATCAGTAATATATATATATATATATATATATGTGTGTGTGTGTGTGTTTCTAGGACAGCTATATTTCAACTTGCTGTAGACAGCAGTTAATGAAGTTAGAAAAGAGTCATCTGGCTTTAAAGAATTTGATGTCAGAGATATTTTTTGGCTCTCATTGAAAAATGAAATGCAACACATAGATGCACAGAAATTATACACACACCCAACCACAGTCACACACAGAGACACACAGAGATACAAGTTGACCCTAGAAGGGAAAACTGAAAGATGTGAGCAGTAGAACAGATGGGCCAGCTTTAATAATATAGGCGTCTTCAGCGCAGCAGTCTGCCTCCCTGCTTACACCACTGAAGCTTTATTCATGGTGTAGATTATATCATTCAGATCATTAATTTTAAACTTTTGTTGCTTCTTGTAATCTATCACCAACAGAAGGAATGATTCAAAGCCTATTTTAGTTAAAGGGAACCAAAAGAGGGCTTCCAGTGGATTTGGAGGAAGAATTCAAAAAGAATAGTGGTTTTGATTGTGTCATTTACCATAAATGATTTATGATACTTCTCCTTAATTAAACGGAGTTCTTTAGCTCAGAAACTTAAGATGTTCAAAGCTGAAAAACTTTTTTTCATAAATCACGCAAAATGTATTTGCTTCCAGGACAAAAAAAAAGAATTATGATTAAATTCCCATAATCAGATTCCTGGAGGTCCATTACACTGCGACCTTCTGGTATCTTTCATTATATTTCTGATCTAGTATGAAATACCTCTTTTAAATCTTCAGGTTTATTGGTGATGAAGAAAGCTTTTTGGTATAACAACCCAGTAAGATGCTCCATTAAACTCAATCACTAAACCTATTTCATTATATTTCCTATTCCTCTAAATAGAGAAATTCAATAATAATTGAGACTCAGAAACTCAGCATTCTCTGATGAATTAATGATTGATAATTTTTCATGTTAATATTGGCAGTCTAAGACTACAAGAATACATTACTATTATTCATTTTCACAATCTGTCATAATAAAGCTAAGCAAACTTGCTTTCCTTTCTTCTGTTTAATAAGCTGTAAGGTAATGACCGGGACTTTCAGCCTGCTTGTTTCCATGGCTGGTGTATTTCTGCTAAATAGCATTCATTTGTCCTGCAGTCAGTGTTGCAGTTTTGAACACTTTGGAAGGAAACTTGACGTTACATAAATCGATCATCTGAATTCCTGGATTGAATGAATATGTCAGAAACCACAACCACGATAAGGGAAAATAAAATGTACGTACAGAATGAAATGTAACTTTTTTTTTTTTTTTTTAAATGCCAGGAAGTGAAACTAGAGGTTTGTTTTAAACTTTTCATTCTAAGTAATGAAATATTACTGATATGCAAAACTATTAACCCAACTTGCTTACTGTAAGGGAATGCATGAAAAAGTGTAGATTTAACTGAGATTGTGGTCGCATTTTCCTAGTTTTTTTAATTATCTGGCAAAATGTTTAGTTACTACTGTAAAGAATGACTCTGTGAATTCAGAGGATGACATGTATTTCCATACTTAGACTTCTTACTCATCTTTTAAAAAATAAAAGCCATAAAAATACACATATTGTATTCATTCAATCATATAACACCTTGTGTCATGAAGTCTGAGTATGAAGTTAGTGTTAATTAAGAAATGAGAAAACCCAGTTCCCTGTGCTTGAAAACAGGTACCTAATAAACCCCTAGTTTTATTATCTTTGTGGGTTCTTGTATCATGGATTATGTTGTAAGTAGGCTAATAATTTCCAGAAAATCTTGGAAATTGTAATGTAAGTTTTCTTCTGACTGAAGTGATATTAAACTCTTCTGGCATGGAATGAGTGAGAGTGTCACTTCCCAACTAATGAAGAAAAATACAAGAAAGGGGACACAATCCACTTCAGAGATAACAAGATAATCAACCTATCTATTATTTATTACTTTTTTGAAAATATAGAGATCTGAATAATAGAAATTTTTCTTTCACATTTCTTTCCAAAGCTACTGTGGAAAGTCTGATGTACAACTGCTGTGCTTTCTTCCACAAGTACCAGACGCAGATCTTATACATAGAACCAATCAGACATTTTGTGAAGAATCAACTGTAAAATGCTAATCAAACATGAAATGTTCACAGAAGGTGGCAACAGTAATGACATTTCAAAATGAAAGATACATTTTTAAGAAAACATTTGAATAAAATATTTCTTTTTAGTCTGTTTAGGAAAATGCCCTTAGTTTATCTATTATACTATTTTTGAGTTAAAATGTGAATAAAACATAGATATAATGTAATTTATACACATATTAATCTCTGCTTTTATGCACAACTAGTAAAGCACTTAGGATACTTGCAGATTAAAGCTACACTGCAAATACAGAGTACTAATATCTCTTTCTTTCCAGTTATTCAGTTTAAATCTAATATTGAATTAATATAATTTCTTGGAAGCAAAAAGAGATCACCTTCTGGAAAATGTAATTGCAAGTGGAGCAACTTGTATTTCAGCACTCTCTAAGGGAATTAGAAGATAAAATGCCAGTTCATCCACATTTTTGGTTCCCTTGATATCATCTTTAGAATGATTTCGAATGTACTATTAAGAAAATGGTTTTCCTTAATGCTTTGGACCTTTTGTTTCACAGTAAAAGCATATCTTACTAAAGTTGATCCTAGATAAGTTCACAGCAATCAGGAAAAAAACAAAAATCAGAAATAGAAGCTTTGACCCTGACACAGCTATAAAGTTGATTGTGAAAAAAGACATCATACACTTCCAGTGCAAAAAAAAGCCTGCACAATGGGCGTCAGTGGTAAAATAGAATGAATTTTCTGCTCACAATTAGTTTTACTTTATAGACAAAATGAATAAACTAAGATATGCTTTTTTTCCAAATTCAGCTACTTTGTCTTTAAGAAATGCCTTTGTGTGCTTTTCTTAACCTCTAAACATTTTTCATTGCATTAGAAATGGCTAGACTATTAATTTTCACATTACTGTCACAGGATCCAAGAGCTCAGATCTTCAATGGTTTAGCAGAGCTTTTCCAGTTTCTTAATAGCTAATGATTTGACAATGAGCTTTTCTGTCATCACCCAAGCTTCTCAGAAATTACTTTTGACATGGATCACTTTGTAATACCTCTAATACTAGCCATTTAACAATCACAGAATCAGCAGGGTTTAAGTATTTAATTAGCGGTCTTGTTGTCTGCAAGTAAAAGCCAAAGTTAACTTTTCTCTTAAAAAAGGAGGAGTCTTTTCACAAATTGTAGATTGACACATATTCCAAAGTTTCAAAATGTCTCTCTCAAGTTTCTTTGTCTGTTTCCTACTGAGTGACTTCTTTCAGTGTAAGGGTAGCACACTTGATTTTAGTCCTTACTTTTTCATTCCTGTTGCCTTTCCATATATTTCATTATTCCTATGGAAAAATCTATTAAAATGTCCATAATCTATTGCATTTGAAACATCTCAGAATAAAGCTAATATTTTCAATTGCCTTTGAAATCACCTTTAAAACTGTTTTTGGTGTTTTCATGTACTATACCACAATCCTGTCATCAATGTGGAGAAATGAAAATCATATTACACCTGAGGGAATCATTAAAAATAGAACATTTCAGCCATGATACAGGCATTCAAACTGAATACCTTCAGAAGAATTCTATAAGGAAAAGTTTGATAAAAAATAAAAATTAATTATAATGGTAATTAAAAAAGAAGTGTACTTTCTTTTGCAATTCAAGCTTAGCTTTTGGGAGTGTAAGGGTGTCAAGAATTTTGGGCTGCCTCTTGTTATACATGGAAATGCAACTTCCCAAAATTAAGACTTGAAAGTTACCACTCATGATCTCTGGTACACTCAAGAATGGTTTTGATTTCTAAAATTAAGAAGTTCATAGCATTAATGATTGCATTTTATGAGCAGCCCTATTGTGTGAGCCACTACCCAAATACATGCAGGCAGCCCCTGACACAAGCAACTTGCATTCTACATAAAACATGAGGGCAAATATTTTTCTTTTCACTTATCTTTTACAAACAGTATTGACAATTTAGGGAATTAAGTAGACATTTATGGTATTTGAGAATATAATTACAGTAGTTAACATTCACCAGAAAGCAGCTGCCATTATTCCCAAGGGAGAGCCAATCGTGGGTATGATTACAAAGAAGCTGTGAGAACCAACTTTTAATTGAAAAAACAGGAGGACTTCTAGGTAAAAGCAGGGGGAAAAGGTGATAAATTAGTTTTCTTGAGACTTCACAAGAAACGAAACTGGGGAAGTCAGTGTACACTCTGTTATGCATTTCCAGTATTAAATTTAAAAGAGAAAAGATTATCCGCTTGCACTTTCCAAAGAAATGTCAACAAAAGCTATTTAGAGTTGATAGCTTATCAAAAAGAATAAAAATCAACTACATTCAAAACCACCTAAGACACTGAACCAATAAATGTGTCAAAAATTCCTCTTCCAAATGATCAGCAAAGAATTTACCAGGACTTTGAAAAATATTCTAAACTTCCTGGCATGATGGGGGGGAAAAAAAAATGAAAAAACAAATGTTCTTCAAGTTCACTCTTTTTTTGATATGAAAATACTGAAATACTTAGCCTTTGTCTTTATTTGAATTTATTCTTTTTAATTAAGTTTTTTAAAATTGATATTTTATCCTTGCATAATTTTTCTTATGTATTTAACACAATAATTAGAAGAAATATATCTTCAGCTTTGCCAGATCAGAGTGGTTCGCTTTCAAAATATCAGAAATTTAATACTTATACATTTGAAATCTGGTCAACACCCATTTATTGACTTTCCACTCAAATTTTGGATCCAGCAAAATGGAAAACTGAACTTACTATTCAAGTAATGTTGGATCTGATTTTCTATTGACCTGTTGTTATGTTACAATGTTTTTCCTGTTTTTTGAATCTATGTACTTTTGCACACTTAGTTAGTTAAATAAAGGCATGAAAACTGTCTCACAGCATCCAGAGTCCTAAAGGATAGAACTGTGGGTGAAAAAAGGAGAAGATAGTAGGAAAGGTTCAATGAGAAGTCTCATATTTATGACTTCCTTTACCATTTTATACCACAAAGATAAGTTTGATTAGGCTTTCTGCTCTGTGTCGACCATTTCAGTGGTCAGAAGGTGGTGACTAAATATGCAGGAACCAGGGTAGGGAGTGTTTTTTGAAAGCTCTGATTTGTCCAGTCTCCACTGCAAATTCAAGGCTGAGATGATCAAAAGAAATTATATGTGGTCTAAGTAGAGAGGTCAGCCTTGAAAAGCTGTCTTTAATTGGGGTCCTGACAAGCTCTTATGCACATGATAAACTCAAATGACTTTTTAGAAACCTAGAATCTAAACCTCTTCAGAAAATAGCAGTTTGCCTTTTTAATTTATCCACTTGTAAACAACACTGCTTAATTATTATTTTAATGACTAGTTTTTTGACTCAAGTACTATATTGTGTTTAGATATGGAATATAAGAACAAAAAGAGAGGAAAATAACCAGAGATGCTCATCTTCACTGTATTACATTATCATTTATCTGTTTCTCAGTTCCTGGTTTGGGTAGACAGAAAAATGCCCTCCTGAGATCTTGATGACACTATGGAAGAAAATACAAGAAATGCAGGACCAGGGATTTATAAAACATTAGGTGCCAAAAAGCTCCTTTTGATTATGTTAGTGAGAGACTAGATAAGATCTGAACAATGCATCTCTAGAACCCCATTTTTTATCAAATGTATACATGTCTGATCTTGGTTTGAAATCCTGTCCTCAGTGATGAGAGAAGATAAAAAAGAGCAGAACCCAATATGTTTGGTCAAAAAGCCTCACATGTTATTATAACCTACATTTTTTATTCTAAAGAACAGATCAATATGATAAGAACTTCAAAAGAGTTAATCTTAAAAACTGAGAAACTTTTTAATTTGTTAATGAAAGATTTAGCTGTTAGGGTTCCCCTATGTGTATTTTTCCAGACAGGTAGTAGATGTGAGGCATATTCAAATCCCAGTTTAGTAGTTAAACATGAGGTTTTGTTTCTTATCTATTAAGAAAAAGTGTAATTTAATCTAACTCTTGAACAGTACTGCAAAAACCAATAAAGGGGAGGGTGTGTGAGAGAATGTATTTTATTTTCTTCCAGCTATGTAAATCTGTATTGCCAGAGATAATGATAAAGAGAGGAAGAGTCACTCCATCCTGTATAGCTCAAGACCTGGGAAGGACTTTGGTTCTCTTTAAAGACAATTTTAAATACAACTGAGAGCCTAATTCAGAATAAATGAATGTTCTAATGGTATGATCTAATGTTCTTACTGATTCAGACTATTGACTTGTCTGTTATGGTAGTTAGAGTATTGTATGAATTTTATTTTATTTTTTACCGAATTCTTTACAATAAATTTTACTAAAAGTTAATTCTGTTACTGGGTGATTTAAAGTAAAGAACTTAGTTTATAAGAACAGCAGAAATTGGCTAAAATATAACTGCTTTTCCATGACAAATCTCAATTTGCTGAATCTAATTTTTTTTTTTTTATCATGTGGCAGGCATGTCTTTGAGAAGACCATCACTCTTCTTAGATACTAATTTCAAGACTGTTTTCAAATAATCAAACAGCAGAAGATGAAAATACAGAACTATGTCACCATAAACAGCCAAATTATCGTATTTCTACTGTTTATATCTCTTGTTCTTAAGCTAATAGAGAAAAAATAGGTAACTTGCAGTAGCTTCCAAAACCTAGAATTGCACATCATGGAGCTAACTAAATATGAAGAAAAGAACTGAACATTTTGTGGCTTTTCTTTTTTTTTTTTATTTTTTTTTTTTTTATTTTTAGATGTATTTCTTTTCTTCCCATAGTTTTAGTTTCTGTTTAATCTCAAATTAAGAACTTTTCAATTACAATTAAAATACCCTATTGGCCAGTTTGGGTCACCTGACCTGTCTGTTTCTCCCTGCAGGTGGGACTCCTCTGCTGGGTAAACAACCTGATCAGCTGATCCTGCTTGTCACACCAATAAATACAAGCAAGAGCTTCTTTCACTGAACTGTAAGTTGGCTGTGCTACATCCCAAGTCAAGACAGACAGCAATGTGTCTTTGTCAACACCATCGTGGACTGTATTAGGAAGAATATTGTTAACAGGTAAGGAGAGATGATCCCCTCCACTCAGCACTGGTCAGGCTCACTTGGAGTGATGTGCCTAGTTCTGGGCTTCCAAATGCAAGAGTGTCAGGGACATGCTACAGTGAGCCCAGCAAAGGCTGTGAAGGTGCTTAAGGCATTGGGGCATCTCTTGTATGAGGAGAGGCTGTGAGAGCTGGAACTATTGAGTCTGGAAAGATGATGCTCAGGAAACATCTGATCTATGTTTGTAAATACATCATGGGAGGAAATAAAAAGCATGTAGCCAAACTCTTCTTGGTGGTATCCACTGAAAGGAAGAGAGGTAATGAACATAGAAATGCAAGAAATTCACTTTAAAAAAGTGAAAAAACTTTTTTATTGTGAAGATGGTCAAACTCTGGAAGAGGTTACTCAGAGAAATTACATCCTTGGAAGTGTTCAAAATCTCATTGGACATGGTTCTGAGTAGCCTTCTGTATCTGACCCTGCTTTGAACAGAGAGTTTGAGCAAGAACCAGATGATTCCCAGAGGTCTTTGCAACTGTAACCATGCTGCAATTCTGTAATTGTCTTACTTCTGTCCTTCCACTGTTGTAGCTAAAAAAAATACCACTAACACTTGAACTGTGACATATTACAGGTTAAAGAGAAGATGCTGAACAATGTTTCTTTCCCTAAGAACTGTGAAAGAAGTGTCCTTTCAAAAGTACTTTGTTTCAAGATATGGCTCTTAATTGAACTCTAAGCTGAGTTACTTTCTTGTTAGGTACCTATCCATCTCTGAGGGACAAATGGAATCCAGAAAGTTCTACTCAGCCTAAATTCTGTCTAGTTTCTTTGGCTTTATGAATAACATCTTCTGTAGATCTTTTTCTTAAGACACTAATTAGGTTAGGTGAGAAACTGAGGGTCATGAATTGTGAATTATCAACAAAAATTTTGAAGTTTTGGTGAGATACCACTAAAGGAATCAGTGGTAAAGCTTACAAAGACAGAAAACAGTGATAATGTCCTTTTTAAGACTTGATAATTAATGTATTTCACAGACAGATGCATTTGCTAATTTAAAATGTTATTTGAGGCACTGGAGGGTGCAATATATTTTGAAAAACAAGGTATTTCTTTACAATTGTTTTGGTGTGGCTCTAGCTTGCTGCATTAGCATGTAGTAGAGATAGGAGATGATCTAAGCTCGAAGTTTAGATCTTGCAAAATGGAATAGCATTCGCTTTTCTTTCATTAAGAACCTAAATATGACACCATAGAATGTTTCTAATACAGACTGGATCTATGTTTTCATGGCACTGTGTATACTTCCAAAGAATATAAACAAATACTCTCTCAATAGGTCAGAATAGAATGGTATGCTAAAGTTCTCCCAACTTTATTTTTAATCTTCACATGAAAAGACAAAAAAAATCCAATAGGGAAATATCCATTGCTTTTCTGGTTGGGGTATAATTATAAAAACAAGCTAAGCGAACTCATGTGACAACATAAATTCAGCCAGGATAGGTGTATAATTCCAAACTTGAAAACTATATTCTGTACAGAACGGTAATATTTTAAACATATTTTACTAGAGAGAAAATAATTTATTTATTATTTTGACTAACTATGGGAAATAATATTAAATCCATATTATACACTCCAGATCTGTCCAATGAGTTGCATGAACCAACAGAGGCATTAAAGGTGTGATATACTGTTGTGCATATTATTCATCAATTCTGAGGTAATTTTTCATTCACTGGAATTACCTATAATCATGTCTTTAGCTTTTAAAGAATTTAATGTTCTTTTGCTGGATATTGGAAAATGTCACTTTTTGTATCCATACAGCTTTGTCAGTTTGTGAATCTTGTTCTAGCAGGCGCATGCCTATCATCTTATATTTCCCTTAAGCTTCCTGAAAAATACAGCTTTTTATTTCACTTTCAGTTTTTGAGATGTAGCCTTGTTAAGAGCAATGAGAGTGACTCTATAGTATAAATAATGAGTATAAAATAGTCTTCATGTGTTTTATTTCGTATAATTGCTTTCATGTTGACCTTGTGAAAGGCATTAGGTATGTTATTACCTTGTGCTATTGGGAATCTTTCTTTTCATCATAAACACAGAGAAATCCAAGAAATTATTCTTAGGTCTCATATTATTATTATTATTCACATTTTATTCAATTAAGAGCTCTTTTCACTGAATCAGTAAGCTTTACAAAAAATTATTAACATCATGTAGATATCACTTACTTGTTCAGGGTCACAGGTGGCATACCTGTTCTACAGAAATCTCATTTATATCTTGCTTCCTCTGGTGTGGGGGAGAAAAAACCCCAACCAACTAAACGGAAATACTCCTGATGACTCATTCAGATGCTACAGAATATACTTTTCTTCCAGGTTTTGTAGTTGATGAAGATAAACACCTATAGTTATTCAAACCTACATTATCACTGTGAGGCCTCTGGCACAGAATACTTACTCTACATATATGTAATTACTTTTCACAACAAAATTCTTTGTTTTTTCCAACACAGATTTCAAAATAAAAGGCATTAGATTAGCCAGACATCATGCTGGTATCAGTGGGTATTTCATGTAGATAGCAATGCAGTCAGCATCTCCTGGAAAATAAGGCCTGTTTGTTGTTGTCGGGTTTTTTCTGAACTTTTTTCTACATTTTGAAGTGGCATTTCAAAGTACGATGTAGTTTTATTTGGTTTCCTAACAATTTTGCTTCTGTTCATTTGTTTTGCTGTTATTATATTTGCATTGATATTGGTTAATATCACTAATAATATTGTTAATCTTGCACTCCTTTATGCAAAGACTTAGCATAAGATTTGCAAAGAGCATTATACTGAAAAGTGTATTTAAATACTGTTTAATTGTACTCTTCAGTTTCCCAGCTGTATTCCAGAATTCAGTTTTTTTTGTGAGAAGTAGCCCTTATTATGGAGTTCCTCAATGCACAGAAGGGAGAGGTTATTCTATTCCAAGCTTGTAGTCTTCATCAGCACATCGGGAACATCTTTCATTTAATTGTCTTTTGTTTGCCAGCATGTACAACTTCCAGGCTGCTGTCTATCCAGCTATTACCTATCCAAGTAGCATTTCTGCTTTGTCTTATTAACATGGCTTCTGGTTATGATTTGAAGTCTCCTTTTTTGATGAGTTATTTCATGGTCTTGCTGATCCTTTCTGGTCATCAAGCAGACTCTCACATTCCTAGATTCATAGAATCATGGAATCACAGAACGGTTCAGATTGGAAGGACCCCTTGCTGTAGGCAAGGACATCTTTCACAAGACCAGGTTGCTCAAAGCCCCATTCAGCATGACCCAGGGCACAACTTCTCTGGGCAACCTGATCCAGTGTTTCCCCACCCTCATTGTAAAAAATTTCTTCCTTATGTCCAATATAAATCTACTGTCTTTCAGTTTAAAACCATTACCACTTGTCCTGTCACTTCATGCCTTTGTAAAAAGTCTTTCTGCATTTTTATTATGAGTCTTTTTAATACTGACTCTATATACTGAAAAGCCACAGTAAGATCTCCCTGGTGCCTTCTCTTCTCCAGGATGAACAACACCAACTGAACCTTTCTTTATAAGAGAGGTGTTACAGCCCTCTGATAGTTTTCATGGCCATATTTCTTATTATTTAGATTAAAACAATCTGCCTGTTTCACTACACCTTCCTTATGATCATTTTTCCTTCCAATCTCATCCATCTAATTTTAGTTTTAGTCCTGAAAGAAAACCAGAACATAATGTGTTCTTTCATTCTTTAAAGTTAGTGCTTCAGCCTTCGCTTCATCACAATCCTTTATGGCACTACATAAGCACACACTAAGCAGCTGATTTTGCAAGACAAATGGCTGAATAAGAAAGGGTCAGAGAGGACTTTTAAGAGCTTTCAGAGCACATGTGAAGAGAATGATGACAGTTTATTTTTAAAAAGTATTATCTACAGCCATTCTATGGTGCTCAGCAGTGTAGTGTGCACTTCAAAAACCCTGATTTGGCAACCATTGTATGGCAACCATAAATATGATCCAAATGTTACAGTCGCATATGGGCCTCCTGAAGTCAGGAGGCTGCTACCTTTCATTGGTCAGCTTGAAAAGTGTTGTTGAATTTTAGAATAGCAGAATGTACAGCATCCAACTATAAGTCTTTGGCAGCTGTGAGTGGTCCACAGCTGAGGATGCTAATAAATGTCAAAGCAAGTATTTTCAAGGATCATCCACAGGTGGCTGACATATCCAGGATGACCACTCAGTTTTTCAATTTGGCCAGTTGAGATTTTGTCTCAACTCCCAGGGAAAGAGTTACAATGAATCAGAAGTCATCCAAGTGCCTTACCTCACAAATGCTACATTTTATTATGTCACTTTAGCAGCTTCGGTTGCATTTGCAGCCTACAGAGAAAAAACACGAGGTGAATCCTGGTTTTGAACATGTCTTTTCTCATACATTATAGCAGACAGCCTTCTCTGTCTCTTTGTCTCTTCAAATGAAGTCATAGATTTTATTATGGAACAGCAATAGCCCTAGTTCAGCAAAGATTAGCATTTGCCTAGTTTTAAATTGAATGATCTAATTGAAACCAAGGGGAATATTCATTTGTTTTATGTGTTTAATCAGCTAGCTGAAGTGAAGTCTAAACTAATGAATGTGACCTGTGATTCACCAGGCATTTGGATGCTGAATATGTAATGCCAAGCACAGATTTGCAGAGCTGACCACGAAGGTTTTTGCTTTCATGCTAGTCCCATCTCCCCTGCTGTGGTGCTGGCATCACTCAGTCCACTCAGTACATCCCTGCAGTTTCTGGCTCTGCAGAGGATCTCTGGTGCTGTACTGGAAGTCCAAATGGAGCCCGCACTGTGGAAGGAGGGAGGGTCACAGCAGCCTTAAAGCCAGAAGGGCTGTGGAAACTGTGCTGCCAACTGTAGGCTAACTCCCCATGGAGTAGGAAGCCTGCTGTGGCTGGGACTATTGGGCACAACCTGGGCTCTGAAGAAAGATGAGACAGCAGGGTACAGAACCTGCAGTGGGTCTCTAGTCACCATTTATATGATGGCTGCATCTATCCTTCATATTGTAGACTTTATCTCTATGGAATTGAATTTAATATCAGAGAACTAATTTTCACACTAGAACTTAGAGTGGTAATAGATGTGTTTTCTGTAGCACACCACAAATTGACTGGACCCAGAATGTTCACGAGCATCAAATAGCAACCATTTAAACAAAATAAGACTCTCTAATGACATTCAAGGCTTCTGATGCATTAGTTTGTATTTGACCTGCAGCTGTATCATATTTTCAGTTTTTGTCAGTCATCTAAAAAATGCCTTAGAGCTCAGAGGACTCAAATATTTAGTGTCAATCAAACAATGAAATCTAAAAAAAAAAAAAACCCAAATAAAATTAGAGTTCTTATCTTATTCTTGGCACATTAGGAAATGTGTATAGAGGAAGGAAAACATTCTGTCAGGAAGTTACTTGGTGCTAGATTTTCAAATAGAGTGATCTAAAGAGGCAGGTGGGCATGTAATGGAAGCTAGACATGTATTTCTTTATGTAAGGAAATCCTTTTCCTTACATACCTTGAAAAATTCTGTCTCTGTCCTTTGAAAAGTTCTGCTGTGTTTCTTAATTCACTAACAGGAGGATATGAAAGTCAGGATGTTTAAGCTGATTTTTTTTTTTTTAGTAGCAAAAGTCTAAGGCTTATGAAAATGATGCCATTGCTGGCAGATTTTGACTACTTAGTTGGGTATGAAAATTAATATAGCATTTAAATTACTATCAGCAGAACTGATGTGTTCTTTCTCTTGAAATCTACCTCTGTTATTGAACATGAAAGGTTTTTGAAACCTGTTTTAATGGTCAGATGCTACAGACCCTTTAAAAAAAAGGATCAGATTTTGGAGGCTTTTATGAAAGATTGTTTTTTTTCAAACTTCTAGCTACTTATCTAGCTACAAGATACTTAGGAAGAACTTCTTTATGGTGAGGGTGACAGGAACAGGTTGCCCAGGGAGGTTGTGGAGTCCCCTTCTCTGGAGATCTTCAAGACCTGCCTGGATGCAGTCCTGAATAATGTGCTATAGGCAAGCCTGATTTTGCAGAGGAGTTGGACTAGATGATCTCTAGAAAGTCCCTTCCAACTCCAACAATTCTGTGATTCTATGATTCCATGATCATTACAGCAGTTTCTAGTATTATATACTGTTATGTAATTTTTCCACAGCAAAATCTCATACTTCAAAATATCTGGATTTTTCCCTTTTTTGGTGTTGGGTTTTTATTTGTGAGGCAATTTAGAGACTAAATTCAAATTCTCAGTGTAATCTTTGCTGAAAAAATTCTACTATTACTTCCTCTCTATTTTTTTCTTCACGTGTGTTTCTGAGGTATGGACTATTTTTGCTCAATTCTTGTTGACTTGTCACTATATTATTTGTATTGCTTCCTTTTTCAATCTCTATCTGCCCATTATATAGAAAGAATATCAGCAACCTTTCCTAAAGGTACATATTTAATAAATCACCCAACTTTCCCTGGCTTATTGAAGATGGTTATCTATATAAAACCACTTATTTTGTTTCTTTGGACTCAATGAGCTCTAATAACACTCCTGAACTAGAACTACTGGTCACATACGTAGGTCAACTAACTCCTGGTAGCTCTTTCTTACTGCACAACACAGAGAGGCTGAAGACACTGTGAATAGTTGTGCTGTGCTCTCTAAGAGTTCGCAATGGAATGTAATCAGTCCTGCAGAAAATCTTTTATGAGCTATAAAACTGATTAACATATCTCTGTTCTGTGAGAAATTGGGGGAGAGCAAACAGTGAGGAAAATTGTTTAAAAGGGGGTTGCAAAAAAAACCCACTATTTGTTGAAAAAAAAAAAAACACCCATGTTTATCAGAAGTACATAAAGTGACTATGTTAAAAACAAATTACTGTGTAACTTTTCCCACTATTTTCTTTTCAGCTTCTTGGATGACAATAACATTGCCTTGGCTGGGAAACCACACACATAGACAATAAGTATTAGGAATTGGGAATTTTTTTAGATATGCAGTTTTAATCTGGCAGCATACATCCTTCTCTTAATTCTTAGATATCTTGTAATACCTTTCAAAAAAGTTGTTTGTTTTTTTTTTTCAAGGTTAGAATGAAGGAGAATGAAAAATCTCAACAAGAAATGGCTTCATGGATGGGAAAACCAAAACAAAACAACTTGTGTCCAGAGGAAAACCTTCTTAGTTGCCATTTATTCTTTATTTTCCTGTTCAACAGAAGAATACATTTAGCTGGAGTTGATTTTAGTCAAAAGACAAATTTATCACTTCAAACCTTAGCTGAGCTAAATTCGGAGCTTTACAAATCATTATACAGATTTTTAAAATGGAAAGTAAAATTAATCTGTGGATTAGTTGGACTGCTCCAAGAAGTTGAAGTATTGGACATACTCCTAACCAGAAGTTCTTTTTATGTTTCCTCTCCAGGACACTCTTGAGAACGGTACACAGTAAACCATGGGAGCTGGGTGACATTGGTGTACAGAGAAGCCATCTCCAGAAACCCGACACTTTTCTTTAAAGACCTCCATAAGGTAAGCAAAGGTGTCAATAAGGCAATCAGACAGGAAGTTAATGTAGCACATAGTAGAGGAAGTGGAAATTTTGAGCCCTTTTTGATGGCACCCAACGCATCCTCTAAACTGTTAAACATGGGAGTAATACCTATAAAACGGCTAATTGCCATTTTCCCCTGCTGGGGACCAGCACAGTCACATTGGTAGAGCCATATTTCTAAAGCAAAGGCAGAGTTACAGGAAGAAGAGCAGGGGTGAGATACACCTACACAGATCTAAGGAATAGAGTTGGGGCATTGATCTCTTTGTTCAGCTTCAGACATGTTATTTAGCATGGCTATTTTGGGCTCCTTTTCAGCTCTTAAAGTGACTTGTAGCTGCTCAAACTCAAGAGCAGGTAATGTGATATAGCGCATTTGGCCAACTGGGTCAGAAGAGGCAGATGTGCTTCAACAAAATGTTTTAGAAAACACAGCAGATAAGCTAAGCAAAGAAGACAGTGGTGACAGAATTTGCCTTTCCTAACCAGGCTGAAGTCCAACTGTTGTTCCTGGCAGCAACAACCCAGACTCAATCAAACCCAGGTGCAGAATCAGCCAGCTTGGAGGAGAAGTGTGTTTACATCTGCCCTTTTCTGACTCTAGGGCTCTGCTCAGAGGGAGGAACATGCTGTTGGGAGATAAATTTCCCTCCTTCTAATTATAGGCCTTGCCATCTTTTGCCCACTTCAAGTGTAAATCGCCTAATCATAAACAATTCCTCTTCAGAGCTCAACACAGATTGGATGTAATTCCCTGACAACACCAATCTGTTCACAGTATTGCATGCAAAGGCCAGAATAACATTAAAGATCTTCCAGCCTGCTGAAGGAGAGAGGATTGAAGAAAAAAAAAATTAAAAAGATAACAGTAAACCACAAAAGACATTATTCTTGCCACCTTTTAGCAAGCAAGAGAGCTAATAGCACTGGACTAGTAAATCTCAACAATTGGACAAACAGAAGAAGACATAAAAATCTTTTTTATTGGTAGAAAACCCAACCTTGTCACATACATTTTCCCTTTTAGTAATTAGTAAAGCAAGTAGAAGGCAGATGGAGACTGCTGATAATGATTTATTTACATCAGAAAGCTTCAATTATTCAGAGTGACCAAGTTATTCTCACTACTAAACTGTACAAGGAGATCATGTTACTGCCGTATTTGCCGGCTTTTTCCCTCCTTTCTATGTTGTCATGCATTATCTGATCGTAAATTGGGTTCTTGATCTTGTTAGAGTTGTCTATTTAAGTAGTGCCCTGCCCATGAACAGTTCCACAGCACTGGAATTGCAGACTGGTGAGGCAGATACCCAAAGAACTAATGACAGGAGACAGAATATTTTCCAAAATGTTAGGATAATGATATGGTGCCAGTACGTGGTTTGTACTTAAGTATGTCAGTCCTGTCATTGGTATTTTGATATTTCCCAAAAAAACCCCAATGTCAAATGCAATAATAGTAATAATAAAGCAGTATTACTGGTGGTGTTTTTGAAGCGACGGTTGATAGCAGGATCAACATCTAATTTTACATTGAAGTAGCATTCATCCTGATTTATGCTAGTATAGAAGGAGACCAAAATTAGGCCTTAAATTTCATACCTGTCTTGGACTCCTGGCAAAAATGCTATAAATGATCATCATATTTTAGCACTGCCAGATTGCTAAGTCTAAAAGTAATAATACTCCAAAATGATTAAGCTATATCTCATAACTCAACTTTGCTAAGTTTTCTGTCACTTGACAGTAACTAAGCATGAGGAGCTGTTTATTTATATATTTAGTAGACTCATCTATCGAGAAGAATTTGGGGAAAAAGTCTCTTCTATTGTTTTTAGATTGCAGAGAATATATCGACTTTATAATTGATTAACACATAAAGTGGGTTAAACATATTCAGTGCTAAATAATTACTACTTTTCCATATATCTGAGAAATTGACATACAGCAAAGGTAAGGACAATAGCAAAGTCCCAAACTTATAAAGTATGAGAAACAAAGTAAAAATGGAAGCCCAGTAAATATGTAACCTGTGTTACATAGCGCAGGTAGTTCTGTAGTTGCTATACCGTTAAGGAAACTCATTGGTTTTGCTAATTTGCACTGGGAGGTCAAAATCTAAAATATTAAATCTCAGAATGTAAGCACTGTAGCAGTACAAAAAGTCTTTGTTAGTTACATGCAGAGTGCACTTCTAACGAGTGATCTTAAAAAAAATCTTTCCTAATATTACACTATTATCTTATACTGAAAATAATATTTCATGGAAAGATGATTTAACAAAGACAGTCTGGACAAATCATATTTAATTTTTAAAAAAGGTAAGGTGACCAATTCCCTCATCTAGCAGTCGAGAGTTTGTTTCTAATTTTACAAAATCTTTGTATGCAATTTTTCATCATTATAAGAAGAATAGTTATTCATAAACTGGTAGAGAAAAAGATACTTGTTGTTTGCAACACCATCTGTTTGGGGTCTGATTATTTAGCTGATTTGTTGAAGTGTTTTCTGAATGATCATTGTTTTAGATTGCACTGTCAGATGTTATCCAAAGGTCCAGCACAGGCAGATGGAGCTGTAATATAAAACAGAGCTGCTGCAATAAAACACATCTTCTCCCCTTGCCTCCAAATATTCTTTCCCCATTACATTAGGTGATCCATTACTAATGTGTTGGATTTGGATTTGATTTCGTTGCTTACACCCTGCACAAACACTGCAAAGGAACCAAAAAAGAGAGTGATGTAAACCACATTGGAGAACCATGTGACATTCATTAATTAACACCATCTAAAGGAGAGGAAAGAGAACTGAGATTTTTTTATCCAGTCCTATACTGTTAAGAATGAATACATACATCACACTAAATTGTCTAATGGAAAAGTGTGAAAAGATGTGAAGGAGGAAGGATGAAGTGCAGTTGGCTGCTAGAATCTTCAAGTACAATGAAAGGAGGGAGATCCTTGTGTAAAGTAACTAGAAATTAGACTATTACCTGAATTATTGGAAGCATGTGTATTTTTAGGATTTTAAAATATGAACACAAAATTTTGACATAGGGATCAGAGGTGCTAAACAGGAATCGGAGGCATGTAATTAAATAGATAACTCATATTTGCAGATGCTTATGGATGGGGAAGCACAGAAGCCTGGATTCATCTCCCTTACATTTTATATTTATTTTAGCTCAAATGTCAAGGACGGCAGTTTAAACTGGGTTAAGAGATGAAGCAATGTCCTCAGTGATAACACAGAGGTGTTAGTGTTAGGTGACTGACTTCTCCACCTAAGGCAAGTACCCAGAATCACCCTCAACAGTCAAGTGAGGGAAAAGGTGTTAAAGACCATTAACAGAGTCTTTAATAGAGTTCAGCTCATCTGACCTATTTGGAATCAACTTTGGGATGAATGGAAGTACTTATTTTTTTTTTACCACAGCCTAGGCAGAGAATAAAGAACTAGATCAGATATGAGTATTTTATTCTATGATTCTATGCAAAACAAAAATGCCAAGTTCTGATCAACAAAACTTTATCCTATATCTCTCCATTGCAGAGTGACATTCTGATTTTGGGAATGGGATTAAATGTCCTTCTAAAGTGTTTGTCTCCCTCCATTGACTGCAAATGGAATTTTGATACCTGAATTATATTATACTCCCACTTTAGCACATTGAAGTAACAGAAGATGGGGTCATGGAGATTAATTGAAAACACAATACTTAGGAAAATTTTTATTTGCTAACTATTGAAATACAGGTGTTTAAAAAAAAAAAGTAACTGTGGCTTGAAGATACAAGACATCTGCTCCAAGCACAGTGATTTTGCAGTTGGACTGTATAACAAATAGCATTAGAGTGCTTTCTTTCAGTCTTCCTGCAACTACTTCTTTAAAATAGAAAACTTTCTCTTATATCAGAGCAGTGGTTTTCAATTTCTTCCTTTTTTTTTTTTTTTGGATGCATTTCATGGACTATATTTTCCCAAAATGTATGTTTGGATTTAGATCTTTAGAATTCACTCTTGGAGTTTTGACAAGCCGTTAAATGCAGTAAGTGCAAGCAAAGTAGTGCTTACTTAAATAAAAGAATACTGCCAGAAAAAGAGTATAAACAGACACAGATTAAACATACGTTGTGAATATCTATACTATACTGGACTGCAGAGATCCCAGCACTTGCAATGCCATAGTGACATGCAGAGAGTCCAACTTCTCTCTGTTTTTGAGATAACTGTATTTTGTGCGTTAATAAGCTGTTTATGTCTCCATGGGGCTTATCACTCCATGGTGATCCTTGGCCTGGTGTGCCTGTACTAAACCAAGGCTCAATTTGCATTAGCTTGGTGGTATCTGCATTTTGCAGATATAGCAATTTCCTTACCAGTTTTTATTGCTACATTAATAGATATTGCTCTCCAACTGTAGTGATTCCTCCATCTGGCATGCATCTCAAAGCTTACTGACTAGTTTTTATCTCATTTCAACATACATGTTCTCATTTGAGACCCTGAACACATTCCAAATTCATTCAGGCATTGCTCCAAATAACAGCAGAGATAATCTTCAACTAAGAGAATGCAGGGTCCAGGCAGATAATTTTTGTTCACAGCTAAGATTTGGAAATTGTGTACCTGCAAAAATTAACTTTTAGGCAGAAATACTTGGAGACACTTTCAAACTAATGCAAGTGATTCCAGCAGTCTCACAAAAATGTATCAAAATGGAAAAAGCACTAAGCTAAGAATAACAAAGAGTAAAAGAAACAGTGAAAGATTGACTCTGTATCACAGAATGATAAAGACCAGACAAAATAAACAGTTGCTGTAAGGAAGAGTAGTGAACAGAAGCAGATATTGAACCTGATTTTCAGACTGCAAGCCAGGCGTTTCCCCCTTCTCATTGGTTTGTGTTATATCACACAAAACAATGAGAAGCTGAGAAAGAAGCATATCTTTTAAAAAAAACATGTTGTTCTACTAGATGGATAAATAATGAGTTGCAGCCATCTCACTACTGTGCTCCTTACACAGAACACATTCTTTACACAGATACACATCCCTGGAACCGGCTGTCAGTATCCTGAAGCCTTAATGGTAAGGTACCGAGGAAAAGGACTTTTGCACAGATAGCTATTGCCCTTCTCTGTCAGGGAAATCCTGCAGAATGATGTTAATATTTGTAAAGCAGTACTTTTGGTTCTCTTGTACCCCAGTTTCAAAAAGGAATAGCAGGGTAGAAAAGGAACAATAAATCTTTGAAGTCGGAAAGAACTAAAAGTAAGCAATTTCCAAGATATGTATTCCTGTACTGTGGCATTTATGTAGGTGGAAAAATCCTTTTTGTGTTAGCTGAACTCAACCTCTAAAGAGGATCTGACAGCATAATTCTTTTTAATTCAATTCCAAGCTTTATATCATAGCATTATCCCAATAAATTGATTTTATATGTATATATAAGGTCTGTCTTGAATTTATTTTCTAGGAGAGTCTGTTACTGCACCTTATATTTTATATGGTTATGTAATATATTACAGCCTGTGAGAAATGGTGAGGATGCTTGAGCTGAAGGACATGCTGATGATTTATGGAGCTGAAGGTCCATACACCCTAAATTAGGTTTTAGAACTACAGTGTAATTTTTAACATGTAACAAGAAAATTCGTTTACAAAGACTCCCCCGCAGCTTTGAAAGTCACTGTAAAGATTAAGGTCTGTTTGACAGAAGGTGGGAGATTGAATGTTTTTAGTGGGAACAAAACAGATAATCAGTTACCTCAAGGAATGCTAAACATGTTGTTGGAAATGCTGTTTTTGTTTCTCATGGGTTTCACAAAGTATTTATCAGACATGAATCTACCAGGGTTTCTTACACCTTATTTATGCCAATGATAAAAATACAGTAACCTACTTCTAGATGGTCAGTTTCATACCAGTGAGAAAACAAGCAAGAAAGATACTCAGCTGTATCACTGTATTAATCAACTTCAGGTGTCAGCCTAAAATTCTTCTTCTATAAGGTTTATAAATAGGGTAAGGAACTGGTATCTTGTGACTCTACTTGTGTGAATCAAATAAATTTATCATTTTTACCTCATATTTCCCTTATTTCCTCAACTCAGACTTATATTACAAACTCTTGATGGCTGGGTACCCTTTGAATTAATTTCAGGATAATAAATATTTGTAAAGAATCAAATGTGTGATAGGATGTCATCAATGTCCAAAATTAAACTACTAAATCAGTTTTGAGATCTTGAGGAGAGAAACCTTCAGCTGGTTAGTTGTATTAAAATTTGTATTAAAGTAACAGACATACAGAAAAAAGCAGTTAGATCATTATTAAAATTATTAAACAAGGTTCTCATTCTTATTGTTTAGCTGTGCGATTTGCAAAGGAAGATTCACTCCACAAGTACGACATGTTAAAATTATATTAGTTGTGTTTTTTAACAAAAAAAAAAAATGTTGGGAAGAGATGCTGCCATTCAGTTTGCAGACTCTACTAAAGGTGGATGAAGGCAAAATTCATACCAAAATGTTTGGGACGTATACTGGATACATTAGATCATAATGTGAATGTGTCAATTAATAAATTATGTTAGCAATTAAAGATACGTAAATAGGAATACAGCCTTACCTTACAGTCAACAGCTAACACATTCACAGTCTGCATTGGAAAAGCCTCATTTTTGTGGTCCAGTTTCATTCATCAATATATCTGAAAAATAAGGTGGACAGTTAGAACTAAAGGAAAATAAGAAGAAATATCTTCAAGTCTGACAGTGTGTTAAGCTAAAAGAAATGCCCTTCCTCTAAAGAGGGACAACATAATCTGTATTTTCCTTTGTAGAACAAAATTTAAATGATGCAAGGAAGAGTGTTACCAGCACATTGATTGCCTGGGCATTAGTGTGGTTCTCTGTTACTGGATGTCTTTTGTCCTCCAGGGAGGAAGGTGATGAATAAATGACTGTGGAGAAAACAAGGCTACTAGGTAGAGGGATGTCTTTAATTTTAGCTACCATTGAAAAGCTCTCAAAGAGTTAAAATTCTGATTTTTTTTTTTTTTTTTTTTTTTTTGCATAGCAGTCCTTGTACTTTATAAAGTTATTTAAAGTCAGTGAGATTTGAAATACAGTTCAGATCACAGAAGGCCAAGTTGTTGATTTATGGAGCAGAACGGACATAAACCCCAAGTTAGAGTTCAAAGCAGAGCAGAATTATTTTTTCTCTCATTTTAACAGCAGCAACAAAAATTTCCATTATTTTAGTACTATCCTGTGGCTTTGAAAGTCACTACAAAAATAAAATCCTGTTTAACAGAAGGTGGGGAGGGAATTTAATTTGAATTTGGGAGAAAAATCAAATTACTAATCATCTTGAAAAAAAAATGTGAGATGGTTGAACACATGGAGACAAAACATACAAGTGTCCACAGTAAAGTTAGGTTTTTTCATGTGTCTATTTACCGGATATTAAGTTTTTCTTGGTATTTTTACCAGAATTTTTATTTTTTACTTTCAACTTCTTTGTTTGAGATATGCATGTCATCATTTTCAAAAGAGCACTTAGCAAGTGCTGTTACAGGAGCCTTTGATACAAAAATTTTGAATATTCACCATGGAACCACATGTAATTTAAATGGGAGAGATTGGGAAACTTCTGGTCAGGAAAATAGTATAACTCAGTTTTAGGCTGTAATTAACTTGTAATTTATTAATAAAGTCTAAGGGAGATAGATCAGTGCTCTGAGTTAAAAGCAATCCTTAGCTACATCTTCTTTTTTTCTGGGGGTTAACCCTTTTTGTTGAGACAGCATTGTTTCTGCAATTAGTCTGTATATGTGCATCTGCCCATCTTGTCTAACCCCATTCTGAATCCAGACAATTTTTTAATCCATTAGCTAAGATCAACTTCATTTAAAATAAAGTACACATTTCAAAGACACTCTGTTCTGGTAGCCATCCAGCTGGGTACAGGAGAGAGAAATCAGTTGTACACCCACTAAGGGAAAGGGACTTGCATGAGTTCAGTTAGTAGACGCCACACAATCCATACCGGACACATGTATCATAAAAGTCCTAATTAAAGGACAAAGGCAAAACTTTGTAAGAGTCAAGCCTTTGCTGGTTTCACAGTTCACAGATTTCATAGATACTTGGTTTTGGAGTCTCTCATCTGCTCCTTCTTTTCATCTTATGGTTATAACATCTTTTCTTTCTTCTCTTCATCTACTTGTGATGCATTGGTGAGGTCCAAAAGCAACGCAGAACTTTCTCTTATGAAGAGATCATAGTCCTTATATTACAGATTGTCATACTGCCACCCTTCTGCTTTCAATGCTACTCTTGTTGGAGGAAAGATTAGCGAATCCCCATGTAATTCATACTAAGCATCTGCACTCATGCTAATAATGATTATTACTAATCACAAATTGTCATCGATAGTTAAAGGGATAGCAAAGTTGTCAGCTGAAACCTCTGGTTTGGCTATTTGCTAGTCTATGAAATAGTTTAGTGATTGGGTTCAAATGGCAAAGATCACAAGATTAAGTAAAAATGGAAATCTGAATTGCATGTCATAATTCCAATTTAAAAATGAGAAACTCTTAATTTTCTCTCGTGTTTTTTCTTTGAATATTTCCGCTTTATAAAGATTGGTGTGTTTCTCTTTCATGGCAAGTTAACCTTTCTTGTGTTTTCTCTGATTTTTGTTCAACATGCCATACCATGCTGCAGGGTGTCTGACACTTCTTCCCATATGTACATATAAACTGTAGGCAGCAGAACATTGTCATCAGGTAATTGAAATAAGAAAGGCTTATATCTTCATCTTTTTTTTGTTCAAATTAGTCAATGAAGTGTGCAATGTGCAGGCTGTAAATAATGGCAGAATTAGAAGCCCTTAGTCTCTAATTACATTATGTGAAGTTGTATATGAATAAAACATTGCAGAATGTTGACATAATTTGTTGTAGACATTAATTGCTCTCTCAACTGGATGTTCAATGCTGCAATTTTTGAGGGGTTAATTAATTAAGATCATACTGCTCAGACACTACTGAATTTGATCTTATCCAGCAATGCTATTGCAAGTGCTCTGCTGGAACTGAGAAATAATCTTCAGTCAAAGTAATTGACTTTGTATGTAATCTTACAACATGCATATTATAAACAATTTACAAACTGAATGCCATAGTCAAGGTTGGAATCAAACTTCTGCAAGGGGCTCTAGGAAGAGTAGCAGTCAGAACTATAAGACTTCAAAGTGCTGGATATTTTTGGTATCTGTTCCCTTCCAAGATCTACCACCAATTTGCAATGCCGAGGTGTGCTGCAAAGGCTCATGGTGGTTCTGTTTAATCTGGTTAGGGGTTTTGTTGTGGTTTTTTGTTTGTTGGTTGTTTGGGGGTTTTAATTTATTTTGTTGTTTTGTTTTAAGTAAATTCTTAGTTGTGTTGTTGAATTTAACTTCAGTGTATTCACTTTTGTCTTGCAATTATGGGAATGTCCATCAAGGACACTTATTTCTGTGTTGCAGTTTGCAGAACATTCTTATACTTACCCTTTGCTGTGCAGTTTCTCATTTTCCATAACTGTGACTATCTCCCTGTATGACACACCTCAGTATGATTTGTAAACGTTTTAGTAGGACTTCACTGCTAAAGGTTAAGGAGCTGGAATTGCAGTCTGTAAAACTAAAATATGAATTAAAAATCACTACTTTAGTTTGAAAACTTTGAAATCATACTTAGCAAAGATAAATTGCTGAAGCTGGATTTAAGCTCATACACAGAAATGTCTTGATTTTTTCAGAAATGTGAGCAGCTATAAATCCTTTCAAAAGCTAAGCTACAAAAATCTTGGCCTTTTTTTTTCTTTTTTTTTTCTTTTTCTTTAGATCAACTCCTTAGTACACATTTAGAGACCATATAGCCTTAACTGCAAAGGCAGTGATTTCCTTTTGATTAGTAGTTTTTTCTAACTGTGCTTTTTCATATCATCAATCTAAATAATAATGGTACTTTAAATAGAGGTATTAGTTTCAGCTACAGAAAAATACTTAAAGAAATAAAAGTGTGACCTATTTTCGTGAATTTGTTATGCTTCTGAATTCATAAATAAAATTAATAGTAAATTTACAGCAAGACTTTCAAAGAGTTTTTAATTCAACTAAAGTACGCTCAGGGTTTAATAATTTTTCAGTAAAATCAGTGGAGTTTGCAGATAAATTGACATAATGTACCCATAGTTAAAACTTCTGGAAACATTTTCAAGAACAGAGTAAAATAACAGTTTTAAGAACTAAAGTCTGAGGAAAACATAAATTTGCATGAGTTGTCTAGAACTTGATGTTGGACCCTTAAAGCCACCAGCTTTGACTTAAGAAATATACTGATTACAATTAAGGTATCATACATTTCCTAATTTTTATTGTAAATCTTCCAGGCATGTGTTTTGAGGTAAATTGTATTGAGTAAATATAAAGCAGTAAAAATGTGTTATTTAATCTGAAATATTATATATGGTTAAATATTACACCTGATTATGATTTTACTTAGTAAGGTGATATAAAAATTGCAGGAAAATTATCTGAAGAACTCGACATTCATAGGGGAGTAGGCTTTATCTTTTACATAAAGGACCGGATTTTATCAGAACACGGTGATGGTAATTAACTAGTGTTTGAAAACCTATACAGTTCTCACCAGTGAGCGTGCCTGACGTGCAGAATTCTGTGGACGTGATTTTAACTGAATATACTTCAATAGTTAATTATTTTTTGTTTTGGACAGCTGGGTCATATTTCCAAAGGACTTTATGGTGAACTAAGAGAACTTTCGGTTCAGATTCATAAAAATCACATTTTTTCCATTATCTGTGTCTGCCTAGAATTTTCCCTCCTAAAATACATTCCATTTAAGAAGTTTTAATATTTTGAGAAGGCAGACATGGTATGTTACATAGTTTTAAAACCTTGAAACAATAATTTGAGTATATTTTTATTTTTACTTTTCATATCCAACATCTGGACGGATAAAGAGACAAGGTGACATCTGCCTTTAGTAGCCAGCAAAGCACTGAAAATTCTCTAATTTTATTTGGAAATCTCAAAGTCAGATGCATATTCATTCTCCTTGAAGTGGCATTGATAAACTTAAGACTATTGAAGCCAAATAAAGCCCTTTGGAGTTAAACTTTTCCATAAAATAAAAAATCCACTCTGCAGCACATATCCTTCACTTTACCTAGTGGAGCAGTACTGAATCAAAATTAATTGTCTTTGAAATGCATACACTTTACATCTTGAAGGCTAATCATTATCACTAGAAGAAATGTCTGCTACATAATGAATAAATTCAAGATAGAATGAAAGAGTCTTTCTTTTTCATATTCTCTGATTGTAATTTGGTAGTGTAACATTAATCTATGAAGAGACAGAATTCTTAGCCAAATAACAGAGAATTAGCTTTGACTCAATTACTAACTTGCTGTGTCACCTTGATAAAGTTAGAGAAACACATTATATCCCTACTGTGTTGAAAAATCACAACACAGGAAAAGTTACTTTCAAACTCTATGTTTTCTTTTGATCTTTCCTTCTAAAACAACAGAAGTGCCTTTATGATAAAAGACATCCTCAAGACAACTTTGAAACACTGTGGATAGCTGCACTCTGGTCTCATGAGCTATTTCATTATGTCTGTGCTCTTCTGCAACAGTGGAGATGCATTGGTCTGAGTCAGCTTTCCAGCCTATATAGGAGCTTACCCAGCTCCTATACAAAAGATAGGAACCACCACCCACATGCAGCAATGTGAACTGGAACCCAAAACAGAGACAGGTCCCTATTTTTGTGCCCATATTTCAGTGGAAGAGATTGTCATCTAAATAGAATAGTCAGGCTCTCCCTTTGAACTTACATTTCTTGTATGAGCTACTGGAACTCATACTATTAAATATCAATCTGCATGTCTTGTTAGTTTAGCTGGCAGTGCATATTATTAATTTTTGACACTTGTTTAAAAACACGATCTGTGCTATTGTCTGTTTTATCTGGATACCGCAAGAAGGAACAGGAGCAAAGAACAGTTTGCAAAGTCATGATCCAAATCTTCCTGGACCCTGTAGAAATTTGAACAGCAGGTCAAAAGATCTGTATCAGAGCAGAAACAATAGCAGTGGAGCTCTCCTCCAAAACATTCTGGGCCTGACAAGACCTTGCTCCAGGAGAAGCCCTGCAACTTGGTCAGTCAAAGGCAAGTGACAACTGGTCCATATGAGTAGCAGCGACAGTCTGCTGCCAATTTCAAGGATGACATAGCTAGCCAGAAAACAATCTTTGGGTAATCCATCATGTTGTTAGCAGCATGTCTTTAGTTTTGATGTTCTCTGGTTTATGGTATGTCACTTGCAAGCAGTAGGGCTGTTGTCCACGGTGGGAACACTGCAGTGCTGCGCATATAGAGGGAAGTTGTATGAAGAGCAACTCATGTGTGAGTAGACAGCTGACATAGCAGGGCAGAGGCTAAACAGAACTTCATGCTGACTTAAGTTGATGTGAAAAAAAAAAGAACTAGAAAATAGTATTATTATTTTGCTAATGGAGAGTTCTTCTAAGTAACTGGTAAAAGCAAGGCTACTGAATGAGCACAATAGGGAAAAATGGCAGCTCTAGTGCTTGAGGGTCTGGGCTGGGGAATGCCATGTGCTTATGCAGAGACACACTGACACACACAAGAACCCACCACTGAAGGCCCTCACTGACAGTCTGCACATCAACAGTAGAAGATGTTGGGTACATCTGTATGGTTCGATCTAAACTCAGCATGTTGCTGGCACAACAGCAGATAGAAAGAAGCTCATTCTGACATGCACTGGGGATCCAGATACTGCCTTGCTATACATCACTAAAGTATGATAGTGTTCAACAAAATAACAATAGTATGTATCGTCAGCCTGTGAAATGCTGCAGGAAAAGCCTACTGTGAGTGGAGCAGAGAAATAAAACAGAATGTACATAGTAACTCAGGAGATAGATGGCAGAAAGATAGTACTACAGAAGTAACTAATGAGTTTTCTATCATGATAATGCAGCAACTTCAGCAGAAGAATAATTAACAATAGATAAGCACAACAAAGCCTGTACAGCAAATAAATCGATGTTTTAAACAAATATTTTACTATGTGCGTGTCGTATTTTCATTCAGAAGCCAATAGACAAGGAAATAAGTAGTTTCTTGAAGTGTTGCATTTTAGGATCCAGGGAATATTCATACTTTATAACAAAACCTGTAAATAAAGTCAGCTTTTTTAAAATAGGGATTTTCCCCACTATGATCACTTAGTCAACTATTTCTTTTAAACCAATTATTCTCTGAAGGTATTATCCATTAAAAAATCAATAGATGAAGTATTAACTCTTAGTTTTCTGGCTTTTAGGTTTGGTTTATTTGTTTGTTTATTTCAATATTGTACTTATTGGTCCATACATTGCTTAGTGCTGATTTTATTGAAATATTAAAAATGCTACTTTAGCTATTATTTCCCTTTCTCTAAGGTCAAGACATTAAATTGAAAAAAAAATTATATTTCTTTTATACAGCCAGTGTAGATGGATGGCAAGCCATCATGAACTTGATGATATGATTCCTAAAGCAGATGCCTCTATGAGGTCTTTAAATAGAATACTTTTTTTCCAAAAGGGTCAAATTCTGCTTTGTTACTTATATTGAATAGGACTTTGCGCAATGAGTCCTCCTAATTAATCAATGGCATTATGCTCACAGAATAGTATTAATCAGCATAACTAACCAGATTCACGGTGTGGCTTAAACTTGGCAGTATTTACAGTGAAACACAAAGATAAACTAAAGGTTGTTCTTATAAATGTCAGATTGTGCTAACCGGGCTCATCTCATGATAGCTGTGAATGGTGTTACTTTGGGAATTTATTTTGATTAGCATATAAAACAGCAGCAATAATTATGTTTATTTGTGTTCTCTGCTATCTGCTACGCAAAAAAGATTTTGGAGTATTTTATGATTATGATTTAGTCTTTGCAATTGTCTTCTGAAACAATTATTCAAACTAAAACTGTAGTAGTCATGGTGTCCTTTCTGCTTCCACAATATTCCTCAGCTTTGGCAGAATGAGATTTCTAGAGATGCTAGAGATTCTAGTAAACCATTCAGAATCCTTCCTTCCTATCCAGACACAGCTTCCATAAAGAAAGGGTTTGTCCATTTAAATGTGTCAACTCCCTCACAAAATGTAAAAAGGCACTTGAAAGACACGTTTATGTATATAAAATGAACAAAGTACCCAATTAATCTTGCAGGGTACCTATATCATGGCTATTATTGCTCTCAGGGAGATGAGGCTGTGGTCAGGCACACTTCTCCATTCCAACTCAGGCAATTTAAGAGCCTAACGTTCCCTTTCCACCTACAAGTGTTTAACATTGACTCCCAGCCAGAGGTTACTTTCCCCTCAGCTGTTCTATAACTATCTATGTAATTATGCCATAAATCCAATCCCATCAAAATAATGCAGGTTAGGAAGCCCCATTATTGTAAGTGTGTAAGGTGGTGCGATTACTCTGACAGAACTAGATTAGACACTACTCATGCGGTTTTGTTGGTGCATCTGAGGTCTGGGTAATCATAGGCAAGCAAGAAGCAATGGCAATAATTTTCTCCAGCTCAAATATAACCAGAACAGAATTTCTGATGATAGCTTTACTTTTCCTTTTGTTTTTTTTTTTTTTTTCATTTGAAAACTGCAAGTACAGTACTTACTTTAGAAGGCTGTTGTTAAAGTTTAACTAGTGTCAACAAAGTGATTTGAGAACTTCAAATGAAGTTATGAAAAATACAGAAAAAACATTAATGTCAAATAGCTGTGAATCAGACCATCAAAAGCCCGCTGGCACACAATAACCAGCCCTATCGCTTCAGGAAAAATATTGACATATGGGTAGACAAGACAACATCAAAGTGTCAGGGCTTTGCATGGCCCAACTGGAACATGGCAAGACAGAAATTAAAGTATTTTTAGTCATCATAACTGTTATCAAATGCAATAATAATTCATAAGCTCAGAAACCTTACCATTATATGGCTTTTAACCTAGCTCCTCAGGAAATTCAGGCTTGTACAATCACGCCTTTGATCAATATCTCTACTTATATAGATTTTTCTTTCCTCCCTTAACTTTGAGGTATCTTGACCAATATCAGCCAGGAGTAGAGATATCTAAGGTAATTAAATCCATGAAAAGAGCTAGGAAGGCAAAAGAAAGAAACCCTATACATGTTTGACAAAGAAGCTTCTCAGTTCACCATTATCACAGCCCTACCAAATTTACAGAGAAGCAGCAACTTGCAATTAACCCTCAAGAGATGAATTTAAGACATGACAAGAACCAAAAGTACACACGTTATTTGGCAATAGGTATTTCACACTGCAGCAATTAATTACACGTGTTCCAGCTGCAGAAAAAGATTCGGTCGGGAATGCAGGAAAGCATACTCCACTGTTTCTCCTTTTCATTTTGATACTAGAAAAAAATCACCATATTGGATGTGAGATCTGAAAGCACATCCATAGTGGCACCTACAGATTAAGATTCTTTCTTCCTAGACCACATTTTTGGTGTTCTGCCCAGCTATGTAGTACATCAGTCTTCTGCTCTGCTTTACAGATGTGTGTTATTTCACTCTTCTGCTCTGATTTACAAACTCACTGAAGTGTTTGCTGAAGAAGAGCCTCTGAGGGTAGTACCTCCTCTCCACCTCTGAGGAGAGTGACTGATGTAGACACATTAATATGTCTGTAGCAGTCTTCTCATGCAGGTCTCTTCATTTCACCAGGCTTGAGTGACTTCTGCAGAATAAAAGAGTAGCAGATGAGTCAGAGGAGCAGCAACCTGCAATCTATCTGCAAGTGCTGAAGCAGCCAGTGGCATTGCTGGAAGTCAAGCCAAGGCCAGATGGAGAGTTAGAGATTTTTCTTCCAGAAAATTATCCTATAATTCTTTTCTTTTCTGGATTGTGTTCTGGTTTTCTTTATTATTATTATTATTTTTATTTATTTTTGGAAGGATGCCTGTGTGTCTCACTTTTTAATGTAATTTTTGTGACATTCTGCTTTATAAAAGTAATGCTTAGAGATGCAATCTCACCTAAAGACGTGTGTGCTATTGCTTGTATCTTTTCATATTACATTTTACAGCAGGGAGAGGGAAATGAATATTCTTTCTTTAAAAATTTTGTCTAATTTCATTACTTTGCAGAATTTATTAATGAAAAATAATAGCATGTATTTGTTTCCCTAGCAAACATTTTTTTTTCTCTGTTTCATTAAACCATTATTTTTGTTTCAGGAGACAATTGTAATGGCTTTCCAAACAAATGAGACATATGCTATTAGGTAGAGGTCCAAAAGATAAATTCATCTGTAAATCTGCTTACCTCTCTTCTGCTTTCAAACACGATGCTGAATCATGTTTATACACCTTGATAGCACTAAGTATTAACACAGGTTATTTTTATCAAGAAGTGTGAAAAACTGCAGGGGATTTCTTTGGCAACATTGCTTAGTCCAAATGTGGATATCCTGCTGGAAAGAGTGGCAACTCTGTGGAAAATTGCAGGAACACTGACAAATGAAACTTGTCACAATGCCCAAGAATTAGCACTTGTTAACAGTGAAAGAACATGATGTCTATCACTGTGTTCAACAACAAGGCTTACAAATGAATAGATTAATCATTGCTCATTTTAAAGGATTATTAAGGGTTTAATGAAATTGTCGGAACAGTGGGATACTCAGATTAGCAGAACCAATGGTATTTCACACCCTGCGTTGAAGGAACTATGTTAAATGGTATTTAAAAGATGATTTTGGCTATAGACAATTATTGACACAGTTGTTTTGGCTTTTCTAATTGAAGATCATATCACACAGCTTCTTGCTTTGGAAGATTGTTTCAGGGCTGTAGCTAGGAAGCAGGATGTCTCATGCTTCAGCATGCTGACTTCAGGACATTAAATACATGAAATCCTTCTCAGTGAGGAGCAAGTGGTAAAGACACTGGATCAGTGATCTGGAGATCACTGTAAAGAAAAACTTGTACATTTTCAGCAGGGTGATGCAGCTGACTGTGTTGCATCTGAGGGATCTAGACTCTCCTGCTCAGCACCTCACCTCACCCAGGGCCCAAGGAAGAGCCCAGCACCACCATTTTGTTCCCCAACAGCTAATGTCATGAAGTACAGGGAAAGAGAGAGAGTGAGCATCACTCTCATATATTAGCATGTTCAGTAACAAGTCTGAGAATCGAGAAGGAAGGAAAGGGGATGGTTCTGTTACCACTTCCTCCAGTGTTTTAAACACAGGCTATCAAATATAAAAATAAGACAGTGGCTGGCTGGTCTGAGAATTGCCAAGAGATATCTGCGAGTAAGCCCTTTTTTCCATAATATTTTCTGAATATGGATGAATAATGAATGGACATATGGATGAGTATCTTTTCCTTTCCAACTGCCATCTTTTGTCCCTGGAGAGCATTTTTCGGCAGCTTCAGGAGGAGTTTCTAGACTGTTCACTGATATCTTCATCACAGCACACAAAATAATGTGTGTTCTTCTTTCACTGTAGTGGACGGGTTTACTCATCTGGAAAGCATCCATCTCTTTGTGTAAAATAGCTTTTGTGTCTGTTGCACTGAATATCTTCCTCTGTACCTCTAAGAAGAGAATAAGCTTGAAAGGATCACTGCAGGAATAGCATTTAATTTTAAAACAGCAAAACTACCTAAACTCAAGTCAGCTGTATGCCTGACATTGTCTTGAAGGGAACTTTTTCCCTTCCTAATGGGAATTTTTTTTTCCCATTAAGACTCTTGTTTTGTCTGATATGTACACAACCGGGTATACGCAAATAGTAACATGATAAAATGATTAGTAAAATTTTAGTTTCGAAAAATACAAAGGAGAAAGAGTCAAAGAAGAATTCAGGTAAGATAAATCATGTTTAGGAATGCAGCTGACTATTTGGAATGATCTTGTGCAAAACGACAAGTGCAACTGCAGAGCTTGCAAAAGGGAGATAAATACTGTAACGGTCTTTATTATAAAATGACATTTTTCCATGAGCCTCTATTTATTTCAAATTAATCAGAAACAGAGATATGTGGAGATATTTCTCTTCATACATACAATTCCACACTCTCACACTGGACTAATAAGGTCTATGAGCACCTTAATGAGGTGTTTATTTAACACTGAGGTAACAGAAAAGAAAAAGAAAATAACATGAAACTTTCAGTATCTAAACAAGGACAATATTATTTGTCAGGTTAAGTTTGAAGAAGATAGCTCTTAAATAATGAGTGTAAAAGGCAGTCAGTAACTAATTGTAGAGGATTCTGTGTTGCATTGCATTTATCAACCTCCTTGCCACAGTCCTTTATTCTTTAGAAGAATTATTCTCTATAAAGTGATGCTTATATCACACCTGCTGTGTGAAATTTGTATTCAAAGATGAATGTATGCAGCTTTATGATTGTTTGTGAGTGCACACAGAAACCTATAAAGAAAACTAAAATCAAATATATTCGTTCAAGGATTCAAGATTGAAAATAGTGGAGATTCTATATAAAAAGAGAATGAAAATTAGCATTAACACTAAAAATATTGCAACAAATCTTATTTAGAATTTTCATCCCCATCTTTATTAAGAATTCAGAATGAGTACTGAAAGCCAGCATAATGGTTTTATAAACTACATAAAATTACACAGCAAAAAAAAAAAAAAAAGGAAGTGGACAGATTTTCTTGCTTAATAAATAGTTTTTGTAGACAGAATATTTGCATTTTATACAGCTACATAGTATTTGACCATGCATATACATTTCACTGCAAAAGACAAGTATTGTAGCAGTTCATATTTATCAATATACAATCTTATACAAAACTGTACAAAATGTTATTTAGCTTTCATATAGAAATTGCATTAACACTTTCCCACATGGCTTATTATTATTTAGAACATGTTACAGTCAGACATAACAACTGCAGGGAGGAGACAGAGTCACTGACAGGTACATGAAGAAAAATATTTTTGGCAGACTTTATCAAGTCTGTGTTACAGCTTCACAGCAGCAGACGAGATCACAATGTGCTAATGTCTGTACCAACCGATGATTTCCCATCTCACTTCCCTCCTCCTAGCACCTGACCTACTTTACATCACTTTACCCTGATGGGCTGTATAATGCACCTGAAATCCTTCAAACCGTGGAGATCTCATAATGCTCCAGATACAAATCCTCAGTTATTACTGTCCATCATTTATATGCTAGAAACCTCCCAGTGGCCATTCACAGGCATAAATTACCATTCTCTGTCAGGCAACGGTTTTAGTCCCAGAAGCAGTGCACTGTTAAGGGAGTTTCTACTGTCCTGTACTATTAGTTGCAGATGAGAGTTTGAGCAAAGACACTAAGAAACTGTCTCCTCCTATCTGGTTAGTGTTCTCTGGGCTACTACTGCCCTCTAATAGAACATAAAAGATATTAGTATTGTACAAAGGAGAGCCATAGAATTCCTGACATAAACTATCTGTATAAAAGACTTTTAAAAAGAAATGTGGAAATAAACCACATAGTTCTTAAAAATCTCATTTTAAAATGTCAAAGAGGCTAAAGGAATATGTACATTATCTCTTGCTCTTATTAGTACAGAATAAATACTTCAAAGTAGAAAATGTATATTGATAGGAAAGATTTAAAATGAGAAAAAATTTGGAAAATTACTTCAGCCTTTTAGGAAGCACAGTGTAGCAGACGATACAAATGTGTAATTATAAAAAAAGATCTTCACAAAAATGTTGTGAAATGGTTAAAATATTACATACAGTATACATTCAGAAAAAAATATTAAAAAGCAATCACATGAATAGTTATTAGCTGCATTGTGTTCCCTCCGCTCCTTTACCCACAGGCATTGTACCATTATTGCAGTTATTGTATACCACAAATTACAGACTGACTCCAATATTTGCTACCATAGAATTATGGCCTAGGGGAGTGACAAGCTTTCTGCCATCAGTGTTCAGGATGTTGTCTTTGCGAGGACAACAAGAGAAAGCAAGGCACGCAATCAACAATGTGGTAAAAACTGACAAGAATTATAGCATGAAAATATGCTACTCCCAAGCTATTATAAAATCCAAGCCTGTATTTATATGTTATGTACTTTCAGGCTCCTAAGTGTGAGGAGCCTGCAGCACTGAGAGGCACACCGAAGGGTACGTTTGTAGGTGCACATGGCAGGAATGCTTGAGCTTACTTTACACTCCAAAGCTGTGTGACCAAGGTAGCAGACCATCAAGCCAGAGCTGATATACCCTGCTGGAAATCTTCACTTCAGAGCCCTGCCAACCCAGTCATGCTCCTTTTTCTTTGTTGCCGTAGGTGGGGGGGAAATCATGAAGTGCTACCTACAGCTTTTGAAGGACTCTGCCCTGGGGCTAGTCAAGAAGTGAAATGAGTTTTCAAGAGACTGAAGTGAAACAGAGTTGTAGTCCTTTGACACTTCCAGGCTGGATGGGGCTTTGAGCAACCTGCTCTAGTGGAAGGTGTCCCTGCCCATGAACATGCCCTGATTTTTTTCAATATCCACCACATTCCTTTTTTTTGGACAGCTGCATATCTTAATGACCAAGCCTCTGATTTGTAAATTATGTGTCCTTACTACCTGCAAGTGGGATTCAACTGCCTCAAGTTAGGTACAGATGTCTATTTATAAGTGACTAATTATTATACAGATTACTTACGATGGCTTGGCTTCTGAAGTGTGGGGTGCTGGATATACAGATCACTTACCTATCTATGAAAACTCTTTAAAGGGAATATGGTACTTTGAATTTCTGTCACTAAAATTCACACAGAGCAAAGGCGGTTTTAACATTCACAGACAACTGCACCTTTGTTTCTGCTGTCCAACAGTGGTTTGATTAATTTCTCAGGCTCTGTAAAGGGTGATTCACTTGCTGGAATTTGGCTTCTGTTTCCTAAAATTTCACCAAAAAAAAGAGACCAGTTTATATCTGATTACAGTATAAACACAAGTGGTGTTTTGTATAAAACTAAAATAGCCTTTTCATTCCATACATACCTACTTATTTAGAATCAGTAGGCTCATATCCTTCTTTCAGCATGATGCACAATTAACATTCTCTAAAAAATGCAGGGTGCATGTGTTTGGCTTGCAGTTTTACCATTAATTCCTAAGAAGCACAGTTTTTATTAGTGCTCTAGTGAATGTTGAGTGCCTTCCTGAACACAGTGGCACAATTCCACACCATAATGCAGTGTGGAGTATTGGGCAGAGGCCCACATGTATGGCCTTCTTGTTCCTACAAGTGTGAATTAATTGACAGGAGGAAAGACTGTCTTTCCTGACAGAACTTTGTTTGACTTATAAATCATTATGCTTTGCTCCATGGTATGGTACCCCCGACTGAGATTACGTGGAATGATTACTATTCCAACCCGTGTTCCCAGAATTGAACTTTTCAGATTTCAGTCTGTGATTAGTAGCTTCTATTCTGTTTCAAGTCCTCCTTTCTGAAGGAAATTTTGGTGAATTTTTCTGGCATCTCCTTGCTGTATATCAAATTTGGTGAGGAATTTCCTCACTGAGAAGTAAAAGATGAAAATGTTGGTGTTCCAAAGTCATCAAATGTGTAGGGCATTCAAGCACAGTCATAAGCAAAGAAGAAAACCCTTCTGAAGCAGAGTAACAAAGTTTACTGAAATTCTTGATTCAAATTTATGGTCATGGACCTTCCTAACCTTATGGAGGGTTAAAATCCAGACATACATCAGTTATTTATTCTTATACTGAACTTTGCCTTCTGAGGGGATGTAGTCCTGGCCTGGGAGTTTCAAAGGAGCCTTCATCTTGGCATTTTCAGTGTTTGAGTAGGAATGCTTCCAACATTTGTTCCTCTGCCCTTACCTTTAGGACAGAAGGATACCCTACTTGAGCAGTGCAGCCATGCAGCATAGCTGTCATGATCACTTTTGACTCTAGAACTGCTAACAAGAGGAAGAATCAAGGAAACAGGTCTTCCACCTCTGATGTCCATACTCTGAGTAATGGTTGTAAACCAAAATGAACTCCTCTTTGTAGGCTACTTTTTACAGCTTAATGCTGAAAAAGAATTTGGTTAAAGTCAGTTTCTTTGTTTTTTACTTAAAAGAAAACAAAATAACCTTTGGTTTCTGCTTTTAAAAATGTCTTTATGTTTGGCTCTTGTCCCAATCTTTAGCCATATGAAACTTGGCAGGTTGCAAAATAGGGCTACTTTAAATGCTAAATGAATTTCTTATGTCTACCAAAAATCATGTCATGTCCGAAATAGGCTGATCTGCAGCTTTTGACATTCTATTGGTCCTGGGTAATAGTTTGTTAATAAACAAATGTAGCAGCCAAATTTATTTAAGTCAACTGTTTTATTGACCATCTTTTAGAGGAAAAAAATAAAAAGAAAACTAAAACCTTTAAATAAAAACAATAGTTTAATAGAACCAGAAAACACTTATTGTTACAAATAGGGTATCTAAAAGAAAATTAGATACTGCATTCTATAGTAATGCAGCACTCAGGTGCAATAAAATTGATGAGCCCATATAATAAAATTTATGGAACTACAGTGAATTCAATTTATTTGAATATGTTCAGTTATGTTTTTGTTTATTCCCATAGCAGATGTTTAATTTACAAACCAGGCAATTACTACAGCTTTTCCAAACAAATAAGAACAGATTATTCAAACGTTCACATCAGTTTTTATGTTTATCATTAGTTTTATGATGCATCATGAATATTCAGTATTAAGAAAAAACTATCATTGTGATACCTGGAAAACCTTAAAATGATGGTTTGCATCTCCAAATGGTGTTTCGCCCTGTTTGAAAAAGCTGCTAATGTGTGTTACTGTGAGCTGGGCTTATTGGGATTACTTAAATATCTTCCTGTTTCACATGGATTAACTTTACATTCATATACGTTAGTACAGATGTGTCCAACTGTGTTATATTCTCCTTATATAAATAAATGAATTCTCTCTGAGAGAATTCTTGAGACAAGTGGTTTTTTTTACAAGACAAATCAAACATACCAAAAAGCTTTCCTCTTTCTCTCCCAAAACAAGTAACAACCTAGATATTTGTCTTGAAGCTTCAGGAAAATCAGTATCATCCAGATGGCCTTTGACTTGCTTCCCATTTCCTGGGATATATTCTATGGAAGAATTATATCATTTTATCAGCAGTTTTGCACGCTGTGTACTCATAAATGCAGACTGGCAGATCATTAGGAAGTTATTACTCAGCAGTTTGGTAGCATTTTTTCTTATTGATAAACTGACAGGAATTTAATAAGAACAAACATAGTGTCTATCATGGAGGGGCTGTGTGTGCAGGTACGTGTGTGCATAAGGACAGACATGCCCTAACAAGAAAAGGTATTGTATGTCTTATTTTTTTGAATGAATTACAGTCTTCTAAGTTTATATTAGAACAGGAAAAAGTCTAAGTTTCTTCTCCAAATTCCTATAATACATCATTTGCTTCAACCATTTTCACAATGTGTCATTTTCATTAATTGCCAAGCTAAAAGAAGGTTTTAGGGTTAGATCAATTTACTTAGATGAATTCTTGTAGGAATATTCTCAGTAGGAATATATTATGCAAAGCAAAATAAATGAAATGGTATAAAAGATTTCAGTGGAAAACAAGGACCTATTGTTAAAAGTGATCACTATTGTAAAAAATTTGTCTTTACCAACTTTGTTGATGACAACACTTTCTTGACAGCAACAAAATAACATCTCCTTCCTCTTCATTAGTTAAAGTACACATTTGATTAGAAATTTTAGCTTTGAAAATAGTTTCAGAAGGAACATGTGTAGTGTTGCTATATAACCTTTGAATCTATAACATTACAGGATTCTTTGGATGTAAAAACTATAATTTTTGGTCTTTTCTTACCTCCCAGGATATAAATAGGATTTCTAAGACCTTTTCCACTACAAAGATACGAAATAAAGAGTATTCTCTGCATTGGAAGCATTGGAACAGGCTGCCCAGAGAAACGGCGGACTCGCTTCCTGGAGCTGTTTAAAAGATGTGTGCATGTGGCGCTTAGGGATATGGTTTAGTGATGGACTTGGCAATGTCAGGTTTACAGTTGGACTCAATGATATTAAGGGTCTTTTACAACCTAAATGATTCTATGATTCTCCTCTATAATTTACCCAATACACCTTGAGCATAGTTGCACCACATAGCATTTGTATATTCTTCCCAGAGAAAACATAGTTGGTTAAAGTGATTTTATCCCTTAAACTGAAATCTGAGAATTTCCAGAACAACAAACTTCTGCCAATTCATGCTGAAACCTCCTCCTACCTCCTCCAAAAGTTCCAACAAACATCATTTCTCAATTTCACACAGAATTTCCCAGGGAGGAAGGTATCTTATTATTATCATGATGTTGAGCTGCAGATCTGGAACATTAAGGCCACATTATGCAAATAGCCATAACATCAAAGAGGAGGAACTGTGCTGACAAACAAGTGCATATAACATTGGATTTCCTCCGGAACAAAGCAAACCACTCTGATGAGAAACAGTTCATTAGCAATGTAATTTTCAGTAAGTAGTAGTGTATATTTATATCACAGGCTGTGCTTTCTGAGAGTAAGTACATATTAAACTACATGGAAAAAATGTATGCCTACGTACTGGCAGATGGGAACACGTAAGAACACAGAGAAAAATCACACTGCATGTAATGCCAAGTCACAGAGCGAGACTGAACTAATAGAGATAAGCATTGACCAGCAATTTCCACAACTCACTGTTAATTATTACAACCACTCCCATAGTTTCAGTCTGTTTCCATGGTATCTGAGACTCCACTATAAAAATGATCAATTACTTTGAATGTCTTAATGAAAAAAAAGGAAAGGTTGTGAAGCCAAGCACCCTAGTCAAGAAATTAACAGCCAAGGTTGCTTGCATAATCTTAACTCTTGCCCTTTATGAATATATATTATAGTCTTTACCTGAAGATTACCTTAATGTATTTCACACTTGTCTCCAGGTTGTACATTTTAGTCTTCTGCAGTGTTAATGTGTTATCCATTGAATAAGCTATTTTTGTTTTGCTTTTTATGAAACCTAACTCTGACAGGAATGCATTATTTCAGCATTTCAACATTTGTTTCTGGAACAAATACCATTAGCAATGTAATTGGTAGCACTTTTCTTTCAGTATAACTAGTTTGGTTTTTTCCCTGTGGTTTGTTCTCAGTTTTCTTCCTCTTTCCATAAAGCACTGGGCTGAGTTGTATTCACAAGTCTTTTTTTTTTTTTTAATAATTTATTCAAAGAATCTTTCTTTAAAATGCAAACAGCAGACTTAGCTGTGGAATTCCATCAATGTAATGGTCAGAGGTAGCGCCACTTCTTTTTTCCTACATAATGTCCATCTGCTTATATACCCAAGGAATGTATTAGTCACTGCAGCATGTCATTGCCAGGGAGCAAAGAGGTTACTCTCCTGCAGCAAATATGCTCTATAGAGAATAACGTATCAGCAATAAAATGAGGAGGAAAGAATAAAATCACAAAACCCCATTCTGATCAGTATAGAGGTTTTGTCTGTTCTCTCCAAAGAAAGAACTCTGATTTAATTTCATGTATATTGAGCTTTATCCCAGATGATTCAAATTGGAGAAAGATTTTTTAATTGAATAGGTCAGCTGTATGGTTAACTCTTTGGGGAAAGACTTTAGTCTGTAAAATGCATAGAAAAAAAATAACTTTCATTAAAAGAGCTTAATGAGCTGTACAACCTCAAATCTTAAAATCTTTTTTTATTTGTATGCTGGTTCCAGCTAGTCCCCTTCACAAAAAAAAAAAAGGGGGGGGGGTTGATGCAGCAGTAGTACTTGTTTTTCTTTGGATGTAATGCTCTGCAGGGCTCATCAGGGACAGGATGGACATACAAAGCCAGCTTCTAGATAGTGCCAGTCAATGCAGTGCCTTAAAGTATGTGGAACTATAGTGAATGACATCAGCTGTTATATAATCTCTATTTTTCCCTCTGGAGATTAGTAAAATGATCTTGTTGCTGTAGTGCTCACTGGAGGATGTTTGCAACGTTATTACTGCTGTGGCTAGTTTTACACCGGGTAATGTGTTCGCTTTCCTTGCCTGGAGATCTAAAGACAGACCATGGTACTTAAAAAGAGAATCATTTGATGACCGACCAATGTGAGGAAGGAAACGTCATTCCAGTATTGTTCAAGAGAAGAGAGCTCTTTAGCACTGATGACCATCGTATATTCTTTTCTCTAAAGATCTGGTTGAAAATGACTGCAGGAAAATCTGCTAGACTGTGACACGGGGTTCACCTTCCCCACCAAAGGCACTTCGAAGAAGCTGAGTTTCATCTTTCCTATCAAGCTATGTGAACAACCCTCAGGCAGCAGAGAAAAAGCAGACGGCCCTTTCCACGGCTCTGTGCAGCGAGCTCTCTCGATGAGCTGACCCTCGAGCAGCTGCCAGGTACCCAGCCTGGCTGCCGCCCCGTCCACCTGCTCTCTGCTCTCCACCAGGCTCCCGCTGACTGGTTCACAAAGAAACAGCCAGGTGTTTGCTGCCTGCTGGCCCGGCCACATGTTGGCTGCCAGTTACCAGGCTCCTGCTGCCCTGTTCACCTGCTGGCATCGCGCTGCTTTCCTGATGCCCCGAATCCCCTGCTGAGTGGCAGGTGGTATCCTCTCACCCTGATGGCCTTTTCCTACACTTCTTCTATAAATGCATGACTCTGCTTTTTCTCTTTTGCTTTTCTGAATATAAATATATATATGCAAGTGCACACACAGATACACACACACACACACACTTATACAGTTACATTTCCCTGCCCTTCTGCCTGCTTCTTTCCTGCTTGTGAATCTGCTTGAGTAAGCTGGTGTGGAGCAGCAGGTTCCATTTAGGATCCCAGCTGCACACTGACATTATCACTGGTGTCAGTTTGTAAGCACATCTACAGTAATTGTTGCTGAGACAGCAGGTTTTTCTGTGAGATTCAACAAGCCCCGTGATTCTTTCCACACGAGAGCTTCAGAAGCAGTGCTTTGAGTAATTGCAATTTTTTGATTCCCTGCAGAATCCAAAAAAGTACCTCTGGGATTTTTCCACTCTATGTACCTCAGGGTGGATAGTTCTCCTATGAACACAGCTATTTAGAAAGGAAATTAAAGCAAACAGATCTCACTGAACAAACAGTAACCGTGATTTGTTTTTATTGATGACAAAATGAAAAAAAAAAAACCACACCCAATCCACTTTGTTTTATACACCAATGCAGTTTATCAACTTGGATGGCCTTTATCCAGAGAAGATAAGTCAAGTCCTACTGTGAAAACAGGAGTAGATTTAAACTTCTCCAGCCAAGGACAGAGTTGCATGTGAAGCAATAAAGTGAAAAGGAGCAAGATAATGTAATATATGCAGCTTGAAGCTAATCAAGTATTAACATTAGATTGACTGTCCTTCCTTTAAATGAAATTTGACTTAAAGTCATCTTTGCTGGAGCAATAACATATTGCAATAACATTGCTGTGGATGTAATGAACAGAGCATATGGTTAACACTAAAAATACTGTACTGCTTGCTTTATGAGAGATACTATAGGGCCCAAAGACAGACTTGCTTCAAGTGATACATGCATAACTACACCATATATTCTGTGGAAATCTATGGGGCTCTTTACAGACCGAAATGCTACCAAATGTGACAGAGTGAGTCTCGGGAGCCAAATGCAAAAGCTAGATATGGGGAGGTATTTAATACCGGGCTGCAGTACATATAATATTTCAGACTGCTTGCAAATATGATTGATTTTAGATACAAAGCTTAAGCTGCATATTGGGAGATTAGTATTTTGGCTTGCTGGCCATCACTGTAGTTTCTGATAAGAACCAGATTAATTAACCTAGAAGTTTTCTCATGTATCTAGAGCCACAGGAATGGTTAGAGAAGCTTTAAAGGCACAGAAAGTACAGAAAATACATAAGTATTATACCACATTTAAAGTGTGAAGTCTTTTTGATCCTATTTGTTGGGAGGGGGAGGGGTGGGTGGAGTTGTTGTTTTTGTGGTTTTTTTTTTAATTAGTAGTTTGGGATTTTTTTCCCCTATGATTGGTTGATTGAAGAGGCTTCACAGGTGTTAAATTTACTGGTCATCACATAGACTTGCTCACATACTTCAAGTGCCTGCCAAGCCTGGAGAAACATGTATCCATCCAGTCCTGTGGATTTTTGTAGTATGGACACAGGTAATTATCACAGCTTTTATTTGGTGGTTAGGCTGTAAGGGTCAAATTTATAATGATCTGAGAACCAATATGAATAGTTTTGTGCAAAGAGAGATTATTTTGTGCAAATAGTCCTTGGAAGACAGCCTTCTAAGTTGTATCAGAAAAAGGAAGAGCAAAGTGCAAGGCTGCAAGGAATGTCACAGCTGATGCTGTGTCACACAGTCAAAGCTTGTCTTCGTTTGGGCTGCTCTCTCCATCTCTGTAGGTGTTATCACTCTCTGGCTGTGGCTTAAGATGCCTTGTTGTGGATGTGGACCATTTAAGCTCCTGTTAGTTTAAAAATGGGAAACTCTGTAACCTCCCTGAACTGGTGTCTGTGTCTGACAGATTTGTTTACAGGTGTTTTACAAGCCAAAAGTCACTTAGAGTGCTGAAGCAGCTGCTTTAATCAGGTAGAGACAGATGACTGCTTTAATGACTAGGGCAATAGAAACTGAGAGAATTGTAGGACACTTTCTTTCATTATTCATTGGTTTATTCCATATCCAGAGAAATTTTGTAAAAGTGCTAGTATGAGAATGAAGCTACTTTACACTGGATGTTGTGGTGGGAATTAATGTTTTCTTAAATATGGTCTCTGAAAATTACTTTCTACAAGAGATTTCTGACTAGGCATTTTTTTGACAGTACATTTAACCTTTACAAATAAATATTAAATAGAGTTTTGGCAAACTGATATTTGTCTCATTTAAAACACCAGGAGATAAGAATCTTGCCTGAATAATTTATAAATCTTTAAACAGCTATTATCATGTAAAGTGCAAACACTGCTGCTGTCTATGAGGAAACCCCAAACCCTCACAAAACTGTGGGTTTTTTCCAAAGAAGTGAATCTTATGAATTTATAATTTTACCTCACAGGAAATTTATTTTTTTCTGAATTACATCACTTCTTTTATAGTGCTGTGCTGGCAGACTAGCACTTGTTCTTTCATCTCCTTGAGGAAAAAAATGAAAATAGAACAAGGAAGGGATTATAAACCTATATCCTGCTGCCTGTACCAAGTGTGTATGGTTTATTAAGCGTTAGGGATAAATTAAATTTCCAATCAGGAAAAATAATGACCAAACCTCTATTACCATCATTAAATGTTAAAAAAACCCCAAACAATAAAAAAAAGACCTCTTTTCTGAGTTTTTGAGTTCAGAATTCAGCCTTCTGTCACTTGACTCTCAAATTTGCACAAGCAATGGCTACTTGTATATACTGGCCACCTCTCACTCATATTGACTAATAGTGAGGAAAGATTACTGTCTGTTTAGAATGAATGCAATTAATGACTGCGTCCTAATTTATACCTGCAAAATTGAACAGGAAAAAAACCCTGAAACAAACCCTAGGCAAATGTCCTTTAAATGCACGTACAGCATGTACTTATATCATGTAGAAAAGACTAGGTAGCCTGATATCTTTTCTGTTAAAACCCTGTACTGCACATATGTTGGTGATTCTGTACACAACAGAAATGATGCAGTGGTTCCTTAAATATTGATGAGAAGAAGCTGTTACAGTGTCTTGCTGCAGTACCTCCCACTTGCTCCACAGATGCAGTGAGGTACTAGATTTGGAAACAGACATGAGGTGATGAAAAACAAAACAATCCCTCCAAGCTATTCCTACCTCTAACTACCAAAATATCTACTTGTAATATGCCATTCTATATTTTTAATTTCCCTAAACTAAGCATGCAATTTTACTTGTTATTAATTGCCAATATAATTTGATGTTTTACTTTTTAACTGTGAAATATTAAAAGACATTTTAAAAAAAGAGTTTCATAGTGGTTCAGCATTCACATCTTTGTTCATGCTCATGTTCCATATCTGCGAACCTTACAATAGTCATAACCACCTTACTCACACCTTCAATAGTTTTCCATCTGTAAAGGCTTTAAATGTTGACTGATGCTCTGTCACTCCTAATCCTCCAGATTACCTATATACCATTCCTCTCTCAGTAGATTTTTCCTTCTAATATATTGCAGTAAGTTATTTCAGCAGTTTCTTATGAAAGATTTAGAGTTTTTGAGGTGAAAAAGAACTTATTTTTTAGCATAGGATACCTGAGAGACAGAATTGTCTTCAGGAACAGAGACAAAGGAAAAGATCAACATTCAGTATTTTAGCAGCAGCACTGCAAGAGGAAATTTATCCTTGTAAATTTATACTTTACTCTCACTGGATCTTAATCAAATGTTGTAGATGCATTGTGCTCAGCTTCTAGGTTTGTAATGAAAGGACCTTTGTACAAGCAGAATTTAGATTAAAGTCACGTACTTTTTTCCCCAATAATATTCAGAGTTGCCATTTCAGCAGAAATCAAGCCTAAACTCAAGTTTATAATAGAAACAGAAATACTGTATTCAGTAACAAAGACTGTGATGCCATTGAAATGTAACTTCTGTAAAAGGGAGCGTTTTCTTTCTCCCCTTACACACAATGAAAGATGTGCTTTCCCTTGAAAGCTCCCTGTTCTCCCACTCTCCTAGCCCTGGAGTATCTGTCCCCTACTACCTGCAACTACTGGAATTAAGATTAAAAGGTCAAAGCTTGCATTATCAGGAGTACAAAAAGAGAATCTTTTATCTGTTGATTAACATTCAAAATGTCCGCATTGGTTTTGACATTTTAAAATGTGAACCTCATCGTGAGTTTCTTTCACGGATTTTTCTGGTGTTGAGATCCTTCTATGCTTGCAGGCTTTTTCTTTTCTTGATTGCCAGGATATAAAGACACTCCCAAGGTTATAACAGGCTGTAATGACATGGTGTAACCAGCCCTTATTAAAGGGCAAGTATAGTGCTGGCTGAGGAAGAGAACAGACCAATTTCTGAGGAAAGAATTGTCAGCTCCTCCCTGACTTACCTCTCTATAGCCGCTCTGTCTGCCTGATATCCCTGTGAAGTGCCATCCCTCTGGACTTTACAGACACACTTTGGCTGGTCACACACCACTCAGCCTCCATTTAGAAAGTGAATGGTTGTAGAGTAGTGTTGTGAGTGTGGAAATGCACCCCTTCTCTGAGAGCAGCCCTAACTGGCACTTTGCTGTCCTGCAGGGCACTGAGCATTGCCTCGTGCTGACCTTCTGGGAGCAAAAATAACAAGCCCTAGATAAAAAGGGAAGGTGCTGCTGCTGGGAAACTACTTCCATAAACTAATAGCGAGACTCAGGGAGCAAAGAAAATTTTATATTGGAGTTTTTCACCTGTATAGTTATGAGGATCAAGTTATAAGACCTGTATTTACATGACATCTAACAATAGATATTCTGACTATACTCTTAACTGTTCCTTTATTGCTGTTACTATTTGCCTGTAAATGCCTACTCTTCTTGTTACTACTGGAACATGAAGTCATTCATTCTGTGGTTAAAATCCCTCTTAAAAGTTTTAGCTTAAATGTATCCACTATAGTCTTGCTCATTTACTTTTTCACCACAATTATCTACTTAAATATTACTCCTCCAGTATTTACCCTCTGTTTTGTTTAAAAACAGCAGTTACAACTCATTTAGCTCCCTTCTATGCTAGAGAAACCAATATATTTTAAACAAATCACAATACAAACTCTCCTTCACCCCAGAACTTTGTGTTTCTCTACTAGTGTTCCCATCAAAGTTCATTTCTCTTGATTCAAAATGCTTTGTGATACGTTGGTTCATAGAATCACAGAACCATAGAACAGCTCAGTTTGGAAGGGATCTCCTTGGACCTGGACCAAACTTTCATGGGAAAGGGAGCTCATGTGAGGTTATCTGCACCCTGTTCTGTTGTGTCTTGAAAACCTCCCGTGACAGGGACACTACTGCATACCTGGGCAGGATGTTCCAAGCAATGATTGTTCTTACTGTAAAAAATTTATTTCTTATATCAAGATGAAATGTGTCCTGGTGCAACTTATACCTTTACTTCTTGTTTTTTCCATGTGGGCCCTTCTTAAGAGAGAGTCTCCTTCCTCTTTATAGCTGCCCTTTAAATACTGGAAAACTGTGATGCCTCTTCTTCAGAGAGAAAAGACCTAACTCCTTCAGACGATAGATTTCATTTACAAAAGGATGATTAGAATCTGTTCAACTATTTATCTTTCTTCCTTTATGGCTAGCTAGTAAAATCCATCCATTGCTTTATTATTTCTTTTCTTGCTTCAGAAAAGGTTTTGTATCATCACAATCCCCAAGTGATAAGAGAGACTATAACAAATGCAAAAAGAGGTATAGACCTTCTTTTAACTTTTTTATTCTCAACACTGAAAAGTCCTGAAAGAGTTCTAAAATGGACCTTGAACCTAGACTATAAAGGCTTACAGATAGTCAAAGAAAGTTCTAAGTTTTCCCCAAGAGGTTACATAAAGTCAGTTCTTGAGTCTAAGAAATATGATCTCTCATGCATTTTGGGAGAAATGAGAAATGTTCAGATTGAGCTAGTTCTTAAGGTTAATTTTCCTTGATCATATTAATTACAACTTTTTTTTTCTATCTAAGCTTTCTACATCAAACATTTAATTCAAAGACATTATTTGAGCATACAGAGATATACCTCCTGCTCCTGAAAACACCATAGTTATTTTCAACATAGGGAATTTAACCAGTACATATTTCCAATAAATCTACTTATATTTGCATTAATATAATGAACAATATTTGCCAGTTTTATTTTGGCTATAAAGACGCCATTACAGAATTTGGAGGACTGTTTATTATTAAGCGGAAATAAAGACACAATAGTGTAACATTTAGTCTAAGTAATCAAGCATACACAAGTCAGGAGATTCAAAATATGAAGGTATGCAGTGCTAACTCAAATTAAATTGCCCATCCTGTAATTTTATGTCATGTATTATTCAGATTCATACTGAATGGTGAAAACAGCAATTTAAAATACAATAGTTCAAAGAATAATGTTGCTTCACAATCTAGATGAGAAGTAAAAAGGAAGTGATCAAATAAACAAGTTCAAATTCAGATTAGGGAATGGAGTTTAGAATCACTGTAAGAATTAGAGTTTGAGACTGAGATATCTGGATCATTCCAGAGAGAAATTCCTGAGATTTTTGCCCAAGCTGTCAGAGATCTTATATTTATAAAATTCCTATACAAAACCTGAAAACAAAGAAAGTGTGGGGGTTTTAGATACTCTGAGCTTTCTCAAGTGTCCTTGAATTTAATATGAAAAGTGAAATGTAATCTTTAACTACTTAGAAAACATTATAACGTCACCTTCTCTTATGCCTTAGAACTAATTACCCAAGAATATTATCTTGTCATAGGAATAAGTTGATTTCAGTAAAGTCAAACCTTCTTTGAACATTACCATGTCAAAAATAAAATAAAAATTACCTCTGCTTAAAAATATCAAATGTCTACAACTCACTTAACACAGGTAGGGTTTCAGTTGCCCATATATAGGAAATAAATAGCAGTTTAGATGCCCTGGGATATTTTCCTTCCTTTCCAGCTGATTCTTTACAGCACTATGAATCCTTGAGATGTCCTGGGTCATATCTGTCATATCTGACACTCTGGAGCATCTCAAGAGATTTCTTCACCCTAGCACAGAATGAATCCTTCTCTGGATGCTAAACTTAAGACAAATTTCTACAACCAGCCTTCGTTCTTTCAGATATTCATATTTTAACTTAAGTCTTGAGATCATATTCATAGAATCATATGGGGTTGGAAGGGACCTCTGGAGATCATCTAGACCAACCCCCCTGCTGGAGTGGGTCTACCTAGAGCAGGTTGCACAGGAACTTGTCCAGGCGGGTTTTGACTGTCTCCAGAGAAGGAGACCTCACCACCACCTCTCATATCACCCATTTTAGAAGTTGTGTGATATGTATCTTATCAATTTCTCAGCTTGAAAAGGGGACAAGATGATTTAAAGAAGCTTGAACATTTCTGTACTGCATTCTTTCTCACACAGTAATATGCATTAAAAATGCATTGTTAGTTTCCTTGTATACTTGATAAAGCTAATGTAGTCTTAGTCACTCTTCAGGCTTATTTAAGGCTTAATGTTACGTTTGTACTTTCCTTTTATGTCTCCTCTCCTTCTACGTAATCATTAACAGAACTCTGTAATTGAAAGGACACTGAAAAAACCTACTGTAGAGCTAAATTCTCTGACATCACAATTGGATTCAACCTGATTAATTCCAGGCGAATTATTTCACTGATTTGAACTGTTATTCTGGAATAATATTGGTGCGTATTAGACCAGCATGTAGCTCAGTATTTATTGTCTGTGCACACACTGCAGCAAATAGCATGGTGATGTTACTGCTCTGTATGAAAGTACCATAGAATATTAAGTCACCTAATAGTCCTGTAACTTCGTGATCTGCAGGATATTTAGGTAACAGCAAACAATTTTTTTTTAAATCAAAGTGCTTACTGCTTGCTTTTATGGTTGTCATCTACCCTTCTCATTCAAGCAAACATAATTTTCTCCTGTAAAGCAGCAGACTTTGTGCCTCAGGCTGAGTGTGAATCAACAACAAATGTTACAGCACATACTATAATTTTATAAACTATCATGTTGAGGAAAATTGAGTTAAAGCTATAATCTATGAAGAAGTTACTATTCCTACAAGGAAAGACTCAGTAATGGGCAGCTTCAGGAATCTTTGAGGATTTTAGTATATTCCTGGACATCTGAAGTAATAGAGGTGTCCAAGAAAATTCTGCTGCGGAAATGACAATAACATTGATCATAAAGGATTAATTTGATATTAATGCAGATGTTGTATGTACTTCTGTTAGAACTCCTCTGTAATTCAGTATTAGCTAAATGTATAATTAAAAGAAAGTGTTATTCATAAAAAAAGTTTAGGTTAGTGAATTTGAGTTTATTCTGTATTCCTCTTTTGCCATTATAGAATATTTATAGCTGAAAATAAAATAAAAGTTTTAAAGCTATCAAGGAGGCATAAAATGTTTCAGTTTGCAAATTTAACATTCCTTAAATTGGTCAGATTTTTCTCTTTCATAATCTAAATCTTGGAGATGTAGCTAAAATAGATTGTATTTAGAACAATCAAAGCAATAAAAGAAGTGCATTAAGTTGTTGCAATGTGTGATCAGAACTGAATTTTGTACCACAGCTCTGTTCTCTAGCCAGCTTCTTTCCTGCTATAATGGGCATATACTTTTCTCTCCTTTCTGTAAAAACACTAAGAGAAAAGTTATATATTTACTAAGAATAGATGCTTATCAATACTTCACAGGTGAGTCAAATTACCATTATATAAGGATTACAATAACAATAATCTTTTCAAGCAATCAAGGCCAAAACCTGAAGAGATATAATTCAGCATCTTTCCAGAACACCTTCACTGGAACTCAACTGAGTTATAAATCATGTCTCTAGTGGTTTTAGTGTTTGAAGTTTAAAAGTACTTGTTGGTTGAATACTAATTATACCTGCACAGGATCTACCTCATGCTCTATTAACGTATATAAAGGGGATATATTCAGTCCTACAAAAATCTGGAACAGACCTGCTAAAGTCAATTTGGAATAATTCTTAATAATATATTTTCTTTTTCATTGCAAGAAGGATGGTCTCCTATGAAGTAGGACTGCTTATTAGGTTGTTTGAAATAGACTAAGGTTTGGTTTCTCTTTGTTGCTTGGAGGTTTTATCATACACTTTCCATGTAAGAATCAGTGTAAGTAAAAAGCATTGAACCTAAAAGCAAGGGCTGTGTGATCTCAAGGGAACTTACATGGGCTCAACACTGCAAATCCCAAACAGACCATTACCCTGTAGTTATGCACAAAACTATTCAGGAATAATAATCTATTCAGGAATTGCAACAACATGCAAATATGTATGTCAGTTACTATATGAATATTTAGATGGTATTTACTGTAGTGATTTCATTCAACTACTTTCCTGTGAGTTTCCAAAAGACTCAGATGTTATCATCTAACAAAAATCTGTATGAATAATGGCACCCTGTAAAACATCCTACCCAAAAGAGCAGTTCCTTTAAAAAAAAAAAAAGCTGACATGTGTGTCACAGTACCAAGCACAAGAATCTGTACCTGCAGGAAGATGGGTGGCTACATGGGAATACTTGTGTAGTTCTTTGGCTCTCCACAAGTCTCCACCCTGAGCTTCACATTTGATAAATGATCATAAAAGTGTAAAATCCATATAAGATTTAGGTGTTTAGTTTAAAATAATTATTTGAGGCACCCTTTTTCTTTTTTATCTGAAGTTCATTTTAGAATCTATAATTAAGAGAGTGAGAGTTTATCTGAGTTGATTTACCATGATAGAGGATGGGGCTCAGAACACCCAGTTTCAAATTATTCAAATATTAGGTCTAAGATAAACCTTCCATTTGGCTTGCATTGAGATGAATGACCTCTGTGAGGAGCCTTTCTCTCCCCGTTGGAAACAGATAGAGCCTACAGCTCTCAGTGAAATGTTAATTTTAGGTCAGGTGAATCATATGCATATATTTTACACATTAATATAAACTGAAACTTTCTGAGAACAATTACTATTTTTTTAATTTTTAGGTGAATAATTCTGAGCTAATGAAGAGTACTTTCTATGTAGTAAATACATATTATTGAAAGAAAAATCATTCTCCAGATAGTCAATGACAGAGAAAAAAAACCCAACAACATTCTGAGCACATATTTAAAATTTAAAACTATTTTGCTTTAATTTGTCATTTAGCATTAACATTTTGAAAGTTAGCTGTCTGTTGCATGCTGTCACCTTGTCTAATGAGGAGAGGCAAGCATCTCCAGGGGGTGATTCATCCCACCTATCCAGGTTCCTGTAGTAGTGAGGATAATTCATTACTACAGTTCCTTCAGCTTGCAGCCTCATTATGGCAAAAGTACTCCAGAAACCCTTTATGAAGACAGACACTATCCTAAACAACTTGCCCTATCTATACACTCTCTAGACTATTCTGTATCCAAAAGGAGAACTTCTGATACTTTTAACTGTTAACTGAAAATTAAAAAAAAAAAAATCGTTAAAAAGGGTATAACTTTAAGTAAGGGGTCTATCTAAAGAAAAGTAAAATACATTTCTATAAAGTCAATAACCAGAAAAGGAGGAGTGTTTATAGAAGATCTTAATTTAAAAGTACTTTCCACAGCATTCTTTAGGGGCTTCAGAGTATCTCTGCTAATTTCTCCCAAAGGAAGAACTTATACCAGTGTTCAAGTCCTAACAGAAGGAGGAAAATGTTTAAACGTATATTAATATGAAAAAAATATTAGTACCATTCCACATATTTGTGTAGGAAAAATGCAAATATATTAAATGTTTAACAAAAGAAATTTCATCTTTTGTATACAGGATTTTGCAGGACTACAATGAAATTTGATTATATTTAACATTCCATTTTTATACAGAATCTAATCACAGAAAGTACAACCACTGAACTTTTTAAAATACTTGTAGGTATTTTCATCCACGAGATGAAATTTCATGATAAAAGATCATTAAAGAACATTTTGGATAAATCCTAAATGAGTAATTTGGTCCTGAAATTCCATAGCCTACTCTAAAATCTGCATCATGAAGCTGAATTTGTGGACTGTATTTCAAGGTGATTGAATGGTAGACTTATGCTTTGTCTTTAATCTAAGTAAAGCACACAACTTCTTATTGTATTTCTCCTTGGATTAATGTCTGTTTAATACTATCTAGGTTATGAAATTGTAAATAACACTATGACCATTTATATCACTTGCAATATCATACTAAATCTCCTTAAATGAGGAAAACTATGAATTCTCCCTAGAAATGGCAAGCAAAATATGATGAAACCAAAATCCCTTTTGGTTACAATTGCTGCACATCACACAGTTGCATGCTTGCTGCAAAACTACCTTAAAAGAGCCTGGTGTATTCACATTTGGTATGAAAGAGCTCAGAGCTCCATTGGTCAAAAGCCCTCCAGGGAAGACAAAGTTTCCTTATATTTTATTTCACTGTTTTTTTTCACCTGTCTTAACCATTTTCTTTAGATCTTAAATATTTATCAGTTGATACGGTATTGAAAAGCCTGCATACATGTCTTGGGGCGTCTCTATCTTGTAACTAGGGGAACTCTGAATACATATTCTAGAATATATTGAAGAGTCCTTAAAAATGAGATGAGCCTCATTTTCTGGCAGTGTACCTATAAGTGTGATTAATATTAATACATTTTAAGAATGCCTACTGAATATGTTACCTATTCCCTGAAGCAAGACTATACATTCAGTGCTGTTGGAATAGCTGTGTCTCCCAAACGAGTTCCAGCTATGGCAAGAGTACCTGTCTGCATGCCTTCGTAATTACTGCTGAGCAACTAATTCAGTGAGCATATAATACACTCAGATCATATAAGGTCTTTTCCAGAATGACAGACTTTCCATGATTAACTTGAATATACATTCAGTTTAATATTTAGCAAATTTTATGTTCAAATTTAAACCATTGTCTGATATTTGAGTCATATTCATTGTTTATCTTTGGGTACTGACAATTGTAGAGTACTGTTTCAGCATCCTACTTGGTTTATCTAAACAAAAAATATCTTTACAGGAAACTTGAGAAGGTAATTGAATCTTTAAGTACTTTGGAGAGGGCTGATGAAAGTAAGTAAATAAACTGGAAGAAATGAAATAGCAAGAGGGAGGAACTGAAAGGGCAATAAATGATTTCTTTCATTCTCTCATACAGAGCACTTGCACAAATACCTTTCTAGAAAAAAAATAACCACCACCCAAACCCTAAAACTTAACTCACTTTTAATACAATTTAATTTTTTTTTTCTAAAGTCACAGAAATAAATATCATGTATTTACCAGTTTCCACAATGCTTGAATACTGAGAGTGCAATCAGATTTCTGCCTGGTTTAATAGATTTTTTTTGTTAGGATGGAAACACAGGGGAGGCAGGAAATCTATTGCTTGGAACTTCCAGGCAGCGGTCTGAATATAGTAAATAAATACTTTAAAAGTCCGTTGTTAAAATTGTTGCAAGAAAATACAGGAATCACACAATAATGGAAAAAAGGGACTTGCTGAACACTTGCAAGATGTTTGAATATTGTCTTGCAGCTCAGGAAATCAAACAGTGAATGACAATCGTGCAAATAGAAAACAGTACAGCATGCATCTACATCGGCCCCAAGTCTTAGATTGTATAACTTAGAAAAACTCTACCGATGTCAGTGGAGTTTATTCAATTTATACTGGGTGGTAATCTTTTCTGAAATACTTTATCAATAAATTTCATTAGTAAAACCAGAAACAGAGTCGAACATTTTCTTACAGAGGCTTTCGTAGAGGATTTTGGTATGACTGGAGAATGGTCAATGCAGACAGGACAAATAAGCACTTGTAGGCTGCAGTCAACAGCTTATCAGTGGTTTATACTAGTCAAAAATGTAGACTAGTGGGTATAATTCCTGCTGGTCTACATTGTCTCTACATGTACTAGAATAAGATTGTGTTTTCTAAACCCTTTACCTTGAAGTCATTTCATGGCAAAACTGTGAAAACTAGTTAATAAATGCATTAAAGGCAAATTGGGTAGATGTAGGTATTTTCATGATTTCATTATATGCTCAACTACTGCCCCATTAATATGAGTTTATTTGTAATGGTCTGTGCAATATCAACTTGAACAGAACAGAAACATTAAATATGTAGTCACCCTTAAGCTTATGAAACTGTCTCCTTAAGACCCATATGAAATGCAAGAGTAGAATTTGATTTTTTTAAGAAAGGTATTTCTCAAGAAGAATCTGCTTACTAATATCACCTAAAATATTAAGTTTACTATTTTCTTGTGCAATTACCAAGTGATATTTTTTTGGGGAAAAGATATCAGTATTTCACATATTGCTTTTTGTATGACTAAAGAAAGGATGACTTTTAATATAATGGAATAGCTGTCAAACAAATGGCCTGCTATTTCATTTTCAAATAGTATTGCTCCTTCCAAAAAGGGAGGAATCAAATTTCATTTCAAATTACATTACCAACTTTATTAAGGCAGAGACGATTATTCACCTGTGCAAAGCTGCAGGTTTACAACAGATGAAACAGCCCTACATACAGGATTTTGAAGATTTATAGATATAGTCCCGTGGCCTGGGAGCTGTTTTCCTTTGAGATGGTAAGGAGTTTTAAGGGATAAAAAAATCAGATCAGAGGATTTGAACAATGAAACCCAAAATGAGAAATGTTTCAAATTAAATCTGAAAGCTTTCTGTTGATGTCTCTGACCTGTGTGAAGTCAAGAGAGGACAGCTTTACAATGAAGGGGGGGCAGAGGAAAGATCAAAAAGGCCAGACATGCAGCAACAACAGAGCTGAAAGCAATACTGCATTTTCAAAGGAGTACAGTAGTTTCATGTATGGATGAGTTTAGTAGGAATTTCAGCTTCATTTCCTTGCAGAAAAGACACAGATTTGTGTCTAATTTTGCAGACACTAACCCAGTAGTAGTCTTCAGCATCTGTTTCCTGCATCCCAACTTCATGTTTTTGTTGCAGCCAATTTCCTTATTGGGCAAAGCCAGCAACATCTGTTTTCTACCAGTTCCTTCCCCACAACTCCCTTGTCCTTCCTCTGGAAGGAAAGTAGAGCATGGAGAGCAAAGGGAAGTAATGCTACTTCCCAGGAACTCTCAGGGAAGCCAAGAAAGTCTGAGAGGGACTGGGTGTGGGTGAAACGCTGATGAGGGCAAGAGATGTCTCATGGAAACTTCATGTTTAATCCTAGGTATTCTCTATAAAGCACAATACGCTTCAGTTAAATTGCAGTCAAGTACTTACAGATGTTATCAGATGGAGAAATACCTCAATGGGCAGCAGACTGGATAAACTGCGCTTATGATGCCAACAAGGTAAATATTTTTTTTTTTTTTAAAAAGGAGGTTTTTTTGAATGCTTGAATTGAAACCAGAATAAAGAGCAATTACACACATATCAGTGGATGCAAGTTAGAGCTATGAAAGAACAGCAATACATACACCTAAATAGTTTACAAAATCTTCCTAAAATTTCATTTTTATTTCATACCTTCTTTGGTTTACACTCTCTGAACAGTTAGATGACCAATTTACCTGTTAAACATGGCATAGTATGTGTAGATGACCTATTTACCTGTTAAACATTGCATAGTATGTGTTATTTATACAAATCCCTGTCCATATGCATAACAAATATCAAAAATATTTAGTCCTAAATTAATTTTCCCAGCTTTTAAAAGATTCAAACACACAGGAAAAGAAAAACTTTGACTTGGTGGACAATTCACAAATAGGGTATAGTTGGGAAAAGTCTCAAAATTCTTCATGTTGAAACAAGGAATGTACCTTTAAAATAGGAAATTCAGAATCAGTCCACATTTAGAAGTGAATTATGTATGATTATAAAAAAAGATAAGGTGACGGTTTATACTGGATTTTGATCACTGAATTCTTTGTACTAGATTAAATTAAAAATGTTACTCATTTCTTAAGGAATGGATTTCAAATACTATGCTATATTTTAGAATATTTATCTTAAAATCAAGAACTGCAAGCCTTTACATAGGATTTTCACCAAGGATTTTGAGATGCAAAAGCAAAAATTGTTGAAAAATGTTGCTGAGAAAGTTGACTTAGTTCTCTCTAGTTTGTGATACATAATACAGGATTGAGCAGTGTCTGATTTAATGCACATCTCTATGTCTGCATTATGTATATGATCTAATTTATTTGTTATTATAGTACCTAGAGCTGGGAAAACTATTTGTAACAAACAGTTTGTTCACTGGTGTTAACTCTTTTCACTGCTATTGTTTTGTCACTAGGTTAAGAATTTGCACATAGTTCAAAAGCATACAAAAACACTGGATGCAAATGTTTCTCAGGCTGGAAGTGCTTGAGAATTTTCATTTTATTTATGTATGGTTTGAATACATAAGTTTTACATAATATACTTAGATTCCTGGATAAAATTCAACTACCTGTTAAAAATGTCCAACAAGAGAAAGGGAAAGGAGGGCACAAAATGTGGTGGAGAAATGTAGAAAAAATGTGAGAAACAAGATCATGATCATGATTTTTACCTGAAACCAAATTTTAAGCCCTTTTTGGACAATTGCTGTCTTTAAAGTATTCTCCAAAATCATTAAATGAAAATTGTTAGAAACTTTCCAAGTCCCCTTTGGAAGACTGATGTTTCTTTTTCATCAAGTTCTAATGTACATGCTACATGCATTTCTATTTCTTAGTGATTCATGTGGCTTGTGATGGACAAATACAGGAACCTAAACTCATTCTTTCCCCCATGTAACATATTGTTGACTACAGAGCTTCTGATATTAAATTAAGTAGTATATTGGAGAAGCAGTACCACAAATATGCTTTGTTCTTAAGCTCTTTCCTCTGTCCCTATCTGCTCTTGCCCACTTATGAAGATGAGAATCTGGGCTGGGCAAATATCCCATCTGTCAGCGAGGTCATGATTATTTTCTTTAGGCTGTTAAGTAGGATAATGTCCATCACTTCAGCAGTATTTATCTCTCCCAGTATCAGAGGAGAAAATTCATTCAGTTGCTTCTGTAGTATAAATTTAGTTTTTGCACAGTTATATAGAAAGAGGTATTCTTTCATCCAGCCAAGACCAGGCTAGATGGGCCTTTGAGCAACCTGCTCTAGTGGGAGGTTGGAACAGGATAATCTTTAAGGTCACTTCCAACTCAAGCCAATTTTTCTGTTGGCTGCTTGATAGATCACAGTTATTCATGTAGTCATCTGCACGTCTACAGTTAGTGTCCTCTGCCCATAAAGCTGCTCCCTCTATTGTGATTCCACCTTTTCTCTGAAAGCCAGCTTTCAGAGAAAAATGTCCAAATGCAGCAGTAATATAATGCTCAAGTAGTGACTCTAGGCAACATTAAATTGGGGCACCAAGAGATTGTGTTCAGTTTTTCACAAGTACTAGGGTCTGTCATATTGTATTCTGTGGAACCTAGTCTCTTTTTTTTTTTTTTTTTTCCCCACTCAGAGGGCTAGGACAGATAATAGATCAATATAAATATACATTGAATCTGGCATGGTAAATGTCTGAAAGTCTATGTTGTACACATCAAGTAATTTTCATGAGAAGATTTTGACATATTTTTATTCTGTAGTACGAGGTTAATCACAAGATATGTTGATTGATGCCTTATGGCAACAAATCTCCTTTAGGAAGCTTTTCAGAGTATAATGTAGAGTTTCAGAGATGCATGAAATAGTAGGATAATGAGGCAGAAGGAGATAATTTTTAGCTGGAATTGCCTCCAGCTACGCATGCATTCTTTATACATATAAACTTAAAAAAAGCAATTTAAAAAAAAAAAAGTAAAATATAATGTTAAAATATCATGAAAATATCAGTGCATTCAAAAAACCCATTACTGTTCCAGTGTCTTGTCCATGGGCAATATAACAACAAGGAATCCAAGAAAATCAAATAGACTGAACCTGTTCCCTGGACCACAGTTCTGAGAAAGACAGACTATATAATCACACAAAGCAGCATTGTTTTCTCACATGCTCCCAGAAATCCAAGAGTTTTTGGATTTTTCTTTCCATGCTCCTGCATCTAGAGATGCTTATTAAGGCCTTATTTTCTGAACCTGATGCTGAACTACTCCATGTAATATTCCCCAGCAGACTCAGGCAGTCTCTGAAAATTATATATTTGCTTCATAACTATGAGGAGCAATTGCCTATCCATAGCCTTCATTAATAGTAGGAGTTAATAACATTGGTGCATTTTAGCTTTCCTAAGATTCATTTATAAACACATATAAATTACCCATGTGGTCTTTCTCATAGCCTTGAATAACTAAAACACAGACAGGCAGAGAAAAACCAGATGAAGAGAACTAATTTTGGACATTGACATGCACTAATTTTAAAACATAAGCCAGGAGTGAAAATGAGGAGTGGAAAATAAATCAGGTCAGTAGTGCAAAAAATTAATTGCAGCTAAAAGAATATTAAGGTTTATGAATGCAAAGTCTTAGATGAGCTACTTCCATTGCCATGAAAGAGAAAAGTTTTAAAAATTTTAACCCTGAAAAAATGGGATACTTGCCATTTCCCTTCCTGCCAGCTTTTCTATCTATTGATCTAGTGTTAACTGATGGAAATATTATTTTAGTCTGGTTTTGATTTACTATTCTGTACTTGGTTCTACATACAGGGTTATGCTGTCTTAAAAGATATCATACAATGCACACAAAGCTTCCTAAATATAACTGTCATATGCTCTTTGGAGTATACAGTTTTTTAAATGTCTTAAAACAATGAATTTCATACCTAAGAGAAGTTAAAATGTTTTCTCATGTTTCTGTCTAACAGTGACTTTATATATAATCTAAAACAGGAGCAGCCTGCATATAATGTGTTTTATCAATTTGCAGACATATTGCACAGTGGTTTTGCAGGCTGTACAGCAGAAGATTTTCCTTTGTTCTTTCCTGATTTTAGACTCTTAGGAATTCCTCCTTGTCATCATCAGATTTCTGTCCTCATCCCTGGAGATATTTTAAAGCCACCTATATCTCTGATGTACCAAGCGCTCCTCTCAGTTTTATATCATCTGAAACTTACTTGTGAGTGTTCTCTGTCCAGTCATCCATATTTCATTCCAATGTTTCTGCTTAAAAAGCATTTTATAACAAAATGCACCCTCCTTAAAAGAGGCAAATGCAATCTTAGTTTTTTCAGACCCAGTGCAACTATTCCATAGACTTTTGCCAGCAATCATGCAGATAACAGGACTAATAATTTCATACACTGGTTATAATTAAATGAATCCCCTTTAAAATAAGTGCAGCAATTGTTGACACAATTATGTTTTGCTGGAAATTCACTATAAATTATTTTTAAGATATTTACAAAACTCTCTACACTGTCTCTGACATGTTTTATATTAATTCTGCAGCTCCCTGTCGAGCAGCTTTTAAGGAGAAAAGGTTAGGACCTGAAAAAGATACATGAAGCATTAATGAGTCAGCCTAAAGCACTAATACTGATGGGCAAGCAAACATTTCTGTCAAAGAAATAAGGGGTCAAAGAGGTCTAGTTCCCTTTGTTTTGGAATACTTGCTCCTGAGAGAGTGAGTCTATATGCACTGTACAGTAAGACTTTATGCAAGGAAATAATCTGGAATTGAATCTTCCCACCCCAATGCTGCGCCTCCCTCCTTTCTGCTACCTCTGACACGGGAGTAGTGGGCCAGAAAGAGGCACTATTTATCCATATTGCATCTTGATTTGAAAACTGTTCTTTTCTCCTTTCCCACAAAGACACTTCAAAGACACCTGACCTATTCAGGGCCAATGGATAGTACATACGGCAAAGCCTTTTATGAGACTCGTTGACATGCTGTTCTAACACTACTTTTTCTGAAAAATGCAGTGTTGGAAAATCAACTAAATAGGAAAAACCTTGCAAAACAGCTGTGGTTTGAAGGACTTGACCTTTGTCCACTTTGACCTCTAGTCCCTTTTGGGGACTTTGCCCCAGACAAGGATAGAAACTGAAGCATTTTTTCCTTCTCCAACACAGTGGGACATTCAATGAGAATGAGACTGTTTCTGATGGCTAGATGAACACTGTATATTAGAAACAATGAAGGGAATGATTTCTCTCCCTCTGACTGAGTTACCTGAATACAAGGAAGCCATAGAGAGAACTATAGAATCAAATGAATGAAAAAATTAGTGGAAGATTGAAATTAAGCAGTCATTCTTAAAGTGATAATGATTCCACAATGCAAATGCACCCTTACGCTTCAATATCTCCCTTTTGGGTTTTTTTTTTTTATTATTTAAAGACAGTACATGCATTTGATATTAACTGCTTATAAAAAATGTGGAACAATGCAGATAAAATTAATTGTGGGTAAAATTAATGATACTGCCAAAAGACATGGTCTGTCTTCACTGTAAAGAGTAATATTCACTACTAAATGGAAAGGATCTAGGACTCTGAAGTGTTAATATTTCATGTATGAAGTGACGATTCATATATCCTTACCTGTCAGGCTGCTTATACATTTTATACATTTCTATCTTGACAAACTACTTTTTATTTGTCAGGTAGTTTATGGTATCTTGTACCTGCCTCATTTGGGTCATAGGGCAGAAACTGTCCTCTCTGTATCCTCCACCCTCAGGCGTATTATCAAAGCTCAAGAGAAGATGGACATCAGTTGTTATGCTCAGTAAATCCTTAAACATTCTTTGTCCATTTGATATGAGTTCTAAAGCAAATGTTAAAATCCAATGTAGATGACAAGTCTTCACAGCTGAAGTTAAATGTTCCACTTGACAAAATAAGTTATTATTACTTTACTGTTGAATGTGGGCACCATCATTTTCCATGTAATGTAAGAGAAGTCTGTTATCCCTTAAGGAGCAGCTTCACCTACTTTGTCCACGATATATTAGCTTTCTAAAGATCTTTCTTGGCACTTATTAAGTAACCATTTACAAGACTGAAACAATAGACTCTTTCTAGCAGCAGAAGGAAAGGAAAAGGTGAAACTGCAGAAGAACATCTAGGGAAAACAATTAGCTTTTTTACTGTTGGGATTTGGGGAAAATATCACATGTGCAAAAAAATTAATGAATATGGACTTAAATCATTAGAAAGCATAGAAAAGTCAAGGGTAAATTTTATGTTCTCTTCTCAATGAGCTATTGCAGGATACTGGGGGGGAGGAGAGAAGGGAGCTTTAAAGAGAGGATAATGAGCTTATTCCAAATGCTTTTCTTCTCCTTTTGCAGTTCTCTTCATTTCTCAAGAGACAGAGTAATCAGTGAGTTAAAAAATTAGAATGATGGCTCATACATCTGTTTGCCATTTCCACTCTTCTCTGACCTTAAAACAATCCATTCTGCTCCTTGAGAATTACAATAGTCATTGGTAAGAATGATTCTTTTTGGGTTTTCTCTGGTTTAAATGAACCTCATCTAATATTTTGAATTTGCCAAGCATTTGTAAAGCACTGGTTTTTTTCACCATGAAAATAATAAATTGTAGAAACAAATATTAGTATACATCTACTTGTGATTTAAAGAGTCGAATAGGCACTATAGGCTGAAATATCAAGATTTGTACATACAGGTAGGGAATTTATGTCTAAAGTAGTCTATGGAAAACCATAGGAGAAAGTAAAAAAACCTACAAAGTAAGTTAAATACTTAAGGCACATTATCAGGTAAGACTTAGGCAGTTGATGTTTATCTACTATAATTTCTTTATAAAACTCATGTTAATTATCTAGGCTATTTCTGAACATGACACTTGGTTTTGCAGTCACTTAAATTTAAATGTTTTTTGAAAATTTTAGCTTGCATCTCAAGCCTTATGCTGTTGTGATCACCTCAGATCACTGCAATCTACCAATGAGATATCTTTTTCTACTTTTTTTTTCTTATATAAAACCATGGATGTTATTGGAAAGGAAGTTCTCTTTATCAGAAAGATACAGCAAATACGTTAAATAACAAGAGATACATAGTATTATGTATCTCTTTCGTATGTAGGTAACACTAAAATCATTGCTGTAATTCCAAATGGGATAAATCTGGTGATACCTGCATAAAAGTTTGTCCTCTTTGGCTTAGTGTCTGAACCATAAATGCATTGTAATTACCTGTCTAATATCTGCTATTTTGGTTTTAAACCTGAACATCAAATTTCTATAACTCCTAATTTGTAAGCGTGTTAAAAAAGAAAGAAAAAAAAGGAAGGCATATATTTTCTTCCTTATGTGGTATATTACATGCATTTGTATGGCCATTCATTTAATCTGGTCCTTCTCTACAGTTATTAGATTTCCCCTTAAGTTCCTTCCTTCCTCTACAGATTTGTAGATGTCATGTCAACATAGCACTAGTGGGGTCAAATGTTATTTTAATTATGGCTACTTGCACTTCACATAAAGGTCCCTCCATCCAGAGTACAAGATTGAGTTGATCCTTCACCAATGCAGCAACCTGGATAAACTCAGAAAACCTTATGCTGCATATAGTCTGTATTTACCTCATATATGAGCCTCTAGTTTGAACTGTTGCTTACAAGTTATTGGCTACAACTAAATATTCAAGTTTGGTTCAGTATACTTTTTTACTTTCACTTAAGAAGGCAAAAGAGATTGAATTTCCTCCCTAAGGAAATTTGTGTTACTCTGGGTCACAGTCACAGGAACAGGTCATAGGGACAAATAATTTTTTTATAAGCTCTTCCCACCTAGTTTACTCTATTTATTTATACCTTTTTTTTTAATTTTCCCCTAAGTTGAGCAGCAATGTTGTTTTTTGGCCCATGCAGAAATAACAGCTTTTTTTGTTGGTGTTGTTTAGCTGTCCTAAACTGGACATTTGATAATAGTAACTGACATTTTCATTAATTTGAGCTAGCAAGCAGCTCATTAAGCATACAAAGTTTTTCTCCTCCCTGCAGCACACAGTAGCCTCTAGGTATTACTGGTGGAGGTGTTAAAGAAGACATTTATCAGTAACTCCATACCTTGGAAAATGAATGCAGTTGTGTTCACTGTTGATACGTGGAAGCTGAGGGTGGTTTCCAGCACAGGCTACGTTGCCCACCAGAGCTGGTCTAGGTGGAGTTTTCACTGTATGAAGGGCAGCAGCTGCCACGCTGGCTCTTTATTCAAGATGGATTGCCTAGATTTCAGCCTTTACAAGATGAGGAAAAGTATTTGTCCACCTTCTCATCTGCGAGGCAAAGACTGATCAGCCTGAAAACATAAAGTCATTACTTCCCCCTAAAGCAAATCAATTGGGAGCAGCACTGAGGACAACAGAAATCATGGAAAGAGAAGAATGCTAAGCTCTAGTACTTGACAAAGTAAAGGCTATCCAGGATTTCAGAAAATAACACATTCATCAAAAAGAGAAAAGATTAACTAACTGCTAAGGAAAAACAATATATGTGCTTTAGTAGAAAATACAATTAATAAGAACAACAAGGGTTTATAGTATAAACAAGCTATTGTTTAGCTGGTAAAAAAACCCTAGTGCATATAATGAGTAATTTTCCAGCTGTGTTTTTTATATATTCCTTACAGGAAAAAAAGCATATGAATACCTTTTCTATCCAGCCTTAGTAAAATTTCTGGAGTTTAATTTAAATATGGTTTGATAAATACCCTATTGTTTCATGAGTATTAAGTGATCTTACTTTTTACATGTGATGACAAAACACATAAAAACTTGCAGACTCTGTGGATGTTGTATTTGAATAAATTTGTTCTAGAGGAAAATGGAGCATATAACATAGGGAGAAAATGAGCATTAACTTCCTATTGTAAACGCCATTATTTTTTCTGATGTAATATAGTGTAGTTATTAGAAACTCAATGTTAGAAAATATCGTCTCCATCGAAGTAGCACTTAATCTCTATTACCTGGAGGTTAAAAGTCAAAGAACAATCATCCATGTCAGTGATTCCTGCAGCAGATTGTTACTGAACCATGTAAGGTCGTTTAGTGAGGAGAATTAACTCCCAGCAGGTTCTCATGTCAGAGATATCATAGTACTATTTTGTCTGAGCAATTCTCCCTGGAAAATGGTTTTTTGGAAAAGGTGTCCTGTAGAAAGAAAAAGGCGGCTTATCTTTGATAAAGATTTTTAGAAAGTGTGACAATGAAAAGAAAAATATAACTGACTTTACCAAAACAGTTATAGATGTTGTAGCTGTCAATTGCCCTCAGCATATAAAATACATTGGTAAGACATATCCTGTGGTTTTGTAGTTAATACATATTTTTAAACATTGCCAGTTTATGCAGATAGAATGAAATCTTTCTCAGGTGGCCATCTGAGAGAAATAGAAAAGCCTGGGAAAGCCTCAGAAATGGTCTCTTTCAGTGAACCACAGTTTCAAAGAGAGTTTCATAACCTTAATTATCTTTTTATCTGTCTCTTAAACTTATTCATAGATTTACTCACAGAATTAGAGGTTTTAGAGAGATGTGTTTGGACTGGCATGGATGTTTTTCCACACTCTCTTTGTTAAAAGATAATGAATGATCTTCAGCAGTTTTTCAAGGTGCAGCTAGTCCAAAGCATTCTTGCTACCAGAGAATCAGCGTAGCTCTCCACCGCTGATCATTACATCATCTCAAAGACATACTGTATAAAAACAGTACAAGACATCACCCTGCATTTTGTCCTGGCTTCCTGAGACCCCTTTCCCCTCACTTGTCAAAATACTTTTATTTCAAACATTCTTTCTCAGTAACCTTCAGAAGATGGTATAGGAATATCTCATTTCCCTGCATTCCTTTCCTGATAAACATTTTATCTCTTCCCCCACTCTTCCACCTTGTACCTCCAGTTGTAATTCAAAAAGCTGGGTAAAACAGGTCTAACTTCAATTTCTTATGTTGAATGTGAAGCTGTTTGATTGATGGCCTTATGAATTATTAATAAAAAGATCTCCTATGAATATTAATGAGTGTCTCTTTATTAATTCATAATGCATATGCTGTGGAGGACTATCTCCTCCCACATAATGACATAAGCAATGTCTCTTCCTCCGCTTGTCTCCAATTCCTGCCTCTATACCATGTTGCCTTCAGTTATGCAAGAATGCAAACATTTTCCATTTCTGTTTTGTTTTGTTCTGATGCCTTTTGTAACAGTCTGTGCCAGCCCACAAGAGGAACCAAGAGGGTTGGCATCAAATTCTCCAGCAATGTTTCTTATGAAAAATAAGCCTTAATGGAAGTAATGAAACTTTACAGCTCATTTAAATTATTTTCAGTTGTTCTCAGGTGCTGCAACACATCCTTCATTTAATTCTACAAGGAATACTACATGCAACATGGTGGTGTTTCTCACTGGAGACTAAAACAATGCAGAAGTATCCCAGAGGAAATGACAAAAAATAATACAGTAGTTACCTGTGCAGCTGTATTTTCTGTGAATAAGAAACAGAAAACACTGGGGACACAAAGTAAACAACATGTTCTAAGTGAGAAAATTTTCAATGAAAAATAACAAAGGGTAAAAGCTGCATGAATTTCTTTAGCATCACCAGGATAGGCAAACACAGGGGCTGTGTGAGTAGTTCCATTTTTGTCTCCAAAATGGCACTGGATATTTCATTGTATGATCTGGCCTTCAGTAGAATTTGCCTTGATATAATTGGCAATTGGAATGAATACAAAAAACCATAAAACACTTTGCAATGGATAACTCCAAGTCTCTGAATTCAACATTCTGACTTGGGGGAGGTGACAAAGTAGTTTACAATTAATTGAAAGGAGGAGAAACTTCTTCAAAGTTTCATGTACATCCTGTTATCACATGAGCAAGAAACTCTGTCCACAGAGGTTCTCAGATAAGACACTGACTGGCAATGTCTGCTGAAGGCAGAGTATAACTGAGTAAGGAGCAGGTGTTTGCACAGGAGGTGGGGGGAGAAAGGAAGGTATAAAAACACAGCAAAGCCACACTTAGGAATCACTTCTAGGAGAGATAAAGGGAATGAAAAAAGAGTGTATGAACCCTTGTGGGCCCAGAACCTGTTAACACTTTGCACATTTAGTTTTACACACATGCAGAGAAATAGTTCAACTGCAGTCTAGTTTAGATTCTGATTCAAAGAGTTTAAAGCCAGGAGGGACTATTAGACAATCTTTTCTGACCTTCTGTGTAATACAGATCATAAAATATCATGCAGAGCCTCTTGTACTAAGCCAAGTAACCAGTGTGGAGTAATAAGTCATAGGAGTTTCATTGTCAAGTTTTGTCTTCAATATTTGATCTTAAAAGCAAGGTGATTTGGCTTTAGATAAATAGAAAAATCTTACCTCATTCTCTGTATCATTATCTCTACTTGCTCCAGCAAAGGTTAAGGAACACCATTATTTGATGGAAAGCAATTCAGTGAAGGGCTGATTCAGTGTTCAGTGGAGCTTCTGTTTGCTGGAGCTAACACACCTATTAATGTGCAGGAGTATATTAAATAAACAACATTCAAGATACAGTTTGAAGCAGTAACAGAGTCCTGACCAAATATTTATGTGGAACTAAGAGCTGTCACAGATGCTTCAGCACTGAATGTATCTGTCAGTCCCAGTTTCTCACAAGGGTTTTTATGTTTTATGTTTGTTCCTTTGTCCTCAAATTTTATTATAATCTGCATATTTCTTTGTAAATTCATATGCGTTACCTACCTCAGTGTTCATTCCCGAAACAGGCAGCAGCATAATCCCACGACTGCACCGCAGCAGGTTCAGTGATGGCACGCTTGTTTAAACCATAGAGAGCTCTTTCCTCATAGAAAGCTTGTTTCCTCCTCATGCCCAGCAGAAATTTGCTAAAGCTGGGAACTGGCAGCCTGATTTATTTTCTCATGTCTCCCCATGGGGCATGTAAACATTTCTTCAGATTTGGAAGGAACTGTTCCAAATGAGAAACCTCTGCACACTCAAAGTGAACGTACGTATCTGCTTTTATCACCTGCATCTGCTTAAGACAGAGGAAGAGAAATACAGGTCAGTGGCAATTCATTCCATGAAATAAAGGAGGGAGAATTCAGCTGCATGGTGGAAATGATAAAATAGATCTGAATTTTAATCTGGGCTTCGGGTGACTGTCTGTGCTTTTCCCATAAGTAGCCCTGTAAACGAATGCTTTTGATAAATTTTCCATCTTCACAACAGACTTAGGGAAAGCTTTCATGCAGTGCTGTTGTTACCCGATAGCCTCCAGGATGGTAACAGCAGCTAACAGAGTTAGGTGTCCTGCTGTCTTATAGAAAAGGTAAAGCTCCTTTTGGAGAAACATAATGGGTTTTTTGATATACTAAGGACTCTAACTAGATCACAAATCAGGGAGAGTCTGATCCATGTTTTCACATGTTGAGATAAAATTTTTTAAATCTAATGCTGGAAGTGAATACATTACAGAATGTTGGATCTGGATACATTAGAGCAGCAGTGGGGTTCTTAGAGACTATGGCACTGCTGCTTCTTTTTCATGTAATTACTAATAGGAAGGTAAGTTACTTACAGATTAATAAACTCATACAAAATAAGAACCAAATCAGAACTTCACTGCAATTTGACTGGAAGCCAAATTTATACCTTTGAAAAGCCTGAAAGCTTACACTTGTGATTATAGATCCTTTTCAGGCATGTAGGTGTCAGCTTGCCAGAAAGAAAACTGCTAGAAGAACTAAATCTGCATATGTATAGACAGAGCATACAAGCATGCACCGATTTTTGCCTCTCAAGGTGCTGAAGGTAACTTTCATTTTTATCTGCCTCATGGCCTAAACATTTATGAAAAGTTAACTTTTTTGTTGTTTAAAAAGGTACTGCAATATTTGTCTCTTAGACAGTTCCAGACCAGTGGTTCTGCAGAAAATATCTTGAGTTGACATATCTGTGTTGTCCTCTCTTTACTTTTCTTTGTTCATGAAAATAATAACTAACATGTATATGTTCATCATACACATTTTCCATTTATTTAGGGGGTAAAGAAGGTGAACTTGCAATATTTAGTCTGACGATAGTTAAATAATTTATCCTAAATAAAGGTAATAGAAAGAAAAAGTTAAATAAATGAGTGACAGTGTGGAACACAAATAACAGGTTTAAAATTTTTACACAATATCCATATTGTAATTGTGATTCAGACATTGGTAGACAGTTTAAGATTCTTCTTTTGAACGTACCTCCACATATCATGAGTGATTTCAATCAAGTCAGCAGAGTCCTGAATAGTAAACGAGAAGAGAATTTGCTTCAGAACTTTATAGTTTTAGGACTCCAATCCCTGTTGTAAAGTGAATTTTGGCTGAGGCATTACTCATAGTAACAATTTCAGAAAGAAAAATAATAGTTTGAACGTAATATTTCACATTTTTCCTTTTCATTCATTAGCAATTAGTGGGTGAGGGGAATAACTCTACTTTTTCAGTTTTGAAATTAACGTTCTTATTTGGTGTCAAGCAAAAAGCCCAGGAATGCTAAAGATGCACTTATCTTACTTAATTTAAATAATAAATATTCCTACTGGGAAGAGGTGGATTTTTTTTTTAAATATAACAATGGTAGAATAAGTAGAAACAATGATAGGATGAGTGATACTTATGCATAATTGCAAGCGAGTTCAATTCTAAGTAAGAGTGAGAAAAGTGGTATTTACAGCATTCCTCAGGGGTTCATCAATAAAAAAATTGTACCTTAAAAAAAAGAAATCTACCTAGTTTTCAACTTGCTTTGTAGGCTGTTTTACTATCCCACACAGGTTATAATGGTTTTTGGGGGTTTACCTTATTTATAGTCCATAGATTTGGGATACTGCAGAACAGTTAATATTTCAGTCTGATGGAGTAGAAAGAATTCACATAGGTAGAAAAAAAGGAATTTCAAGATTTGCTAATTTAACTTCTTCTCTGCCTCACTGATTTATTTATGTCTCCTTTGGGAGATGGTAACATCTTCAGTGTAAAGCAAGTGCACCTGAACCAGTGAACCCACTGAGGAAACAGTGGACTCACAAGAGACACTTATGGCCCTGTGATCTATAACTAACATTTTTTGTGGACAGGGCAGCAAGACCTAGTGAATGGAAGTGGGAATAACAAAGAGGAGCCACACAAAAAGGACAGTAAGAGTTCCTGTCCGAACACTCAAGCTTCCCATTTTTAAGAAGCACTGTAAATAGATATCAGCTAAATCAAAACTATTAATAAGAATCAGTGCCAATTTGAAGCATAATCCTTAGAAAAGATGACAGGCTTAATTCTTCTAAAAATGTGACTGACTAGAGAATCGTTAAAGCAGGCAAGCAATCTTTCTGCAACATTTGTTGCATTTCCACTCACCCTCTGTGCCACCATCTACCTCACCTGTTATAAGCCTTCTGCTCCAGCGCAGCAGCTGGTGGATGCTATTGCCCTCTCCTGGTTGGAACCCGAGCCGTGCAGCTGTGCAATCAATGCACGCTCTCAGCAGGCCAAGGAAAAGCCACACGGGAGAACTTGGTACAGGGTGAACGTGTGTCTGCTGCGGCTGAATTCTAAGGCTGCAAGAAGCTTTGTCATGGTGCAAAACACCAGCTAAAAGCTGAGCAAGGACTGCCGCAGAGGAAAAAAAAAAACAAAACAGAAATGAAATACTACTGAAAGAGAGGTTAAAAGTCTCATTTATCCGAGGAAGAAAGAATGACACAAATACATTTAAAAAAATGTCTCTTGGTCCTGCTGGTCTCTCCACTCCATGTGGGTGGGAGAGAGTTTTGGGCAGGTGCAGTTCACCTGCACAGCCATCCTCCTTTAGTCATCTCCACTTAAAGCAGAGAGAGACACAGCGGAATCGCATTAACAGTGAGCCCAAGTTTCCTCTTCGCTCTGCTTCCTGCGGTGGGCCCCTCCTGATCTCTCTGCTGTGACAGCAGCTTTAAGGGTTTAACAACACAGTGCCTTTTGATCTCATTTCGGCAGCTCTGATTAAATAGACACACATCACTTGCTGTGCCACTATGTGAGCAACCCATGGTTCACCTTCACTGAATTAGTACCCGCTGAGCACTGCAAATATTTGAAATGTCAATCCATTTGATAATGTCAAAGAGGGCTGCAAATACCACAGAATGGCACCAAGGAAACATTCAACACACGCAGTGGCATATATAATATCTCTTTTCTTCAGGACAAAAATCATAATTAAATAGAAACAGGAAACCATCATAAGAAGACGTTAAGGTCAGCAGATCTAATAACCTAAAGTGGGATGTGACACTGCAATTTATTACCTTAAAATTTTAAGGAAACCCATCCTCTTTCAAGAAACTTAATTTGTTCACACTCACCCATTCTAGCAAATTATTTTCTATTAGTAAAGATTGAGATCTTCATGGCATAACGACGCATGTGTTTTACATGTGGATTCTGTAGCTTCAAATCAGGGAGGGAAGTAGAGCCTTACTATAACATCTCCGTTATGCTTTCCCACTCAAGAATCGTAAACCAAAGGAAAATATTTTAGCTGAATAGAATACAATAATGAGGCCGTGTTTTCGGTCAGAGAAGCCTAGATCAGCAAAGAAGCAGGTGAAAGTAGAAGAGATAAAGCTGACTAGTAGGTTGCACTTTGCCCCACAGAAAGATTTCCTTTTACAAAAGACATCAGGGAATAGGACATTAAAGTTGTTGCTGTGGATTGAATAAGAACGTTACCAGACTAAAGCTTATGCAACAAAGAACTGATACCTGGCAATTACACAGAGGAGGGAAGAGTCTTACAATATCAGTTGCTTGGTTTTTTGTGTGTTAAATTTTCTTTGCTATAATGCGGATTTTTAAATATTTCCCAAAATTATACCAGTTAGTATATGAGAAATTAAATATTAGTGATGCAGGGCAAGTTTCCTTTTTTTTTTTTTTAAAAAAAAGTAAAGTTCATGTACTGACTGGCACAGCAGGAAAATACCATGTGCCTTATTTGTGTCAGCTCAGAGTCAAGAGATGTTTTTTCCCTTTGTATGCTGATGAAGACTAATGATTTAGTAAGCACAAATACATCTGCATGTAATTAGACAAGTGGTACCTTAGCAATAGGAAGTTATAGTGAGACTTAACTGTTTGTTTTATACCACTGTCCAATTATCTTGTAATTTCAAAAGGCAACTAGTTTTTGGTACCTCAAAGGAAGGTGTCCAGTTAATCTTAAAAGCTATTTTCAAATAAGACCAAAAAAGACAAACTGCAGTACACTCAGCAAGAACAATGTTCATTAGCATAGGTCATCCCACTGAAACCCCTTCTGAAGGCTTGGCTACTCATTTACCCCACCAATTTTAAAGCCTACTAGTCTTCCTCACTGTCAAATTTGGGTGAGGCTCCACTGCTTCCAAGCTCTGTATCAGTGCATAAGAGATTGGTTTATGTTATGACAATATCTCTATTTTTTCCCCACTAACAAACTTATAAAAAGATATTAAAAAAAAAAAAAGAAAAGTCACAGTAGGTCTTAGTCTATTTAGCTAACGTAATTAAAATACAGGCAGTAAAATTTATTAGTGGTAGATATGATTGATCAGTCTAAAACTCAATCTGAATGCAGACAAATAAAATCCAGTAAATCTCTCAGAGATACTAACTTCTAAAACAAGTCTGGGAATTTTATTCACTGCTGTGCCCATTGTCTTTGTTAATAACAAACAGCATGTAACTGCAAACACCCCAAGCAGCAAAAGTTATTACTCATTCTCCTACCTCCTGTTCTGAAGAACTTCAAGACAAAGTTCCCCTTATTTTCTTTAAAATCAAAAAACTTCTATTGTAGTTATACTTCCATTACTTCATTGAATTTTATCTTTAATGCTAAAATATACAAATACACACATACAAACCCTATTACACTGACTTCATTAGCATTTGGTAAGTGCAGCCAAAAAAATTCAAATCTCTTCCACTGCTTCCTCTACTTTATGTGTGTTTAATTAAAACTGAACTGTTGATTACTGCTAAATAAGTGCTTCAAAACTAAGCTTATCAATTATTGCTCTTCCACCTGTTTTTCATTTGAAAGCAGAAGGGCAGGAGATTGCAGTCAGAAGCAGGCAGGTTTTACAAAGCCTTTGAGTTTTGCTCACCTCTGCTAATTTTTCCTTTGATCACCTTATTAGACAACAATGTCAGATATTCCTTTTCATGCATGCAGTTTATCTCAAATCTTTTCTTTCTCATCTCCTAATCAGGAAGGGACTAAAATTTTGATTAATGTCTCTGTTACACATGCATTCGTTAGTGTAATTCTTCCTTTGCCCATATCCCTCAATCACCTTTGAAGTGATTCCACTGCAAAACTAAAGCACAGAAAATGAATATATTACAACAACAAGGTGGCTTCAGTAGAAGATCTCTCTCATCTGACTTCAGGAGATTCTTTATCCTGAGGCAGACTCAGATACTCTTCCCAAGTGGCACGAAAAAAAGGTCCCTTCAGGTATTTCCCAGAAGAAAGCAAGACAAGTTCCCTACTTAATGCTTGATTAGCTCATTCCCTCTTTTGTTTCTGTCTGGTTTGCCTGTTTTTTGGTTTGGTTTGTGGGTTTTTTTTCTCTCAAACATTCATCAACCTTTCTTTGCCATCACCAAAGCTTGTACATGAACTGAAAATGGACAAAAGCCTAATTAAGGGAATAGGCCCCTGGCTAATAATTAAAAACATGCACCTTGATCAGTTATACTGGGTTCCGGCTTTGAACAGTATCAATTTATTTATATTAATGGAATAAATAAAGCTAGTGCTCCCTTTGCATGATGAGACCTACTAAAGATCTTGTGAATAAAATAAGAATCAGTAACTAAGCATATCAGTGCCCATTTTGCAGATATTTGAGATGAATGCATTCCATATAAATATATCTACTCACCTGACTATTACCATCCTTTATTCTCATACATGGAAGCTACACACCTTTCTTCAGCTTCTCCTCAGGATGCACGTGGATAAAAGAAAAGTTTACATGAGCAGATACATGAGTACTGGGATACTTTAGAGAAAGCAACCCAAACTAGTTGCAACAGCAGCCCAAACTAGTACTATTAAAACAATTAGCCATTGCATCAATGCAAAAGATAGTCAGTCCTCAGAGAGAGTCAGCGAAATTTGCAGAAAGTATCAGGACTATGCCTGTTCAAAAACCAGAAATATGAAACAGATGCTAAACTAGCACTAACCATCCCTTCCACAGTGCTCTTGCTTCATACCTCCCAACCAAAAAAGGAGGCTTGAGCAAGGACTCAGATGAAGTTAATTTTTAATCAGTGGAAACAAACAAAAAACTCAGAGAGCAGCTGCAGCACATAATGGCAGCACACAGCTCCCAGCCATGCAGAGGTGAGCTGGCTGGGCAGACCCAAGTGACCCAGAAGAGCTCTGAAACAACGAGCCTCAGTAAAGGTATCCAGTAGGTCACAGTGAAAGCTGACTAGCCCTGACTCAGAGGCTGTAAGTGAACTGTAACTGCACACTCAGAACACAACTGGAGAGACAGTACAAAGGTACAAGAATGAAGAAAATACTTAACTCTTTGTTAAGTGTGTAAATAGCACTAAATAACATAACATTATACAGTTAAACTGTCACTACCTAGGTAATTAAACTGCTAAAAAAAAAAGATACAGTGAAGAAAAAACACTTCAGTGAGATAAACAAATTTAGATTTATTAGTGAAGTAAATTACTAGATCTGCTCTGGAAGATCGTAAATGAGAGGAGCAAGAATCATTTCTTATACTATCTCTACCTTACCTTGAAAGTACTTCTCATCCATTTTAGGATAAAATATAGCGGGTGAGCATAAAGACCTTTCGAGTTATTTGCCATACTCTGTCCTGAATTAGCCAATCACAGTGATATACTGAACCTTATCCAAGGGACAGCAAGTAAGCAGCGAGCACTGGGCTGTGCAGCTGCAGTTTCAAGCATGAGTTCAGTTTTCTGGGGAGAACTCTTCCTCCTCTGCACTGCAATGCTCCACATTTTGTCAAGCCTTGGAGCGCTCTAGAGTTCATATATAAGTGCGACTACACATTAAATGTCTGCAGGGTCTGACTCTTGGAGTGAGAGGAAAGGCTCAGAGAAACTGCCAATGACTACAACAGTCTAGTGTAGCAATCAGAAACACCACAGACACGTCTGAAAAATCCGGTGCCTGAGCTGCAAGCTCTTCTGAAGCTGAGCTATTATCACCCAGGGCACTGGAAGGTGTTGCCACATTTGAGTCTGAAATATCATATTTGTTTTGGTTCATCCTCAATGGCAAAGCCTGAAGCAGCTCCAATAGGTGAGGAATATCCTGGTGAGGATGGTGGAAGTTTCCTGTTGAATATCTGTATATGCTGTGGCACAGGTTGGAAGCTGCTTAAATTTATGCTTAAATGAAATTACTTTCAGTTTGTCAATGACCGATATCATAGCCCTGTGCTGGCAAGAGTCCTGCAAGAATGGGAAGTAACTAAATGAGAGGAAGTAACCAAATTCCTGGATCCAGGGGAGACGCTGTCTAGTTCTCAGTTATTTTTGCAAACATTAGAGATACTATACTGCTATATCAGTTTGGATAAGCATCACCTGATCCATTGTTTTACTGGGATCCAGTATGCAACAAAGGTGTTCAAACCTATCTATAGGCTTCATTTGCATTGACTGGAATACACATAGTGACGAGGACCAAAATAGCCTTTAGTAGCAGATACAACATTCCAAGAGACAATTTTAAGTGCCGCTTTTTCTGTAGGCATCCTACACCACATGACTTTTACGGGAGGAAGCTTATAGTGGTAATTCAACTTTGTTTTTACTGTTTTAATGAACATGCACAAGAACTAGGTGAATATTTGAATGGGCATGAAAATGGAGTCAAAGAATTAAACTAAATCAGTAAGAGCTAAACTACCTTTAGCTCTTAAGAAGCCTCAGACAATTTAGGTCAAAACAATCACCACCTTTTGTTACCACCAATAAAATCACATCATAATACTATATAGTAATGCAATTGCTACTTATTAAACAGTATTCTTTTTTTCCAGTCTAGCTGTAAAATTTCATAGATGTTACAGTTTAGCATGCAAGTTATAATAAGAATTTATTTTACTTACTTAGATAAGAAAAGTGCTCAGAAGTTTTCATGTATGGTCAAAAGGCAGTTACAATAGAAAAATCTCTCAAGAGTGCCTTATTTACTTATCCCATTTATATTTTTTCTATCTAATGGGGGATGAGGAGGGTGAAAAGTCAAAAGGAAAAATCTGTGTACCTTCCTTATAGGTTATACAAGGAAAAAGTTCATCTGATCTTCTTTCAGTCCATTCCTTAAAGTTACTCCATACCACCCCAAAACATTATGCCTGTGCTACATTCAAATAAGGGAAATGAAGAAAACAAAAAACTTAACCGTTGCCTTGAACCGTTTCCTACAAAGAAGAGAAGGAGCAATGCCCTCAAACTAAGAAAGTCACACCTGTGTCCAGGAGTCAGAAGCAGAAGAACAGAGATGGTTACAGCTGTGTAAACTTGTGGGCTTCACAGCTTTAGTGCTTCAGCTAAATGCCTTTAGCTGAAACGTTAACAATCAAAAAAAAAAAATTCTGCTGTTTATTTTATTGATTAAAAGAGAGATACAGATAGCACACAGATAAGCAGCTAAATACTAAATAGGTAATACTCCCATTAGTTATAATAGTCTAATTCCATAAACTGGAATAATGAAGTTCTGTACACAAACATATGCACATTCTTGATATGTATTTTGCAAACATTATTACACAATTTTAGGAAAATGAATTTTTGTGCAAAACACAAGGAATCATAGAAAGAACACTGATATTCTAAGGTGATATGTCAGAATTCTGAGCCTGGGCATTTTGATCAGCCTGTGGCAAACCTCTGTCTGTCCTTTCCTTTCCACCAGACTTTAAAGCCAAGAATAAAAAAAAAAAAGTGAATTTAGCATAAAAAGGTAAATTGATAATGGATTAACAATGTGTATCAGAATTTCTTAGTGTTCACTGCAGTATTTGTCCTAAATTTCCAGTGCAGGGCTGAAGTTCAGAATGGTTGCAAATCAAGAATTCTACTGCAGAAAATCAATCGCTTTTTCTGTTTAACCCTTCTATATACAAATGCTCCTGCACAGCTGTATCACAGCATGAGTGAGACTATTTCTTGCTTCACTATATTTAGGAGGGCAGTCATTATTGGAATGGGTTAATGTAAGTCCATAGCTTTAATAAAATACCAATTTTTCCCTAGGGTAGGAAAGTAGTCTGTGCAATGCCTCGTGCAGCTCATTTACTGAGAATGATAATAAAAAATGTGACCCATATCAGGGGTTAAACAATTATTCTACCTCTATTTCAACAAATGAGTAAAATGGATATTTGCCAGTATCACTTTTACAGCACAAAGAAGTAGGAAGTCTATAGAGTAGACCAGGAATGATCGTTTGAAATGTTAGAGGCAGCTAATTGATAAGGACCCCACAACATACTTCCAAGCAGGATGAAGTACCATGAAAAAAGTTATTAAAACTCCCACTGATTGAATAAGGCCTCTACAGACTGGAAAATAGCCAGAATAAAGCTATTACTTAATAAAGAGACTAGCACTTTTTTTTTTCTTTTCTTTTTTTTTTTTTTTTCCAAATTGCAATTTACTGACGGTTGTACAAAGATTTCTAAAGGTTTTAAAAGGATTAACTCATGAAAATATCCATCTTAATGAAGTAAATAAATTACTTTATTGAACCTATGAGTTCAACTTTAAAGTCATTGTAAAACTAAGTTTCCAGACATCCAAATGACACTGCTAATGACAACCTCAAGCTCTAACCATCACCAAATCTCACAATAAACAGATTTTCTTATTTCTATACCTGCAAATAAATGAGCACTTATTTAATTACCAAATTTAATTTTAAAAAAATTATGCACGTATTCATAAAATGACTTCATTAACCTCAATGAGCCTTGGACTTAGAAACCTCTCCGTTGAATATCTGTTTTGTATGTGACTCATTTGAAAACTACTTACAACAAAGTACTTTTATTTTGTATTACCTTGTATGAAGAACTTGATGAGAATTATTTCAGTGCAGTACACTGATGTCCCAGGAATGGGCAGGGCTCTAAAACTGGTTTGCTTTTGTTTGTCAGTCTGAGAGACACTGAGGTCCAAGTTACCCCAGCGGTGGGGTTGTGTGGCTAGGCGATCAGAGCTGCTTCTGCTCCTGTAAATTGAGGTGTTGTCATAATGCTGCTGTCAGCATTGCTGAGGGATAGCACAGTTTAGCTGTAGGATTTGAGACATAAAACCTGAGTGGCATGTTTGGAGCTGTCTCTTGCTAAAGTTGAAACAAGATTTTGGAACACTTTTTGTTTGCCTTTTATTCATTTTTTTTCATTTCTAGTTTTCCTCTGCCACAACTAAGGTTGCTTAATTGCTGTAACATTTTCCAATTGATGTAATATCATCCAGCCTTCCTAAGGACCATGCAACATGTAGATGGACTCTTATTGTAATGGCAGACACCTTAAACTTTTCCATCTTTTCTTTTATTTCTAATTTTATTTTCAGCTTTGTTCAGATTTATTCTCATTTTTATCTTTGCCCCTACAACTAATTATATTTTTTTCAATTCTACCCTATTACTGTATCTATGTTCTGTCATATCTTTACCCTGCCAGTACGATTCAACACAGGCTCCCTGTTGGATCAGGAGACCTGTCATTCAGAGATTCACTGTTCTCTCCTGACAAGCTGGCATTCAAAACTTCCTCTTCGTAAATAACCCTATGCGTTAGTTTAAATATGCTAGATACTTTATACTAGAGAGTCTTCATCAACATAATGTGTCTCTTTTCTCCCATCTCAGTCATCTGCTTCCTCTGCTTAGCTTATTGCACTCACAAGCCTCAGCATGCCATACTGAAGTATCTTGGCTATGGATCTCATCTCCTGCAGGGAAAGGAATCCCTGTGTCCTGGCTTGATGCTTCTCTTAATGTGGGCTTGAGTTTCAGTAATCAGGACACAGCTTGTGCAACATGGCTTGTATTTCAGTGTCTTCTAGATGAGTAACGTTCAGAATAAGAGTAGAGCACAAGCCCTAAACCATCTTAGGAGTCATATCATGGACCACTCTATGTAACTAATTAGTTCTCAAGTATTTTCCTTCATTTCTTTAAAAGTTGTCTCCCTTTCCACAAGTTACCAGTGAATTCCCTGTCTGTTTGGACCAGCACCCGTGAAGGACTCATGATCCATTCTTTTTAATGGTACTAAAAAAGATTTTACTGGTATAATGAAAATTCAAAGTAGCTATCTCCCTAATGATGAATTATATCCTCTGTAGTACTATCACTTAGTAGACACAGATCCTCTAGTCTCTGCATAAAGAATTACCATGGAAGTAATAGTTAATTAATGCTAAGCTCTGTTTTAGAACTTTATCGCCCCCAATACTCATTTTTTCCCTTGTTTTGAATAGATATTTTTAGAAAGCAGAGAAGTGTAATTTTTATTTACCATTGAAGTTCTGATGATTTTATGTGGCTTAAGTTTTTTTCTCTCCAGATATGAAGGCTGTATTTTGATGATGATATATAATTTTGTTTGTAAAATCAACCAGCAACATAGATGATATTTATAGATTTTATCTAACTACTGTCCCAAATTCATAATGAAAAATAGTAAAAGAAGCATAAAAAATGACACACAAACTTCAATTTCCAATATAAATAGTCCAAGAAACAACATTTAGCCCTTCTTGACAAGATGTTATCAGCATGAAGCCTTAGCTTACATTTCTTCTCTTCTATAATCAATATATAGCGCAGCACAATTATACTGGCTTACCCTGCAGAAAATCTTCATTAACATTTCTCAAAAGCCTTTTGGACAAATTATCCCATTTGTAGTGTGCATCCATTTGCTTCAAGTTAATTTACTTACATTGGTTGCTCCTATTTCCTGGCAGAATTAATAGTCACCAGAGTTCAGTAGCTGTGTGCTCTCAACTAGTTATCACTTTGCTGAAGACAGCGTTCAGGTCCCTGTTGTTTGGGAGTTTTGTGTTTGTTTGTTTCTTTCTTTGTCTTTTTTTTTTTCTATTTTTTTTTCAGGATTCTTGAAGTCCTTTCTTTTCTTCCATGTGCCTGCTGTCAAGTTTGTGAGCCCACTGTTGCAAATCCTGCTTGCAATTTCTCCTTGCTGTTTCAGTCCTAACAACAGAATGTCTCTTTTGTGGACCTGAGCTTCATTACTACCCAACTTCATTGAGATGTGATAGTATTCAAATCCCATTTTTCTCCTCTGTAAGTGAAACAATGCAGTTGGCTTGTTAGACATAAGCAATATGCTTCTCTGACCATGTGATTTATATTCTTCTCAATAAAGGGGCAATGCTGATTACCAACATTGCACAATTACTCTTATTAGCTCTTCTAATGAAACACAGTTCTAAAAGGGACTGGGATATCAGTGATGCTGCTCACAGGGCTAGACATAAAGAGCCTAAAGAGTCAGATTTGGGGGGGGAATCTCTGGCAGAAAGAGGACAAACCAAATTGGCTGCACAGAGCTCTTCACTAGTACTGTGAGCAAGGATGTGCTTGAGCTGATGATGTGGGAACTTCTCCAGCATGAGTTACTGAGTTGGTCATTTTCCACAGGGCGATCTCAGAAAAACTGTGGCATTAGCACAATATTTGGCCACTGTTAAAATGTTTATACAGGCTACACAGATACCTTAGCTATCCTCAAGGAATGTGAAAAGCTTGTTATTTCTGCAGTTTTTCTAAGAAAAGACATACTATGATTCTAGACTATATTTTATTAATTTATTTTATGATGATAAAACCATCAGTCTTCTTAGGGTTTTATTTGGGTTTTTTTGTTTGTTTAGTACTAGATCCTGGCTGTAGCAGCTACAGAATAGGTCATGTGTAAGTTAAAAGATCCACCAACCAGCCTTTTAAAGCCCAGACTTTACCTTAATGATTGGTTGGTAGGGGTCTAACATAATGATAATAATTTGAGCCCTCAAGAACAATCCTGACTAGGTTCTAATGGTAAGAAGTGATGCACTCAGTAACTCCATAGTCAGGAGACAATAGCTGGCTGATGCTTCTTCCTTTCTAATCAACTTTCTATGACAGGTACCATAAAAGTTTCCTTGGTTAAAACCAGAAATGACCACAGCCAGCCTGAATTACAGATACTAAACCAAATATTTCATGTTAACGCTAATATTGGGATACCAGCACTGGTATCTTGGAATGTAAGCTAAATTTTCCTGGGGGAGGGACAGTAATTAAAGCATAGAGAAGACAGAATTCTAATAAATCTAAGAATAAAAAGAAAGCAGCTGTCCTCATTTTCAAAAGAGGAAGATGATATATTCTATATGGAGATATAGAAGACATAGAGGAACAAAAGAATTCACAGCTTTTGGTGAGGAAATTCAGTTAGTGCTAGAGTTCCATATCTGAATATTCCCCTTGAACTGAACAGTTCAATAAACTGCATAAGGAGCAAAGCAATACTGGGCATAGGTGGCACAGTCATCCCTGTGCTTGTGACAGTTAGGAACTGATTTGAATGATCTCAGGCTCTACTGTAACGCGAGCTATATTAGTATTTTACATTTATGTTGCTTCAACATATCTCAAAACACCCAATAAATGTTCAAAGGATATACCACCTTTTTGCAGATGGAAAAGCCACTGTGCAGGAAGATTATGATTACAAAGCAACATGATGATACACTCAGGAACATAAATGATTTCTGATCACTTGTGTCAGGCAGACCTGCAATGTTTTATTTTTCTGTTAGCATCCTTGGGTTGTTCATTTTTGGCATAATTTCATTCCCAGTTTCCTCTTTATTTCTCAACATCCAGCTCATTTAAAACAGTTGAGCTCACTCATGATGGACACAAAGTTGGTTCATCACCATTTACCTTTGCAGGTTCTGTGGAAGCTGTTATTTCTTTTTCTTATTTTCTGTATTCCTAAGTTTGTTTTTTCATAGCTATTTTCATATAGTCTCTGAAAAGTCAGATGTAATCAGAAAACTAAGTGTAAACTATAAACCTCTTCAAAAGGATGCTTACCACAGATAATGACCAGCTGGGTATTTATTGATAGAAAGAATAAGAATAAGAATAAGAAAGAAAGAAAGAAAGAAAGAAAGAAAGAAAGAAAGAAAGAAAGAAAGATAGAAGAGTCTTAATACATTAAAACATCAGCTCTTCAAGAATAGATTTTGAAATGATCATTGGTATTTCAAATCTGTAGTTAATGATTTACTTTTTTCTAATGTTTAGTTTTATTAATATGTTATGAGAAAGTCTGTAACTGATATGATCAGGAATTTATTTTCCAGAAATCAAATACTATGATGTGTTATTTTGATATAACAAAAGATAATATAGAATCTCAATATTTTAATGTAATTTAAAGTCTGAACAACATGGAAATATTTATATTGATACCTAAATAAAATCCAAATTCAAATGGATTATAATTAAAAATAATTTTTCAGCATTTAATATCTTATTTTTGCAGAAGAAGGGGACTTTTCTTCATGGTCTATAACCTTGCAAAGAACTTTTACAAAGTCACATCTAGACCATAACTTAGAAATGCCATTTGTGCTATATTAATGCCAGGTTTCTCATTCATGTCTTTAGCTCCTAAAGTCTGAATTGTTGCAAAGGCTGTGAAGAAAACTTCCTATGAAATTAGATATCATTCAGATAGGACAAACACCTAAACACTTATCTTAACAGCATATATGAAAGGCAAAAACAAGTGGCTTGAAGTGCATCTTTTAAAGTATTGTCTTAAAATATATTGTGTTTTTAAACAGAGTGACAATATTTCAACACAACAGTGTCCTGGGCTTACCTTATCCTCAGAACTCAGATATAGTAACTGTTAAGACAGCTTTTGCCTTATGTAAGGGTCCATTGGGATTGCCCTTAGGTAGCTGAAATTCTAGGTGTTTCAGTGAGGGAATATTCTCTCTTATTCTTAGATTTTATTAATTTCTTACTACATTAAGTAGATCTTGATACTGGTATTTCCCTCCCCTTTTATTTTCCCTTATTTACCAGGAAGCATGTGGAATTCTGGCACCATGAACTCTAACAAGACCAAGGTTTCCTTGCTGTCCTGATGTGAATAGAGTTCATACATTAATATCTTACAATTGCGTTCACATACCCAGTATGCAGTAAAGCACCGTATAGATTAAGACCATTTCAATTAAAGTTAGTTCAGAGCTCATTGTTACATGTGATTTCACAAAGCGATAATTTAATGCACTAAATTACCACTCTGTTCCTCATAGAAAGTGACTCTCATGACCACATAATAAAATACTTGATGGCCTGTTGTTCAGAGTCATAATTCCACTTTGCTGTAGTAGTAGGAAGCCACAAGTCATTCCACTCTAGCTGCCATTAGGGGATGTATTGCCTTCCCAGCCTGTGTGCTGCGATTAAGAAACCTGACAGCCTCTCATCTGCAGATGGCAGAAGCCTCTAAAGCTGTTGAACTGGCACTCAGTCAGTTGGCTTTTGATCTGGTTGTTCAGATATAAGAGCCTGTTTAAGCAGAAAAGAAAATAGGCTGTTCATGTTCAGTTAGTATAAAGCTCTCTTCCAATGGGGTTTTGTGTCTTTATCTGTTCCTTCAGCTGCTTTTAATTAAAGCTTTGAAGACACTTTGTATTTTGGATTTAAGGGCAAGAATAACTCTTTCTAACTCAACACCATATTAAACATCTTGATTGTGAACAGCAGCCCTGTTTTTCCCCAGTGGACTCCCTACACAATAACTTTTTAATAAATTTTTTGAACCATGAATGATTTTCTCATTTAGCAAGGAATAAAATTCCAATCTATTTACGGTTGTTTCAAAAATCTCAGTGTAGTTTAGTGTAGACTAAACATAGAGATAAATAAAAAGCTGTTTCACAGCTCTGTACAGAGCAGCCATTAGACTTCAGGGGTTATGGAAAAGCCCAGCAGCACAAGGACTATTATTTGCAGGGAAATTTTGTGCACCTATGGGATGAGTCCCTAGGTAATAAATATCTGCTTTATTGTTTTTTCATCGGCTGTCCAGTGGATGTAGGGCAAAGCAGCAGTTAGCACAGTGCTCCCCTGTGGTGGGGAGAACAAACTCCCTGAGCAGCCATGGGAAATTTAGGTACAGAAAAACTCCTAGCTAGCACACAGAGGTACAGAGGCACTTGGGACCTCTAAGGGAGAATGCGTTAAAGGAAATGGAGCAACCATCCAACAACAAGACAGGAAAAAATTATAAAGGTGCAGGAAAGGCAGGTGAAGGTGGCAGCACTGGGCGGTAGTGGTGCATTGTCATTTGTGATGCTGCCATATTGCCTGTTCTGCACATTGCTGTGGTCTTTTCTGTTGAAATGCAGTAAAGCAAAAAAAACCAAAAAAGTGTAATGGCATTCAAAATACAGATAGGGACAAATGACCCGAGAAAGCAGCAGTTGTCGGGGCACACAGGCCCAGGGCTAGTGGAAGCCCCGCCATGGCAGGGCCCGGCAGGCAGCACCTGTCCCACTGCCCTGGCCAGGAGCAGGAGCAGGGCCCTGGCCCGTGGCATCAGGCACCTCCCTGGGGATGGGGGCTGGCAGAGGCTGGGCATGGACCCAGCAATGGAAGTCTTTAGGGAGCTGGGAAAAAGCCCTGCTGTGTCATCATAGTGGTAGGGTCTGAGAGCCCCGGGGGCTGACATAGGTTCCTAGGCAGTGGGCAGGAGGGTGAAGCTTGAGGGTGTCCCCAAGGCCTAAGAAAGGGTCTTGATCCTGCCTTCACAATCTGGCAGGAGCACCGGTCACAAGATAATTTTTTTCACAGGAGCAAGGGGTTCCTCGCGTTTCTAGTGACTACAGAAATGGCAGACAGAGGCACGACTGCCACCTCTCTGATGAAAGGATGGTTCACTTCATGAGAGTGAGAGACATTATGGGAAAACTCTTTAAGAGTTGCACCAGAGAGTCTTCAGGACAGTAAATGATATATGCATTCAGGAGAGAGATTTGAATTTTTATACTTAGAAAAATCCCCCCTGAGGAATTTAAAATTAAAATAGCTTTGCACTGAATCCATTGAAATAAATAATAAAAAACCATTAAGATAAAGCAGTTTAGAGGAAATAGTTAAAAGTTGAAAGTTATACTCCTCCTCATTGCATCTTCCAAATTAACACTTAATGAACAAATTATGGAATAAGTGTTGTTGAGCAGTTCACTATCATGTCTTTGAATAAAACATTTCACTATGAAACATGTAGCCAACAGAGTCAACTGAAGGAAAAAAATACTAAAGGTTGATCAAATAAGTGACTTCATTTTTTTAAGAAAGTTTGTGCAGGGATTGTCTCATTGTAGGAAAGTGTAGTAATCTATGGTTTAATAAAAATTCAAATTCAAAATTCTGTAAAACTACTGTCATCCAAACACTTAAAGTCGTGTCTAAACTGTTTAAAACTTTGATAAAGTATAGAGATCAATTAGAAGAACTTAAAATGTTAACAGTTACAAAAACTGGCAGTAGAATAAATATTTGGAAATGTTTTAAATGTAAATGTTCTGGAAGATATTTACCTTTCATGCGCAATCTTATCTTAAGCTGCTTGTCAAACACAAAGACATCCTCCAAACGGTAGCAGACATATTTTAGTATTCCAATCACAAAACAGTGTTGAAATCATACAGCAGTTGACAACTCTGTGTTGCACTTCATTGTGCTGCAGTAGAGTTGAACTGATTCACAGAGAACCGAACAGATCGAAGTATGCATGGAGCTTGACAGCCAGCTACTTTTGCTGGGTTATGGACAAAGGTGGAAGTAGAGAAGAGTCATAGATTCAGTAAGAACTAAGTGTGTTTTCACCCTTACTTTCACCTCAAGCTCATTTAAGTTGTTTCAATAAGGATAACTGGAGCTTGGGAAAACAAGAATTCAGTGATCAAAGTTGCTGATATGGAACCTAAGGATTCCTATATACTTGGGGAATCTGAGGTTTCCTTTCATTGCAAATGTCTAGGCTTCCTTCCCTCACAACATCAGCATCAGGATGATGTGATATCCAGGTGCACAGACTTACAAATGCTACCTTGTTATGGTTTGAGAAAACCCATAACAATCTATTGTCATTTAGACAATTATTCTATCACCTGATAA